>VZRL01002766.1:0-10519 GCA_013397895.1 Origma solitaria | reverse complement strand
TTTTTTTTTTTTTTTTGGTTCAGCTTGCCACACGGTGGCAGCTGCTTCCTATTTTCTAGTAATCACAGCCACAAAAAATGCTACAGGCTAGATTTCTTCTGAAGCCTATTAGGATGGAAAAATTAACTGACCATTTTTGCAGTTAAGCAGCAGGAAAGAGGGTCCTTCCATGTCATGCAACTTGGTCACGAAGACAGCAGGGGAGGAGGAGCAGAGACAGAATCCCACATCTAAATAAACTGTATTTTGGGGAAATTCAACCTTGATTTCAAAAAATCTTGTCTGGAAAACACCTTAGGTTTGAGAGAGTTCAAATTAATGTAAATCTAGGCTAACACTAAAGTAAGGAATTTCTGCTGCACCATGATGAAAGACTAGAAAAGAAGACAATGGTTCTGATTGCTAAGCACCTCTTTTTACTTATTCAGTAACACTTTGCAAAATAAAATAGCCCTTGCTTGTTGATGCTAGGTATGATCCAAGCATTAAAAAGTTGAAAGATTTAATAAAGTCCTTCAAGAGTCTTAGAGAACAGAGTTGAGCTGGGAACTGATCCCATTCCTTTGATTACTGAGGCTTCCCTGGATCATAACACACAGGCTACCATTTATTTATATAATATATATTTCTTTATTATCTCTTCTTGCTTGTTCATAAAGGTATCAATACAGACAACAGATTAAAAGATGTTGAATTCCCTGTGCTTGAAAATGAAATATGTAATCGTCCTGAATTTATGAATGGAAGTGTCAAGAATCATGAATTTTGTGGTGGATTTACTTTGGGAAGCATAGATAACTGTGAGGTAAGAATAATCTAACTTTGAGTATAAGCACGTCAATGCATATAATTTGGACTTTCAAGGCTCAGAAATAGCTTCAGAAGCTCAATGTTTCTGCACGAAACCTAAGTACTGAGCTATACACAGCATTTTTTTCTTAACTCACACAGCCAACCAGAATAGCAGGAAAATTGTATAGAGTAATATCCTACTTGTATTAGCCCAGTGTTGTGAATACCCCACTCACCTGAAGGAAAGCCCGTAATATACTGCCTGGACTTAGAGACTGTGGGCAGTGGGTTCATTGATAGAGTCAAAAACCATTGGACATAGGTATGCATATCCTGATATGCCTGACATTAAAACAGTTAAAGTAATTTTGTCCAGATCAAGTTGATCAGGGATGTGGAAAATTAGGAAACTTCCATTTTTGTGTGTGTAATTGACCACATAGTGATCCTAAGGATGTACTCACAGCCATGACTGGTTGATCTTCAGACCAAGGGCATGGCCTGGATGCTTAGAAACAACTCCCCCCCCCGCCATTATTTTACTCCAGCAGGTCTAATAAAACACTTTCTCTCTCTAGAGTCCCGTGTCAGTCACATTTTGAGGTCTTTGGAGTTACAGTATTATTCCTGCCAGAATTTTGCTGTTTGCGTGCCTAGTGTCTCCATTACTAGAGAAATCACTTAATACTCTTTTCCTCCCCAGGCTGAAGCTGGAGGACCTCTGGTGTGCCAAGAGAAGGACAAATTTGTTCAATATGGAGTCACCTCTTGGGGATTGGACTGTACCCAGCCATCAAAGCCTGTTTTTGTCCGAATCCCTAGTTTTGTTTCTTGGATCAAGAATGCAATGGCTTCCCACTGAATCTGGATGCAGGCTAGCTTTTCCAGAAAGAGTTGCCATGTCAGAAACATTCCAACTATAGTCTTACAACTGGTTTTAAAAAGAATGTAATAATTAATAGGAATCTTAAATAAACACTATTACTGGCTGAGCATAAGTAGCTATTGCAAAACAATAGCCAAGCTGACCAATTGCTACTGTCTGTCAGTGTCCATGATGTACCTGTGTCAGTCAAGCAAGCTGCATGCAGCAGCAGCTGAAAGGTTCTTACTCCACCCCTGTTACACCCCATACACTTAAATCCAGGAGTTAAACTGAAGGTTCCTTTAGTTGGTGCGAAGAGAAATCCATCACCAGCTCCACACTTTTTAAGTTGTGCCTCCAATGGTGATGAGGACTTCTGCTACAGTGCCCAGCTGACATTAGGGTTGGGGTTAGGTTTAGGGTTGAGAGAGTAAAAGAGGCTACAGCTCAAGGGACAATGAGGCTGGAAAAGGCATGCCAAGGCAATCCCAGTGAGGTTCCAACATTGCTGCTCTTACAACTTCTAATCTGAACCATGGTGATGGGGACTTCAGACTAAGTGCCAAACTGCAATTAAGGTTTGAGTTAAGGTGAGGGTTAGGGTTGAGTGAGTAAAAGAGCCTCCAGCTCCAGGAATACTGGGGTTAGAAAAGGCATTGCAATGGCATCACAGCAGGGTACCAAGATTGCTCACTCTACGCTCTTTTTATCCACTCTTGTATAGCACCACGTACACTGACATACATGGAGTTAAACTGAGGTCCCATTACTCCTGTTAGGACAGAGACATAACCCAACCAGATTTTCTCGAGAGGACACAAATACACAAAAGTTTAACGGTGAAAACACAGAAAATTAAGGAACTTTGGCGAAATATTAAACACAACACCAAATTCAATATAAAGCACTTATGCCTTAAGATAAATGTAGCATTAATTTAGTATTAACTTAGCATAAATTTAGCCTATTCAACCTAGAAACCTTTAAACCATAAGATGTTTTGTTGACCAAAAATATTACATGAAAGAGAATTAGAAGAAGAAAGAAAGAGAGAGAAAGACAAAGACAGAAGAAATACATTAAAAACACACTATAGCTACCACCTCCTGGGTCCCCACATAGAGCCCAAGAGAAGGCAGAGTCCAGACAATGGCTACCTTGTGGACAGCTCCTTTTAAACCCTTGGTCCTTTTGTGGGCCCTCCCTTTAGGTGGGACTTCTGATCACTTGGCCCATCATGAGCTGGGTTAGTACCACCACCAGTGTGTGACTGATTGATTGACAGCTCAGCCAGGCTGGGGGTCTGGTGGCGGTGCACTGTCTCACCAGAAGCAAGGCCTGACCCACCCCCAACTACCCACACCAGCACTGGTTTGAGACACTCATCCAGTCTCTGACAACCACCCCATATCTCAAGACAATTGACCGGCACCACTGCACTGAGACCTTTTCTCTCCTGCTCCGATCTAGTAGATAGACCAGAAAGGAAAGAAGAGGAAAGCATGTTGAAACTCCTAAAATAGGCAGCTGCTATTAAATCTAGTTAATATCCCTTTATGTGGAGCATTCCCCCCAGCACCTCGTAAGTACAAAAATTGCAGAGCAATCAGGCTCCACAGGGGACAGTTCATGCAGCAGTCTTTCAGTGCCCGAAGAGTCCAGCAGATCATGCATGATTTCTGATGTGTTCTTGGAGGTGGCACCTTTCTTCTATGAAATTTAACATTCTCTAATATTAGATAATTTACACAACTATCTTTGATACTTGTTGGACTTGTAAGCTGAGCTCCAAAACAGCTTGGCAAATTCAATTTAGGCCATCTTGCCCTTTGGAGTCCATAATCTTACAGGTCCAGGTATCCCCACAACCCAAGCAAATATCATATAAACTTATATAAACATATATGAATATAAACATAGTAATAACAGTCACAAATATGACTATTAATGAAATTTATCCTACCTAGTTTTTCATAATACTGATGAGTACTCTCAGTATTATGTAAGCAAAATAAGTTGGAGCAGCCAGCCATCCTTTGAGACCTTTTCACTTTCAATTTGTTAAATAACCAATTATCAATGTGATGTTAGAGTGGTCCTCAGTGAAAAAGCCCACCCTCTTTTTTACTTACTTGCTTACTTATCCTTTTGGCATATGATGCCATACTCGCTATTAGAATTCATACAAGGTCTTTCTGGGATAGCTGACTAACCCAGGAACAAACAACAGTGTTGGTATACTGGGAACACTCTTCCGGAAATGCGAAACTTTACAATAAAATACATTAATTAATTAATGGGTTTGTATTTTGTTGCAGCTTCCAATGTGGTTCCTCTGTGTTTTTCTTTGCTTACAGCTGACTTTTTTTGGGTCTGGATGCACACACAGTGTTTTGCCTAGAGAGGATATACTAAAACAAATAACTCACAAAATTCTAAAAGCATTTTTCCTGCAGCAGCAGGTCCACCCCTGGCCTCTGGTGGCAGGTAAGGCTTAATATTCACTGCCACCAGAAGGAGGCAGTGCGTGAACATTATGCAACGTTTCACTGAACATACAGGGAAACTATATTCTCCTCACTTTCCCCCCACCCAACACTCCTTCGGCTTTGAACTCTCATTTTTCCAAGCTGCCAAATTCCTATAAAGGAGAAGCTTTTATCCAGGAAGATTATACCAGCCACAAGGAAAATGAAATATAGGTCCCTGAACTAAAACATAGCATTGATTTCTGCAGAAAATTAAAAACTGAATATTTTCTCTATGTTTTGGCTGCTGCAAGTAATGGATGCACCTGGAATACAGCCAAGTGATTGCAATTGATTGATATACAGGTTGCAAGGGACACCTGGAGGTGAGCTCATGCCAACACCTGCTCAGAGCAGGTTCAGGTATGTCAGATTGCTCAGTGACTTGTTCCTGTCAAATTTGGAATGCCTCCAAGCATGGAAATCCCACGTCCTCTCTGGATCCCTGTCCCAGTGTCTGAATGACTCCATGGAGGACTAACTTCTCCTCATACCTTAACTTCTCTGCTTGCAATTTGTGTCTTTGCCTTTTGTCCTTCAACTGCTGCTCCTCCAGGATGATTCTGGGTCCATTTTTCCTCTGCTTTTCCCCGGTTAGCTGTAGACAGCAGTAAGATCCCACCTTTACCCTTTCCTCTCCAGGACGAACAAGCCTCTTTGCCTTCCTCATACGCCACATGCCCATCAGCAGCTTGGTGGCCCTGCAGCTCCAAGGCGCACTCCAGAAGTCTGTCTTCTACCAGCAAGGGCAAGTGCAAGTGCTGAAGAGGGTGAAGAATCCCTTCCCTCGGGCTGCTGGCTGAAGTTCCTGCTATATGTCCCTGTATGGGCTGTAAAACCCATCCGGCCTTTGCCGTAAGGATACAGTGTTGTCACAACCTGAGCCGAGGACTTGAGGGCAGCCTCCGCAGGGCTGATCTCTGTGCGTTTGGCATCCACTCTGTGCTGGTTCCCAGGGCTATTCCTGCCGCATGCAGGACTTTGCCTCTGTGGAACTCGATTTGCAGCTGCACGCTCAGGCAATAGGTGGCACTGACGGACGATGTAGTTCGCGTTGTCCCCGAGAAAACGTCACAGCGGAAGAGAAAGCCATCAGAGAAACTGGAATTGCACTGTGCTGAAAGCAGGGCCAGGCAAGGACAAGCAGACATGTGGCAGGAGACCCTTCCAAACGCATGGTGAGATCTCCTCGGCACGGGGAGGAGGGACTCCAGACTGGGCTCCCTGTGGCTGGGGCTGGGACAAAGCCCCAGGACGGTCAGCAGGCCATGGGAGAGGGGGAGCAGGCAGCTGAGTTCTCCTGAGCCTGAGTGTGGAGGAAGTGTTGATCGACTGAGCCTTGTTTTGTGTCGCTCACAGAGCTGCTTCTGGGACAGGCTTGCTTTGTTTGCAGTGCAGAGTGTGTGCTATTGCCTTCATAACTGGTTTCACACCTCTGCTCCCTGAGCTCCAGGATATAAGTGCGGGGGGATATTCCTACCTGTTGCATAAGCTTTTTGTTCTTCTGTGTCTGGAAGCGATTTCAGGGAAAAAAACTACACATAGACTGTCTTAGCGATTGTTACCAAATTCCCTTGGAGGATACTAGGATATCCAGTACAAGCACCAGCTTCTGCATTGCCAGTCAGCAGAGGGGAACAATTTCAGGTCAAAACAAATATCCAGTGGACTTGGTTTTTTGTGGTTTATCAAGTCTTCTTCCTTTTTGGCATTTCTTTTGTTTTCTCAAAGTACTATAATTATGACACCAAAGAACTCGCTCATGTAGCTGCCTTCCACAAGGCAGAGTAAACAAGACTTTCTCTTACTGCTTCTATTGTGGTTAGTTTTTAGATTGTGCTTTTGTACCAGAATCTACTAGGCTTCTGGAGGATACTTCCTTTTTCTAGCAGGCAGGGGAGACCTAAAGGCTTGATATCTAGTCAGGAGTAGCTAGAAGTGGCAAAGGTACAGCAGCTTATTAAACTTTGAACAGGGAAGGGTCCCACAATGCGCAGTGAGCACGATGAGCACCACATGGCTGGCAGGAGAATAATCCTGGAGCTGGGAAGTGCCCTGCCAAAGCTGTGCACCTACTGTTGCACAGCAGTCAAAAGTAAACGATTTTCTTGGCTGAAGTTACACAGCTGCTCACAGGATGAAACACTGCAAGGACACCTACCCAGTTGTTTACTGCCTTTTATCTACATGGTGCTGAAGGAGGGAATATGATGGCAACAAATTATCTGATCAACACACAGCCCAGAAATGCTGTCTCTTTGTACAGAGCAGTGCTTTGTGAGCCCCTCTCTGTCCATCCTATTCAAAGAGTAGGAAAAATAATGGCAGATGTTGCCGGGTGGCTAAACAGCCTGTGGTCACATGCCTGGGCAAATGAGTGGTGCTGGCAGGGGATATTCTTTGCACCATCCACAAGGGTTGGTATGGGACAACACTATCAGATTGTAAGGATCTTTCTGTTTTTTCCCCTTTTGTAGGGAGAGCGTCTTATCCCGGATTAGGTGAGTGAAAGAGCTGTTCTGTGCTGAGGCCTCCTCTTTTAGTTAGCACCCTGGGTGGGGCACAGCATCATCCCTTCCCTACTCTGGATGACAACAGCAACAAAGTCTTCATTTGCAGCCCACTTGCAACCCCCAGCAGAAGCCCCAGACACCTCTACTAATCCCCAAGGGAAGCTGGAGAACTTGAAGCATAGGTCAGAGGGGTGGGAAGGTACACTACGTTTAGGACTGCATGTCTGTCAAATCCAGATCTGGTAACTTAAGTCCCACACCTTAAGTCTGGGACCATGCTGTTTAGAACAGAAACAGGGGCATCAGCACACTCTCCTTACTGGAAACCTATGGGGGAGGGTCAGTGTTGCCCTAAGAGGCGATTGAATCTGTAGGGCAGCTGTCTATAAAGCACTGCCAAGAGTCCAGCACTTCCAGCTCTCTTCAGCAGCTGCAGACTTTTGTCTCTCCTCCTGCTCCTCAACCCACTCTGCCCATACAGTTTTTATTGCGGGACAATTCCAGCTGCTACTGTTCAGTGCAGGACCTGCCTCAAAGTAGATTAGCCCATATCCTGTTGAACCTTGTCCCCCTGGGCATCCTGGTTCACAAGGAAAGGGACAAGGAAGCCTTGTGATCAGCAAGTCCTGATCAGCAAGGACTTGAGACCCTTAAGAAGCCCTGGTAGATAGAACCCTGCCCCGAATCTTGCCTGTGATCTTTAAAAGTAACAAAAGTGCCCAGTGCCTGCTGTCTGCCTGGGATTTGTAGGCATTTGTTGCTGCTCAGACCCAATGGATGTGAATATAAGCCTCAGCATAGTCCCTTTGCCTTTGACACTGCTGTTGTTGAACACAATTTCATGCCTCCCCAGGTCTTTTGACTATTCTCAGAGGAGTGCAGTCCTGGTTCCTGCAGCTGCCCTGGGAGTTGGAGGGATGCTGCTTTACTGGCTCAGATCTGGACGCAAGATCAAGACTCTTGACATGGGCGATGGGTGGTGGGGCTCCAGTGAATCACCCGTCAAAGGGAAAGAAGATGAAAGCATCCGTCCCTTCAAGATTGAAACATCTGACAAAGAAATCGAGGTACCATTGGCTGGGGTGTAAGGAGGGGCAGAAAGCTGCAAGGGGGTGGCAGTCCATGCATCACCCACCTCACTGCGTCCAGGTGATGTCTTGGGGCTGACAGCAGGGCACTTCCCTGTGCCAGGGCAGCTACCCAGCTCCATTAGATGATGCTCTGGCTCACCATCCTTTATGCAGGGGCTTGAGCTCCGATCCATTTCAAGGTCCCCTAAAGACTTTCTGAGATAACAGACACCCTGTGCAGCCTGGGGCTTCTCCTGCAGAAAGGCCACGCTTTGAGCTGCAGGCTTTGACAGTGGAACTGTGGGTGATGGAGCAGGGCAGGAGGGCATTGGGACAGCAGTGGCACCAGATGGGCAGAACTGAGGGACTTCCACAGAGGGAAGGGCTGGAAGGCTGAAGAGGGCTGGGATTTTGACTGAGTTGTAGCTCCTCTGTCCCTGTGCATGGCTGTCTCTAATTATCTGGCCAAGCAGCAGCAAGAAGCTCAAGCTGAGATTCTTATTCTCCCAGCCAGCAGTGCTGCCAAGCTCCTTGTACCAAAAACTCTGAAGTGAGGTAGCAGCAAGTCCAGAGTAGGACCCAGTACTCCTGGGTGTCCATGGCAGACTTGTACCCTGTAGAAGAATTTGTTTCCCATATAAACAACTCAGAAGGTCATGCAGAGTATGGCACTTCTTCAGGAGGGTTTGGGGTGTCCCAGAGAGCAATACAAAAGGCAGCAGAGACAGGAGAGCCTGTCCTGGTACAGGGCACCTGCCAGCAACTGGGCAGCCTGGCAAGAAGGGCTCCCTTCCACAGGATCTACATCGGCGCCTGGATCACTTCCGCTTCACACCCCCTCTGGAAGAGGCCGCCTTCCACTACGGCTTCAACTCCAGCTACCTGCGGAAGGTGGTGACCTACTGGAGGAATCAGTTTGACTGGCACAAGCAAGTGGAAGTGCTGAACAAATACCCCCACTTCCACACCACCATTGAAGGTGAGGGGGCCTCTGTGGCTCGAGCAGTCTCACTTAGAAATGCACTGCATGAAGGGCCAGTTGCAAGAAGTGACAATATTTGAGATAACCTATGCATAACCGCATAGTGATACGAGTGAAATATCACTAGCAGAGGCTCTATGAATAATAACCTTATAGAGATTAAGACCATTACACAGTGGCAGTAAGATTAAGTCTGCTTCAAGGTGGGCTTCATCTGGCTCTGAACCCGTGCTAACTAACAATGAGATGGTCTTCAGCAATTGCCTTGAAGCCACCTTTGAAAATTGTGAAATTTAGCCCAACTCTGGGGCTGGAGTATTCCCCACCACCACCCAGTAATTTAGCCAGGTGAGGTCAGCCAGGTTTTACATAAGTGTTCTCTAGATTAGGCTTCTATCAAGCACTTACTTTTTCAGATTTCTATTTTAATCACTGTAATGTTTTTGCATGTGTCCTAACCCCATTATGCTATTCATTCAAGTGCAGCTCTACTTATAGAGAGACTGTGAGACCAGTTTCTCAGGAGATGGATGCTAATCTCCAGGGACCCCAATATCTGGGGCTGCAGTGAATAACCTCTCTCTTTATGCAAAAGATGAGACACAGATACAATACCAGGCATGCCATCTCATCCGGGCATCTTCTTGCATTGGGCCGATTGTGGAACTTCTGCTCAAGATGCTTATTACAATTTTGCCACCCTCCTTCTTCAGAGTCAAGAGTAGAAACGAAACTGTGATGGTACCAGAGCTTTAATTTATCTGTCTTGGATGTGTGGCAGGGATTGATATCCATTTTATCCATGTGAAGCCATCCTATGTTCCTCATGGTCAAGCTGTTCAACCTCTGCTGATGGTTCATGGCTGGCCTGGCTCCTTCTATGAGTTCTACAAGATCATCCCTCTGCTCACAGAGCCAGCCAGGCACGGCCTGAATGAGGGTGATGTGGTGTTTGAGGTCATCTGCCCATCCATCCCAGGCTATGGCTTCTCAGAGGCCCCTCACCAGAAAGGTAAGCAATGAAAAGGCTGTGCTGGAATAGCAGTTTTAGAAGTAAGACCTCAACCATCCCTGGCTTCCCTGGGTTTCACTGCAGTTTGTGCATGCAGATGATGCCTGGCTCTTCACTTAGGCCCATGTGGCTGAGGCTCTGGGGCTAGCTGTGGAGATTTGGAAGGCAGTGGTAACTGGAAGTCAGGTCTGCTTTCTCTTTCCACTGAATTTCTTTCATCTTGTGTTCACTTTCTTTCCAAGGAGTGAGGCAGAGCAGCATTGTACACTGTGCCTTCCCACGGCCACACACTCATGTGACTCTGTCAGGCCCCAACCTTCAGCCGGGGCATGAACCCTAGGACAAACAGGTCTCCAGTGTTTCTCTTTACTTGTAGGCTTTGACTCCATTGCAACTGCTCGGATATTTCATAAGCTGATGAACAGACTGGGCTTCAAGGAATACTACCTACAGGGAGGAGACTGGGGATCTCGTATTACCACAAACATGGCACAGATGCTGCCACAGTAAGTAGCAAAGGAAATCAGTGCAGAAAAGCTATCTCCAGTTCCTACCCTACTTTCTGGCTCCATCGTCCTTCTGTTTGCCCTACCTCTCATCCCCTTCTGCTTTGTTTCCTTTGGGGACAACCCCACACTGTGCATTCATTTGCATTCATACCCTTTGTATTGAAATTTTTTCTTTTAAATTACAATAAACCGGAATGGCTTTGTGTTTTTGGCTCAGCCTAGTGTTTCTCTCACAGCTGCAGTCAGAC
>VZRL01002765.1:206064-435994 GCA_013397895.1 Origma solitaria | reverse complement strand
CCTCCTCCCTGCCGGGGGGGGGAGGGGGGGGGAAATCAGGAAATCAGCAAAAATCATCATAATACAAATAATTAAAAAAGGAAAAGAAAAGAGAGAGAGGGGAATCAAGCCGTCCCGCCCCCGCGCGNGGAGGCGCCGCACGCCCGGCGGGCAGCGCTGCCCGGGGGATGCCGGAGAGCGCTCCGTGCCCGTCCCCACGCCCACACGCGGAGTGTCACGGAGGGGTCGCCACCCCTGGAGAAGCGCCCGCGAGGCGCTGCCGTCACGCCCCCTCCGCCACGGAGCCGGAGCGGAGCAGCGCAGGGGGTGGGACGGGACGGGCGGAGGCACCTCCCGCGGAGCGCCGGGCCCCGGGCTGGTCACGGCGCTGTGCAACCGCTGCCACCCATCCCAAATTCCCCGGCGCGGAGCGAGGAAGAGGTGTTGCCCTTATCGCCTTTTCACCCTCCGACCCCTCTCCTGCGTTTCGCTACCTGCCGCTCCCGCACGCCGCCGTCCCGCCGCCATGCCCGATCCCGATCCCGGGGAGAGGCTGCGGCTGGGGGTCCCGGCCCGGCCCCGCCTGGTCCCCAGAGAGCGGGAGGGGCCGCGGGAGGAAGAAGCGGTGCGCAGCCGGCGGGCAGGTACCGGTGCTGGGCCGGAGGTGCTGCCATGCCTGTGCCAGTCTGCCCCGCCGAGCAGGGTGCCCCTCTCCGGGGCCCTTCCCCGGGTGCAAGGTGCTTTTTGGGGATTGCTGTTTGATCTCATGTGCCACTCCTTCTACCCTGCCATGATCGATAGTGGAGGAAAGCAGGGCCGTGAGGTCAGGCACTGCGCAGTACCCCTTCACGCCTCGTGGCATCAACCCCCCCATATTCAGGTAAAGGGGAGAGACAGTAAGACCATAAAAACAATGGCAGTGTTACTTCCCAAATATTCCTCACATCATTCATCAGGCCAGGGAAAAGCTGTTAGGCAAAACAGCTGTGAACATTTTTGTTCCACACAACACCAGTTAAAAACATCTTTTAAATCAGAAGCAAAATAATGGTTGGATACAGCTAAAATGTCTAAGATAGAGATGTAAAAATAAATTACACATTTTTGCAAGAAAATTTTTGGTAGGATCTTTCAGCAGAGTTTCTAGCTGGCTTGAGAAGAGGCTTTGAATATTAAGATCTCACACTGGACTCAAAGTACACTGCTGTGAAGTGCTGAGAAAAATCCTGAATTCTCAGTTCCTCCCTGGGTAGGCCACCTACATTACTGAGACTGTTTACAAATATACAAATTAAATTACAGGTTTGCTTGCAAAAATAATACATTGGTTCCTCATACAGCCTCTGGTCAAGACTGGATAAAATACTGCTTTCCACTATGTTGACGACATCCAGTGACATCAGTGGAGTTTCTCACCTTTACACTTCCTAAGTAGTAAATCATGCTGTGTTTTTCCCCTGCAGCCCCAAAGCTGAGATCAAATCTGCTTTACCCTATACCACCAACATCTACAGAAATGGAGGATCGCACTGGGTTTGGTGTCAGGAGTAAGCGCTGGATTTTGCTTACACTCTTGGTATTCATGTGCAGCAGCGTGAAAAACTGGGACTGGGAGCAGTCAGTAGCTTCTGGCTGCTCCACCTGTCAGCACGGTATCCAGCAGGATTTCAACCCCCAACTGTCATATTTTACATATAAATATCAATTTGTTTAAACTACAAAGCAGGAAAAATATTCTCATGTTTCTAGACACAAATTGAAGCAAAACAAAAAACAAACTGATAGGCAAACACAGAAAGAAAAAACTTAAGAAGCTTTTCACTTGATTGTGTTAAGTTCTGCAAGGTCTTGACCACCATGAATAAAATTCATCTCCAGGTGAGGAGTTAAGTGTCTTCCTGATCAAAGCAACCACCTCAATTTAATCTTGGTTCAAAAAGTGTGCATGTGGGATGGACAGAAGAGTATTATATCCTGAACAAAAACTTCACAAAAGTGAAATTTAGGGCTGCTTAATAAAGCAAGTGTAAGAACACAATGTGAAACTATATAAAAGCATTTTACTACAATTTCTTAGCTGTTTCCTCAAAGTTCATTGCTTCCACCCCTAATCCTGCAGGGGCGGATTGCAAGTACCTTCCAGCTCCCCAAATTTTGAAGCCTAGGCGTAAAGTGTGAGCTTTCAGCTTCCATCTAGAAATGAAGTTTTAAGAGCATTGGCAAGACTTCTCCACGTTTTACAACTCAAAAAGCCTTGAAACTCCACTCTATTTCCTGCAGGCTCTACGAGGCCGGGGGTGCGGCACGGGACGCGAGGTGGCAGCGCTGAGCCTCTTCTGCCAGACGTAGGAAAACGCGGAGCTAGCGAGCCCGCGAATGTTCTTTTTTTAATTATTTTTTTTTCCCCCTGTGGTTTTACGGAGCAGCATAACGCTGCAGGTTTCTGACTGAAATTCGGTGGGTTTGCATCAAAGAGCGGCAGTGCCCACGCAGTCAGCTGTGCGCCGCCGGAAGAGCGTGCGATGGATGCCAGACCCCGACGCGGGGCTTAGGGGCAGGGGCACTGATAACACCCTTCTCACACACCGGGACCTGCAGCTCGCTTTGCACATGGACAGAGAGAGATTGTTCAGGAACAATGCTCCGGACGAATCTACTGCAGGACTGGGCACCGCGAGCATTGATTCCAGCATTCTTGTCCCTGGAAGTGTTCAAGACGAGGTTGGAAGGGGCACTGAGCAGCACGATCTAGTGATCTAGTGGGTGGTACCCCTGCACATGGCAGTGGGGGTTGGACTAGGTGATCATTAAGGTCCCTTTCCACCCAAACCGTTCTATGGATCTCTGATTCTACGATTGATTGCAGATTTTATGTGTGAATCAGCACGCAGTCCCCACCGGTTAAAATGTCTTAAGGACACTCAGATTTAGCACCGCTCTTTTTTCCCCCCTCTTCTGTTTTAAATTGAGGGTTAGCGGCGCACGGGCTCCTTTAACAGCAGTCCTTGCGGTTGATCTTTTCCACACCCCCAGCTCCGCAGGCTGTGGGAAACGCTACTCCGGCGGGGCTCTCGGGAGCAGACCTTCCCTCCCGTGAGCGTGTTCCTGCGTGCCCTCGCGGGCGCGGAGCGCTTCCCTGCCCTGGCGCTGCGCAGCCGGAAGCCCCCGCAGCTGCTCCGGCCGCCTCTTACCCCCAGCAGCCCCGCAGCCGCCGGGAGCCGGCGAGCTGGGCTTCATTAACACGCGGGTTAATTCGGCGCCGTGACCCGAGCAGGCGCCCCCGGCTCGCAGGGCAGCGGGGAGCGGCGCGGTGGGAGCTCCGAGGGGGTGTGCCCGGCAGGGCGCGGCTCTCCGCGTCCCCCCGCCCCCCGAGGTCCCCGCGGCACGGAACCCGCGTGGGCCGTGTTCACCTGCACCGGGAGAGCAGGGCTCTCCCCCGGGCGCGTCCTGAGCGGTGGCATCCGAGGGTGGTCCAGCGACTCTAGGGGACACGCTGCGGGGAATGAATGAAAGGCAATTCACGGACATCTTGCTTCCCGTGCCCCCGTGATAGGCATCCACAGGGTGGGGAAAGGTGGCATCTCATTTTTTTTGGAAAAAACCCCCACAGTATTATTTCTGAGTGTTTTCCTCTGTGTGACCAAAATTCACCTCTGTAACACATATTTTTCCTGACATTCTGTGCCACATTTGAAATAGGTGTATTGGGGTGATTTTAGCCTTCTTGAACTGTGAATGACAAGGCCAGAGCAGAGGTATGCTGCTGGAAAAACACATTCCCTGCCACCTTTCTATTGCCTGTTTTGATCCAAAGAAAATAAAGTCGATTAGATACTTGCCATTAAGGAAAAAAAAAAAAAAAGAAGCCATGGCTTTTAACATAACATGATGATAACAGGTATTCATCAAAGATCAAAGAAGAGTGTGCTTAAGGATCAGAGGTGTAAACTGAGACATGAAAGTGGGCCCTCCTTCTTCATCCTGTTTGCAAGAAGAAAACTCCATTGTACAATTGCCTCACTCCGATTCACAGTGTACCTTTATTTAATGTGATTCATAAATGCTTTGAACTCTCTCCGATGGCTTTGTGGAGAAGAACTTTTATTACTGGGAAGTGTTTTATGGAGGATATTATTTACTTAGGAGTGAAAATCTGTTGTCTAAAGTTGTATGGTATTGTTTCCTTCCAAACTGTGTATTCACGTGCATTTTACTTGAACACAAGCCTTCACATAGACACCCAGTGCTCCTGTTATGCAAATGTCAACACATTTCTAGCTCATTTAATACCTTAAGTAGGTAAGAGTACATTTGCATAGACATATTAATTCAGATATTTATCACTTATATGGAAATGTTTGGTTTGGGAAGGCAGGAACACTTCTCCAGTGATTTTAGTAAGAAAATATGACAATACTTTCTATCCTTTATCCACTTTGGTGACTTTTTAAGTTTAAGCATGTTCTCTAAGAGTAATACAAGTTCAATAAGCTCTGATAAAAATAATAATAAAAAAGAAACTTGGAAAAAACATTGTTGGCATTTACTTAAAAGGAGAATTGCATCCCTTATTCAGTCCTGTTAGATTTAGTAAACTTTTTTTGTTTTTTAACAGCTTCATATAAGAAGAGCTTTTAGTTCATTTTAAAAGACGTTTTGGCAAGCCTTTTCCGCAAAGTGAAAAGCCACAAGGTTGAAGAGGAATTACCGGTCTGCTGCATATGTAGCAGCAGATTGCATATGCATGAGCTGCAGCTGCGTGAAGGCCACCCCGGGAAGGGGAGCCCTAGAGGAGAGCCAGCGGAGGGGAGCAGCGGCTGGCGGTGCCTGGAGCCAGCTCTCTGCCAGGGCCGGTCCTGCCTCCCTGCAGGAGGGTCAGGGACCGAGTGCCCCATTTCTCTGGACCGCTGTACTTTTTGAACGTGCTCCTCTCCTCTGCCCCTTAGCTCCCTCCCAGCCATCTGTGTTCTCCTTCCTGCTTGCTCTCACCTTCCCCTGCCTTCTCCTACAGCCTTATCACCGCCACCCGTGCAACCTTCAGCTCATCTTTTCCTGCCATCTCTGTGAAAGAGCAAACAGCTGCAAGCAGGCCGTTCAGCAGAAGCCCACACAGTACCAAGAATGAAGTAATATTTGTGCCCACTCCCAGAACACCCTGAGGTCACCCGGACTTTAGCACCATTGATAAGAGGAAGCTACAAAACATTGGATTAAATGTGGGTTGTTTTTAAAGATCTTTAAGTGGGATATTGCATGCTATTAAATTTGGTGTATGAATGTCTTCTTGTATTAAGCAAAATGCTGCTTTTACTTTGCACTCCTGGAAAGGGGGCATAAGGTATTCCCTGTGCACATAGGAAAACAAGTTTTGTAAAATGTAGGTCTTAGCACTTCTAACTCGGTTTTTGTGAGATCATTTCTTAGTGATACATTCAAGATAATTAAATCAAAGGAAAAAAAAAAGAAAAATACCTTGCATACTATTTAGTTGTGAAAACGGTCCTTTCTTTTGCAAGCTCTGGGTTATTAAGTGCTTATCCACAGGATCCAACTCTAAGTAAAGAAAATTCTTTTGGCAACCTGCAGGCAGTTCCGGTTATCCGTGTACTCTATGACATTCTGGCAGAGGTAGCCAAAGAGTGGTCTATCATTTACAACCTTAGAGAGTGTTTAGTCCTTTTTATCATAAAATTGCCTTTGTAATCAAAAATCCAGCCCCTTCATTCAGCCCCATAGTCTTCAGACATTAACGGATTAATTCCCATCAGACAGATTTTATTTAATTTTTCTGATTTGTTGTTTCTGATGCACAGATCAAAAAAGCTACAGCAGGTTCTGGTGGGAAGAGGCAAAATACATTTAAATCTAAAATGAATGAGAAAAAAAAAGTAATTTCTTTTCCTTTTGTGTTCTGGACACATAGAAGTCTGGCTTTTGTCCTGGTTTCCTTCTATATAATTGTTCTTAATGATGGTGCTGGTATGACAACTAGTAAGTAGATTTTTGCTTTTAATCTTTTGTGAATATGTTGCTCAAATGATACAACTCTGTACTTGCCAGGGTCTCTTCCATAATCTCTGTGACCTACCTTGCTTAGGCTGTGCAGAATAAGTTTACTAGTTTGATATAAAACATGAATATTTATTTCAAAAATAAATACTTTTTCAAAACCTCGTTTTCTCTAAGAATTGTACCTTTTTGAACAGAATGTCAGAAGAAGCTGGTTGAATTCTACACTACCGTATGGAATCCTGATCTAGCTGTCTCACTCCTGAGGTGTAAATAGAAGTTATCTCAATGTGCAGGTGTGCTCAAGTGAGGCAGGATGTCTGAATTTGCATTGCTCTTACAGAGTTTGTATTTAAGTGTAGATTAATTCCTATGAGAAGTAAATTGTCCATATGGAACCTCAGGAAATTAGAATATTATACACTACAGGAATCAGGCATTTTTTATGTCTTATTCCATAATTTTAATCATGACCTCCTGTGTTTCCATCAATAACACAAAGTCTGGTGTCTTAACTAAGTATCGGAAATTTAAAAAGCAACCCCTGAACTGTTGAATTTTGCTTTATAAAATTACTATGTTATTTAAGTTGTATAAGAGTATGTTAGACTATAGTAATTTTGTGAGTTATAAATTTAGTAGTTGAAAAATGTAACAAATATTCCCTTTCTACTAATCAAAGCTCATAGAAAGATGACCTGCTAAGGCCCTTGTTTGTTTTTTGGGGACTGTCTTTGAAATTGAAGGTATAAATCTTGTTGATAAGTCAGAAAATGTTGCCGTATTCAGGAAAGACTGTGCACATCCAAATAGTCTGTTCTTATTCTCATTTCAATAATTAAACAAAAAACAATCCTTATTTTAATGCAAGGCTGATGGGCAGGTCAGGGTGGGGATGGCTTCCACAAATCAGTAGTTTGCCCAGAGCTATTGATAAGTTACACCATGAGATGCCAAATAAGATGCTTTATAATGGCCTTACAACCCAAGTACCTCCCAGATAATACAGAAAGTCAGCATTTACACCAACATTGCTTAGACTTCATCGAACCTTCTTTCACCAGGGGTGTGAGATCTACTCCTTCATGCCCTCATCTTCGTAACTGGTCTTCGTGGAGGCTCTGAGGTGGAAGGTAAAAGTGCTGATGGGTGATGCTGCAGCATCCCCACACACGAATTGTTCCAACCCCGGAGCTGGAATAACCAGCATCAGCCCATGCATGCCCCAGGGCAGGGGTGTTGAGGCACTTACTTCGTTTCAGTGCAGATCTTAGGGTTTTCCTCAGGCCCTCACTCCTGTGACATAAAGCACCAGATAAATCCACTGCTGGGGTGGCACAGGTGTTATGTGGAAACGGTGTAGATGTTTCACGGGGTGTGGAAATAACCAGGATACGAGGCTGCATCTTGTGTGTCTTGTACCTGGTGTGTTAAGTAAGGCTCATTCTGGAGGTGTGTGACTGTCAAGGAACAGCTCTGAGGCACCACAGTGTGTTTCTCCAAAACAAGCACACACATATGCACAGCCACTGTACTGAAGACTTCTGTGTATGACCTTGTCAAGGCAGAAAAAAATCACTGGCAGAAAAAAAATAGTGAGACCACTGGGGAAAAAGAAGCCCCAATATTTAGTCTACAGGGCTAAAAGTGTATCAAGTTCCTATAGAAATACATACTGGAGACACTTGCTTTTTAGGACAGATATACACTGCAGACTGTGGTGTGGTGTTAAAATACTTGAGCTAATTGTAAATGAGCCATCTCAGGCACCAGAAACAATAATAGCTTTTTAGGTTCTCACTCTTGTTTAATGCATCCCATCAGCAGTGATTCAAGGGTGGCTCCAGCTCTCTGAGGTATTAGCACAGCAGCTGGGAATGGGCTGTGGTGCTGCCCAGCTCTTGTCCTGCTGCTCCCCTGTGCACAAATCTTCTCCCCATTCCATCCTGGGGAAAAGGCTCCACAAAGCAAGCATCAGCAGGCTTTTGGCTCCTTTGCATAACTTCACCAGCCCACAGCTTCTTCTGTCTTGAACTTTTTTCCTTGTTCTCAGCCTCAAGTCTAACTTCTGCACTAATTTGTTATTAATCACATAAAGGAGACGTAAGCAGCATTCACCCAGAGCACAGCTCTAATTCCATCCAGCTTTGCAAAAATTTACCTATGGGTGGTTTATTGATTTCATCTTCAGAATCATACAGAGCAACTTAAGCAGAAAAATCGACCACCTACTGATGAAGATAAAAATCATACATCATTTAAACTTTCTCAAATAATCTATTTTTGTTTTTCCAATTTCTTATTCTGGAATATATTACCATCTTTACTGCTATAAATGGAAGAAGTTCTGCTGTTCTTACACAGATATATGCTGATGTATTTTGTAATCTTATATGCCTCATATCTATATTCAGTAATTGAGGTTTCAAAATGTATGCTGCTGTACATCCTGGTGTTAAACAGGCTTGAAGCTGCTTCTCAGAAAAGCTCAACATGTAATGCCAAAATTACTGCAAGCTAGGGGAGCAAAAGTGGTGCCTGACTGCTCTTTGGATTGTTCACAGATTTCTAAGCAAATCCAGCCATGAAATCTGACACTCAGCTATCTCACAGCCATGGTAAGTCTTCAGCTCAGACATTTGATTGTATTTACTTATTTTTTCCTATTTTTTTACTTTTTCCCACCCCCGCTGCAATTGTTCTTCTTTTGGAACACAGGGCCACAACACTATATTAAGCAGACAGTGACAGGAGCAGTGGAATCTGCTGTTTAATGAGGGCTGTAATATTCGTGCTGGCTGCTGTGATAGGCCATTACTTAAATGAGAGGCTTGTATAGCTGATACTGTCATTTGAAACAAAGACAAATTATAGCACAGGTACATTTTCAGCACTATGGCTGAGCAGTTTCTTAAGGTTTAGTTAATAGAGGATAGAATCTAGCTGGAATTAAAAAAGTCCAGGGGGAACTGGAGTAAGAAAAGGTTCTGTATTCAGAGCACTCTTTATTAATCATTCAGCACTCCTTATTGATCATTCTGGCTTTTGATTCTTCAAATTGACTTGTGGCTGCTAGGTCTGGTTGCACACTTGGCAAGTCTACCCAGGGCTGGTGATCCTTCGAGACACCTCTTAGGCAGTGTCTCCCCATGATAAAGCAGGAAAACACCCTGCTGCTTTGGGCTGTGCCACCCCACTGTCCTGCCCCCGGGAAGGGTGCCCAGGGTGGCACTGCCTCGCTGGAGAGGAGCTGGGTGTTTCCCAGCCCCGATATGCCAACCCCAGCAGTGATGTGTGGAGGGGACATCAGCTCTGGAGGGAACAATTGCTGCTTTTTGTGGGTGACAGAAGCTCTGCGTGCCTTGGTCTCTGCAACAGCCCCATGCTGCTCTTCACAGGCACCCTCTTCTGCTCAGCATTTTGGCACCCACTCACGAGTAGGCAAGCCAGCATCCCAACACCGCACATGCAGTGTGCCTCCTCTTCTTGGGAGGTATTTCCAGCCAGAAAATAAGGGATAACCATCATCATCATCAACAACACCATCATTTGTTACTCAGGAGCTGTTAGTGACTCTCTTGAGCTGCTGGTAAGTTAACCTACACTTTAGTTTTGCTCAAAACCGTAGGAAATCTTGCAAGGCCTTTGCAGTCCTGAAGGCAATTTCCCTATGGAGTACTTTTCCTCTCTCCATTAGAAATAAACACATTTAGATGACTTATTCTGTCCACACTGCTGAGATACAGCCTCATTTATTTGATTTGCTCCCTCTCTCTTCAAAAGCAGGAAAACACCAGGGCAAACTTTGCACAAACTATAGAAAAACAAATCCACTGCATACCAATTTTTCCTTATTATTTCCTGTTATTTACCAAAGGAAAAAAAAGCCAACAACAGTTACTCTGCATTTATCACCATGACTAGTAGAAAGCATGTGATTCTTATGGTAAGCAGCAATTTACAGATGGCCAGGTGCAAACAACATATCTAATCTTATCATGAATTTGTTTTATTCGCAGCTGCAACAGTTGGTGTCAGTTAATAGGTTACCAACCACGACGTATATTTATTTCCTTTTATCCTGCTTTGGGGCCACAGTAGTGATTTGTAAACTGTCCTAGATGTTGAATTTACATTTAATTTTTGTGTGTGGCTTTTTTATTATTTAGTAAGTGCTACTTCAGAAGAAAATGACAACGTCTTTCAGAGAACCCATTTTGTTTTCATTTTATCCATTTCCTTTTCTAGGGATTTAGAAACTTGAATGTAGTGTGCTCTCTGGGTTTCTAATTTACCATAAACCACAGGGTTTTTCAAGTATAATTTTTTCTTTTTTAAAGACTAATCTATCATTGATGAGAATTCATTTTTGTGTGTTTAGTTCCATTGAGTCATGTGACAGATTCACTATCAACCTTTCCAAATAATCAAACTCAATCTGTATAAGCTGAATTCTAAATACTGGTCATAAAAAAAAAAAAAAAAAATTAAATTATCTTCTTAGCTCTTTGGCTCACATTGTGGACACCAGGATACATAGATATATATACAGCAGTGAACCAACCAAATAAACCATATAACCTACAAAGCTTTCCATACTCTGGTACAAAAATAAAGATACTGTTTAAAATAAATGTATATGATCCTTACTAATGAATCTTTTCCAGTTTTTGTAATGTGTGACAGTCTTGATTGTGTTATTTTTGGGTTTTTGCCTTCACTTACATCAAGACCATTTTGTGTCAGATAAAGAGTGATAAAGTAAATAATTCCTTTGTATCTTCAAATCTGCTTCCCAGCAAAAGGAGTTTTAATAGTAAAGAGCACAGCTATTAACACATTTCCATGTGTGTAAGTCAAGTGTTCTTGAAAGTAATGAAGTTGCACATGTAAATGAGTTTAAAAAGAAAAAAGACAAGAAGTTAAAAAAGAAAAAAGAAATAAAAAAGAGAAAATCATTTCAGATTTTGGTCCTGATGATGGTTTTAAAATGCATGACCAGCAGTGTCTTATCATTGGCATGGAGCACTATATATATGCATAGTAATTGGAAATGGTTAAATGTACGAATTTAATGGACCTGAAGAAATAATTGCAGGGAATAATATTCAGAATAGCCCCCTTCTCTGCACACATTTTGAGGTGGATTGGAATTCCCTTTTTCTATTCTGAATTACATTTTCACTTTTTAATACATTTTTATTGCTCTGATTCTTAATGCTAGCATTATATTTGCACTGCTGTATAAAACACTAAAAAAAATCTGTTCTAAAAAAGCCTGTTAGCCATTTCTCATTGATTGAGCATCTAAGATGAAGGTTTTAAAGCATTTTGTAATTTGATATAAATAATGATTGGATGCATGCCAAGATTTTGCACAAACTGACCTTTCCTCACCACTGGCCTGTCTTCAAAGGCTCTGGTGTTCATACTCCTTTTTCCTCATCACATTATTGTAGATGGGAAGATTTCTCCAGCTAAGGCTAAAATCACTCCAGATATATCTACATCAATTACTCTGTCACTGGGATTGGAGACAGAATTGAATAATACATTGTAAAAATGTATGATTTTACAGTTAAGGAAATAGGGCCATAATAGCAATTTTTAAGCTTCCAGCTTAAGGAGCTTTAGTTGTTGGAAGGTAAAGTTACTGCCTTACCTCATTTACTTGTCAAATCTGTACTTCCATAGCTTATTTGCATAGTTCACTGCTTATGCTTGGTCACCTGTGCTGCTTCCAGGCTAAGGCAGGAGGTACTAACACATCTCTGACTGCTGTGATGCTAAGTACGTCACACCGAGCGAGTTCACTCACGCTCTGCACTCCGGGCTGGGGACAGGGGTGCCTTTGGCCTCACATCGCCAGTGAGGGACTTGAACTTTCTCTTCTTTCACTCTTCTCTAAGACCGAGACCTGTTCTTAACAGCAGCAAAGACTATAACATACTTTCCTTATCTCTGGCCCATTCTTATCTCAGCCCATCCTTTTCTCCTTATCTCCAGTGCCCACGGACGTGATTTTAGTGTTTTACTGGCCAGGAAATCAAAGAAGAAAAGCATAGGAGCAGTGCCCCATTTTGATGCTGAGGCAGGAGGATGTTTAGGCAAATGCTGCTGTTCTCTGCCCAGGTCACTCTGTGCAGTGGGACACTCATAGAGAAATTCAGGGCATCAGAGGTTCCCATCAGCCTTGCTCTGAAGGGAAACAGACATCAAAAGTGCAGGAGCACTGCCTCCCCCAGCCAGGCTGTTCCCCACTGGAGATCCATCTCTTCTCTGGAAGCTGGGCCAAGACATTGGAGTCTTCCAATTCTCATGACATCTGCTTGCTGACCAAGACATGCATCTCAGCAGCTTAAACACTTGGGTCGCATTTCCATGTTTTTTCTTTCTCTCTCAAAGCAAGGAGAGTGAGAACCTTTTGGCTGTTTGCCAAGGAAGTACTGAGGCTCAGGTGCCTTCAGAGGTCTCAGGCAATCAGGATTCTACATACTTCCTTGTTATATTACTATTTTTGACTGCAGCCCTCTGAAGACAGTAAAAAGTAATCCACTGAAGGAAGTGCAAGGTTCATATAATTTTCTTTGGAAACACAGGTGAGTGCACAGCTGAAATGGATGCAGCGTTGGAGAGAAGTGCTGCTCTCTGCCTCACTGTGACAGCTCCAAGTGCAGAACAAACCTCCAGCTACAGAAGTGCTCATCACCGTCTTTGTGCCTGTCTCTTCTTTTAATAATTGAATGTAGGCCACTTCCTAATGTGGGACACAATTTCATGAGACTAATCTGATGTGTTCTCTAGGCAGTGTTATACTTTGCTTTTACCTTTTGTAGTGCACAGCATGGCCTGACTCCTAATATCGTGCAGTCAGTCCTCCAAGCCCAAACACCATTGCAGCAGCAGCAGCAACCCTGAACTGACCTGGCTTTCCTGTGCTATGAAACTTTTGGCTTTTGCCCTTTCATTGCAGGTACATAGAGTTGTTTTGGCTCTGAGAGTTCATCAGTTCAGAACCTGCCAGGGTCGAGCCTTTCTCCCTGCCGTGGATTAGGGAAGGAGTGCCCCACTCCCAAGACGACTTCTCAAATCAGTCTGAGGGCTTTCTGCAAATTTGCCAGTTTAGAACTTGAAATTGCATTGGATTAATTTTGGTTTTTAATGACTAAGCACACAATTATTTTAATAATGGCACTTCAGTCACCAAAGTAGTGACTGTTCCTGACAGTCTGCAGGTGAGCATATGCAACTTAGAATATGCTACTAAAACCATGTTCTGTCAGATTTCAGAGCAACAAAACATAACTGACTTTTTTTTTTACCCTCACAGAATGTTATTTTCTATTACAGACAGTATTGTTGAAGTACAGAATTTTAGATTTTAGAAGTAATCTGTCTCTTGGCTTAGGGGAGAGATTTATGAGAAGGGGTAAGAAAAGCTTTTTTTCCTTCCTAGATTTATTAAGATACACCTTGATTTCAAGCCTTAAAAAGACTGTTACCAGTCTCAGATGCTGCCTCTGCAGCAAGTGGGCATAAATTTAAGCACTAGCCCCAGCTAAGGGAAGTGAGTGCTGTTATTTGAAGGATGCAGGAACTTCCCTTTCCATTCACAGCAAACTTGCTTGAGAGCGGCAGTTCCCCCTGGACTCTGCAGCACCATTTGTTGCCCACAGTAGCGTGTAGGAGAAAACGTGGCTCTCAGTGGTCTGTAAACTATAAAAAACCTCACAGGTATCCCACAGCAGGGACCCTTCTGTTTGTGCTCCAGACTCGAGGCTTCATATTGTCAGCCAAAATCCTCGGCTGGCTTTAAACTTAGGCAGGGAAAGACAGGATGATCCATTGATGCCAGGAAATGACCTTCAGTTTTGACACAAGTCTAAACGCATGAGACACAGAGGGGACAGATGAGACCATTGGTACCTTTGGTACTCCTAGTAATAATTGAGTTTTCAGAACAAAATTAGATCAAGGCGGTAAAAATAAATGTCTTTGACCCTCAGCAGTCCAGGCAGTATAATGTACAGATGGTAGATGGGATGAACAGTCTTGGCTCTACAAAAGGTGTCTTATGGCTGACTAACTCAAAGGCTGCATGTGATAAAATAAAAAATTCTATAGAAAAACAAAAAGAAGGATTTAGAGGTCAGTAAAGTATTTGATATAGTGCTGCACAGGAAATAATTAATTAAACGGGAGAAGATGGGGAAATTTTATTTGTGAGGTTAGTGAGGCATGGGGGCAGGGAGATCAGCTCTGGGGGCTGCTGAAAAGGGAAGGTCTGAGCTGGAGGGAAGCTCATCATGAAGTCAACAAGGATTGGTCCTGACATTGTTTTCATGTAGTATTTTCATTTATGATTCGGAAGCAGATTAAGGAAATCTGCTCATAACTCAAAGAGGCATTGCTGATAGAGAGCAGGACTGCGGTAGCTCACAAGGACAATTGGATTACCATATGAATGGGGCAGGAGAAAAGGGCTACAAAAGTACAAAGTGCAAGTCCAAGCTGGCAGAGGCTACCAGCAGTCCTTATATTACTGTGGGATAAGTGTGCAGTGGTTATAAATAACAAAGGCAGATGGAGCATTCTGGATATACAAGTCTGTCGCAGCAAGGTTAGTTTCTGTCAAGGTGCAGCAGCCACAGAAAGCCATCAATTTAATAATTTGATACATCATAATGAATCTAAGATCAATCACATTTTTTGCAACAGAGATTTTGCAAAACATAAATACTGTTATACAAGGCCCTTGTAAGATGATAGTGAGAAACCTGGCACACTAGTAATTCATTTTCCAGAAAAGATGAATTCAGATTAGTATAGATTTAGAGAATAATCACTCTCCAAGGGAGTAGAGATATCTGATGGGTATATGGTGGCTAAAAAAGATTGGTTTCTTTAACATGGCTGTTTAAAGTCTGAGAGAGGATTGGACTTCTACCTACTTAAAATAAAGAGCAAATGGGGAAAACAGCTCTAAAAGAGCTAAGCTAACAATGGGGTTATCAAAACATTAAATGGCTATAAAACAGCTATGAGCAAATTGAGAACTAATTATTAAATACAAAGTTTTGTACAATGAAATCATGTGGTGAGAGCAGAACTGTTTAAAACAGAATTTAAAATGTTGGCCCAGCAGCCTGTAGGATATATTAGTAATGCATTTCTTTTATTTAACCTTAAGCTTGGCATTCTGTAAAAACACTTTTCGTATTTACTCAATATGCACATTTTTATTATATAAGAAAATAGGTTTTCTCTTGTCAAGTAGTATGACACTCTTCTTGGAATTGCAGCAGTCTCCAATGGTCAAAAACTGCAAATGCAGGGAAATGTTGCAGCCTCAGGCTAGATCATTCTTCCTTGGAATGACACATGCATTGGCCAGCCACATACCCAGAACTGCAAGAAGATGGAGCACCATCAGTCACTCTGGAGATGGAACAAGTAGAGCCTCGCGGGCAGCTCCTAATTTTCCACAACACTGAATACCGGGCCTTAAACCCCAAGCATATGAGCTTTGATATTTCAAACATTCATGACTTTGTTGTGTTATGTCAAATTTTCACAGTGATGCTGTTCTTTGAGCTCTCATATTTTCGGTCCATGCTTCAACAGAGCAGCTTCCCAAGAGAGCTGCTTGTAAAATGTGGTGGCGCTCCTAATGTGGATAAGGCATGTTCTTTCTTGGTCGCAATATCAAAATGGACTTAACTACAACTTCTCAGTAAAATGCCAGCCTGAGCTAGATGTTTGTCATTAAACATTTCAGCCTAAGGAGTTTTAAGTATTGCAACAAGAAAATTAAGACAGTATCTCACAGTAGGAAGAGCTGTTCATTCGTAAGTATTAGAATCACTTAATTTTACACTGATTAAATTAATTTCATAATATCTTTCAGAAGCATTGGTATAATATTTTTTAAATGCATTATGACTAATTTCATGATATGGTAAATGTACACAACTTCATTTAAACTGCCATAGATGCACACTGTATTTCTAACCTAGAATTCCAGTCCTTAACACATTCAATTGCTTAAACTTATTACCAAATAAATAACAACCATACAGCCACTCACCAGCCCAAAACTTGCTCACAGACCACAGAAATAAGAAGATCAAACTGGAAAACAAATAAAAACTGTTCACATGAGTGAACTTTAGGGAAATGGTTAACAGAGATCAGAGAAACCTCTTTACAGGAAAGTGTTTTAAGACAGTTTAAGCATGTACTTAAATTGAAGCTTCTGTTACTTTTAAAGCCATTTAGTTCAGTTTTTAAACTATGCCAGAAATGAATGAGGGGATAAATTTGAGGCAAATGTTAATTGCATCTAATAGCTCAACTAGAAGAACTGGTTGAGCTTCATTTGCTGATTTTTTAAAAAAAAAATCATTTATTACATTGTTGTTTACCATAACAGCACTTTATAGTTCCAGATAAGATCAGAGATACACCGCATTTTGTGTTAAGACAAAGACATACAGAAACATGATTCCCATCCTCAGACTGCAAAGGAAATACCGCATATCAAATCCTGGCCCTGTTAAGTCAATGGGAAAATATAACCACTATTATTCTTTTTAAGTTTCAAAACAGAATGGCACATTTTTATTTTCCCTGAAAGAGATTTAAATTCTGTTTTCTTTTTGATCAAGCTATATTTGATTTGCAGATAGAAGGAGGAATGACTTATTTTCAGGGCCTATATAAAACTACAGACACATTAAATAGAGTGAAACTGAAAACGTTATCATGGTGTAAAACTGAAATGCACTCTCACATGGCTGGTGGATGAGATGTGGATGTAAGTGCATGTCTGCTAAGTGATGTGTGCTTGTACTTAATATAATTGTATTAGAGTTCCTCTGAGTGGGTGAGAGTCCATCAGGCACAGTTTTCACTTCTGGACTGCAGAATGTTGATGAAAAACAAAGCATGAGAAAGTGGGTAAGTCTGGGGTAGTATTTCCACAGATACAAGCCTCTAGACCTAGCAATCAACAATTTCCTTGTTGTATGTGGATAGTGTGGAGTTTGCCTGCCTGCATTTGTCTTAGTATGAAATGTAAATGTGGTTTACCCCTACCTAAAAAGGGGGAAAGTTCCTGGGTGAAGGATGAAACAGAGGTCATTGGGTGTATGGCCTTTATCCGCGTGGCAGCCTCCGGTGTCGCAGGTGCTCAAGTCTGAACCTGTTTGCAGGTGTGCCCATGTGTCTAACCCATGAACTGCACAGGAGCTGGGCCTGTCAAAAATCCACGCACATGCATGGAAGATTGTCTTCTAGATGTTACCTCTGGGTGCGCTTGCACAAGAGAAATGTTTATTCCTTTATACAGGTGCTTCTGTACACCATCTTCTCTGAATTTAAAAACTAAATCATATTGGTCGCCTTCAGCAGCATTGAAACCAGTTTTAGTAATCTTATTAATTCTGAGTAATAGCACTTTATTCTACAAGCAACTTCACAGCTTCAGAAGAGTGAGCTATGCCGTGTGTAGTATAAAAGCGGTACACAAGTGCAAGTATTCTTACAGCTCAAGAGTAGAACAAGTAACAAATCTGCATGTCAAATGGTTTCCATTAAGCCAGTGAGCAGACTGATGATTTGGTTAATTCTAACTAAGTGGCTGCGTTGCCACAGCTCCACAGATCCCAACAGACCAAACATGAAACCTGCATTACACTGTGATTTATTGCCCTACTTTAGAATGTCAGAAAGGTTATTTGCAGAGAAAGCTTGCTAAGGCTCATTAAAAATATGTATTTTAGTTTTAGGAAAGCTAAGCTGACATCCAGAGTATGGGGAGCCCTGTGTCCAGAGAGGAAGACTGTGCAGGAGGCTTTATAGGTTTTCCTGCAGCCAAGCCAGGCTCTCAGGACATTTTCTCTTGACCCTCAGGTCTTTCCCTTGGAGGAGACATGGATTAGCTCCTTGCTATCTCATAGCTAGGTGCTTCTTTCAATGCTCTGAAAGGCAGGGTATTCAGATCCTGAACGTTGCACTGCACACATGTAGGAGAACTTCAAGCTGAGACTTGCCAAATCAACACACCTGAATGGGTGGGACACGAGGCTGAGCTCTTGCTCCTCTCTAGGTAGGGGAGATCAGCAGAGAGTGAAATGGCAAGTGGCCATCAGAATTGTACTGTGAGAAAGGGAAAAGAAAGAAATATGCAAGTTAAAATGAGAAGAAATGCAATTTTTTTTCAATGCTTATTTAATAACTGAATGGGACCAGAAAAAAAAAAGTAACTGAGTTAATTAATTTCTTAATTACCTTACACAAACCCACATAGTATTATCTACATATTTCTACACATATTTATTTTTTAAATTTCACACAAAACCGCAGGTGCTGATACCCTTTTGGGCATTGGATGCAATATTAAGCAGTTTTGTATCACACGGGGTCTGACTGAGGACACACAGCAGATGAGGGCTGGCAAGGAAGCAGAGGTCATAATGGCAGATCCCCAGCATCTGTTTCATTGAAATAGTCCTGGTTTATGGCTGACCATAAGATGAGAACAGAGTCTCTGCCTATGGCTCTACTACCACTTCAGCTTGGATCAAGAGAGTTCTTTTGAAGCACCTCTGTCAGCTGTAAAGTACCAAGCTAACCCCAGAAGTTGGTACAGGGCTGGTAACCGGCACTTGGCAACAAACATTGTGCTCTATCACTCAGCTGCCAGTGGGCTGCTAATGCCTGGGGGCCCAGACCTTGCCCATCACAGCCTGTCAGAGACTACCCTCTATAAACCTAGTAAGATCTGTCCCGAGGATTAATAACTTTTGGGGTTTTTTAGCCCAAGTTCACCATACTGTTAGCCTCCTCCAGATTCCTGCTGCTCCCCTGATTAGGAACACCACCATCATTTCAGCAGGCTGCTTCCTTAATTTTGAAACCTAGTGCAGAGCATGTAGAAAATTAAGTCAATACCTCTGTTTCTTCCCATTTTTAAATGAGTGAAAATAGAAGTCTGGAATGACTCTAAAGAAAACCACTAGTAACTGCCATGAGTCCGTGACCACCCAGTAGTGGAAAGGGGGGGAGGGTGAGCGTGGGGAGGCTGGTTTAAATCTGGAACTGATTCCATTCATTTTAGCACTTCCCTGCATGTTTGTTTCTATTTGTAATGTTTAATTTCAATTTTTATTTTTAGCTGTGTGTATTTTAATAATTTAACTCAACATACTGATTTATTTTCCAATTGCAAGCAATAGTGGTCATTAAAACTGCATCTATTAAGAGCATGGGAATTTCAAATAGAATCATTACCTATCAAATGCAAAAAAATACTCAACCATGTAAGCACTGACAGCTTGGGGTTCTGGATATAGGTGTGAATTTTTTTTTATTAGAGAGTTAGGTTCCTGAAAGTTTGTGGAAATGTCAAGTTTCTGGGTGGGCTGTAACAGATTAATGACTTTATCTGCAGACTGCTGCATTTGGCCAATATATTCAGTGCACTCACTTAGTTCTGTCCTTTTATAGAGGTTCCCCTACTTTATGCCATATTTTTTCACTTTTTATTTCCCTCCAGGATTGTTTCCTCATTCATCCCTGGCACTACTGCAGTCTTTCTCAGCAGACAGAACTACCAAGTGAAGCACAAACAAAAGCTGAAAAAACAGAGGCCCCAAGTGGATAATCTCATAGATTATTCCATGATTAATTATCCCAGATTTATCAAATGCCACATCCAAGTAAGGTCAAACGTGTAATCATAATCTTCCTCAAGACACGCAACCAATCCTTTGCACAAGCCTTGGTTTCTATCATGGAAAGTTTAAATTGACTTGCAATAGTAATGATAGCAAAAAAAAGTAATGTTGATACATTCTGAGCTATATACTCAACATGTCAAGGAGATCATTAGTGACTGACACCAATGATGTGTCACAGACAACAAGATGTCTCTTTTGCGCCTGTCCTTTACTGACATTCCTGTCACATCCTATTCACCAACCTTGTGCAGTGATCCTCTCGCACTTTGGATCAAAAAAATTCCATGTTATTGTTAGTGGTTTGTGCATATCACCATTTTGTTCTATTCTTCACATAGTCTCATTTGTATTTTAATTACTTGAATGAGAAAAGGTTTTTAATAGCAGAAATTAGCATCAATATGTACATACATCTATCAATATATACCTGTACCTGTACCTGGCTGAATATCATCTTTTTAACAGGTTGTAAGCCATAAGTCCCAGAGAGACCCAGAAATTCACATAATTTCCCTGAATTCACATGTAGGTCTCCACATTAGCTATAAATGTGTAAACCCACGTGGAGGTAGTTCCTATTTACTACATAGCTGAGGAGGCACACAGCTCTTTATTGCTTTCACCATATGGCTGAAGTAACTCACACACAAGCAATTTTGTTCTGATTCAGCTGTTTCAGCAGGAAGGATTTGCAGAAGCAGGATTGGGAAATACACAGGATTCTCTTTCACTTCCGTGACAGGAGTTATATTTTTAATTAGCCCCTCTTAGTCTTCCGAGGGCAGCTTGTAAAAGTTTAATTCTGTATCTCAAATTTGAGTCCCATTTGATAAGGCCATTCTTGAAGTGTATTTAGGGACTAGTTCTGAAAGCCTTTTCTGGTTTTTAGAAAAGTCAGTTCCTTGGCAAATTCCGTGGAAGAAGAGTGAGAGTTTTGGAGTTTCTTTTCTCCCAGTAGGCTGAACTTACATGAAGCTTATTGAAGATGTAGAGAACGGGGGTAGGGGTCAATATGATACTTCACTGAAATCTTAAGAGAACCAGCTGTCAGGAAGATTTTATGCAGTATGTGCATATGATTTTAAATACCTGAAGGTTTGTGCACTGGGAAGTAATGACAAAAAATAGGTCGATGAACAATGGACATGAGAAACCTGTAGGTTAATATATTACCTGTTACTTGTTTACACAATAGCATCATTAAAATCAGATTTACTTGAATATGACAAGTAAAAAGAAAGAATCTGAAAAGGTCAATTTGAAAGAAATATTATTTGATGAAAAAATAGCATTTAATTATATGCATTGACTAAAAAATATAAGCAATATAAGAAACATAGAAAAAGCACAGAGTATAAACCAGCCTTATTAATATGCAGTGATGCTCTGAGAATGTAAAATAATATTCCTGACTGGATATAGCATTGCACATGTTTAGGAATGGGGAACACACAGAATCCAAAAGACTTGCAAAACATTTTGAGTTTGTAATTTATGTAGGGTCATATGGGGGATATATTTGGTGATGCCTTAAAAATTAATCTCTAACACAGCATTCTGTCAGAAATGTTACGGTTAAGAGCCTGGGAGAGAGTGTCCCTTAAACGTCATTGGCCCCTCAGTTTTCAGTTTAATATTTAAGCTGTTTCTAATTGTGTTCAGTTGAAACTTGGCATCCAGTTTATGGGCTTGGATGCAATTTTCATGTCACTAAAAAAGAAAAAGGGGAGAAAAGAGGCAAAACTTAAATCTGTTCTGTTCCTGGAGTGCTTAAGTGGTAAATGAGGTAAAAGTTTCAATCTCTTTTCCCAAATTTGTCCAAGCGTGATTTCTTACCCAAAACATACTGTAATATCAGTCAGTGTAACACAGTACAAATACATGGATACACAGCCAAGAACTAATCAAAACACTCAACTTTGAACCTTCTGCAACAGCCTTCAAGAGAACCAAATTAGGATCTTGTTCATGGGGGGAAATGTGTGTGTTAATGACTAGAAAAGGAGCTCTGCACACATTGCAGGAAATTGCATTAGCTTCCATCAACACCAGAAAACTAAAGCATAAAGTCAGTCTCAGAAACAAACCCTGAGGTGGGCTTTAAAAGAGCTTCTGAACTGTCCTCAGTGGATATGTCCCATCCTGCATTTCACACATCACTGACCCCCCCCAGGCACTGCTGGCTTTCCTCACCCTTTCCTCAGCAAAGGCTGCAAGACACATGTCAGCCTATAGGGCTTTGGGGGAATAAAGTGCCTCTACCTACCCCCAAAGTGACAACAGGATTATGGGGAAAAAAACGTGGTGGAAGCTTTGGGTTTGTGACTGCTACAGCTGTAGCCAGCCCCACTGATGTGGTGGCTGGAGAACTGCTCCCTCCTGCCCTCCCCTCCCCAAAGACTTTAATGGTTGGTGGAAACACAAATTCTGCCATCTGCAGACCATCCTTTGCTTAGGAAGAGCTGTGGCTTGAGAGGCCCCAGCTGAAGGAACAGCCATCCAGCTTATCTCGAAGTCAGAAAGTGGGACAATGCAGAGTTCGGCAGAAAAAGAGCCTTCATTAGCCCAGTCAAGACAAGGGGAGCCACTCAGCAAGTCCTGTAAGGCAAGAAAATTGGCATCCTTGGCTCCCACGAGTTTTATTAGGCTTCGTGCTTCTTCCCAAGGCTTCTACAGGAGATCGCAGGAGAGCAAATAAAAAGATAGTCTTTAACATCAAATGTATAAGGCTGAGGAGGCACAGCCTGTAATCGAGGAGTGTGGTCTGGGGGTTGTAAAGGGAGGGGAACAGAGCACAGGCATTTCCCCACTAGACGTCTGTGCTGATTTTGCTGATTGCAGGAATAGTGGCCTTCAGGGCATTTAATAAAAAATGATTAAGGAAGAGACAGGACTGTGGCTGTATTACTCATCCATTAGCCGTCTGCACATGAGATCAGACATCCCTCCCCCTGAAGCAACCCAGCAATGGACTGCAGTCTGTGCATGGGTGCTCTGCTCGTTGTGCTGTCCACGGGAGCCGCACTTTAAAGATACAGCACGACTTTTACCAATTGTATGGCTTTATTACAGTTTGTTTGGGTTTTGGTGCAAACTGCTGTGTTCTAACAGAATTCTGTGCTCTTTCCATTTTAATGGTTATGAAATTTAGCATGAGTATAGAAATCACAGGAAATACCAGCTTGGTGTATCGTGCCTGCTCTTTACTCGGCTCTTTCTAAACTCCAGGAAAAGACTTTCTGAGTACTTTACTGAGACACACTTAAAATGTGTCTCACTGAAATGCACAGTCTGCAGTAGTAGCTGTGAGAGCCAATTTAGCTCTGGCCTCAGCATGTACAACGCGTCCACTGAGATGAGTGGAAGCTGATCTGTCCTTGGCCAAGTGTAATGCAATGTAGTGTAAATTCTTCCACTAAGTGACTGGCAAGTTGATTTATGGCAACTTCTGACAAACCTGCTCTAGCTTTAGGTATAATTTAAGTAGGCAGACACATGCTGAAGGTTTTCAAGAGCTTGCCTGATGCTCCCCATGGGAACTTTCAAAGCCCCAGGTGGTGGTGATGGTGGGGCACTTGACTCCTGTTGACTCAGAATAATAAGTTCCCATATTTGCCAGCTGTAACTTTAAAGTTTTCCCCTCTGATTTCCCAGAGGCAGGAACAACCAACTGTTCCCAGTGAATTTAGTTGGGAGCTACAGAGAGCCATGAAAATCAGTCTAGGTAGTCGGTTGCCTCAATGAGAACTCAGAAACATGTTCTTGTCAATTAGGGGTGTTCACCTGATAACTTTCTCTCTCCTGGAGTACGTCCATAGCCACAGAGATGGGGAAGTTAGTAAAACCACAATTTTTTAAACCACAATTCCCCAATTTCTTGTGGGAATGTGGTTTAAAAGCAATATTTTAAAAACAGTTTACCTAAACACTGTTATTAACGATAATAGCTGTCATTGTCTGTACATGATCATATTGACTGTTTCACGACAGAAGACAAACTGCTCAACAGATGACAAGTTCTCTTTGGCAAAGGAGGAAAGAAGAGAGGGAAAAGAGACCATTAAAGACCGACCCACTCCCGACAATAATGCTATACATCACCACAAAATCACTTGCAGGTGTACACAAGTCTTGCTGCTCCTTCCAGCCCAGTTTTTGTATGCAAGGTCATCCTCCTGGTGCTACCTTAGAAACTGGCCCTATTCTATAGAGGACATTGAATGATAACACTGAGAGTCAGCTGACTGCTGTGTCACAGAGCTGCTGCTTTCTACATTATCGCAACTGCCAGAGCTCTTACTGCTGCAGTTTTCTAGTCGCAGTGCGGCAAAGCAGACGCATAGAACCAGGCACAAAGCAGCATAGATTTTTTTTATTCTTATCTTTTTCATACGAGGGGAATATTCCTGGTGTTAGCGTAGGAACAGACACAGCTTGGATGTGTTGGCTTCAGCCTGGCAGCATTTTCAGCTGAGCAGGGACTGCTCGGAGCTCTGTACCCAAATTGCCTCTGAGGAAGAACGCCTGATTTCCCACTTTGCGTACTAGGAGGGCTTTTTTCTTTATGCTACGGTGATGTACCTGCAGCAATAGGACAAAGGATATGGTACTTGTCACTGTCTGTCCGACCGGGGCCTTTTGCAGGTACTCCACGGCCGAAGCTGTGCCAGCATCCCAGGGTCAGATAGATTGGTAATACAGGTTGCCGCAATTTCTTACATCAGTTAGAGCAAAGCTCAAACAAGAAACCAGACTCTGTGACCTAAATCAGTCCCAGTCCTTCTGGATACAGGGCAGCAATCGACTAGCAATGACACAACCAGCCATCAAGTGGAGAGTCTCTGGGATTGCAATCTGTATCAGTTGGAGTCTGAGAGAATGAAACCCTTTCGGGTATCCAGTTGCTTCTCCTTCTAATACTACAAATCCGACAGCTACAACTACTGTTACTACTACTACTGCTTCTGTTTTTCTTGCCTGTAAGAAGCTGTTAATCGCGGTTGGTTTCTGACTGTACAATTGCGTGGATTAGTCTGTCTATAACGCAGTCCTTATCTGCTCCTGCTGGAAATCGGGGCACGAAGTCAGCCTGCTTTAACAGTTGTTTCTTTCTGCGTGATGCTATGCAACTAGAATGGGTTGCACTGACAACAAAGGAACAAGCACAAAGCACCACTTTCTTTGCTGGACTGTTACAGGAACATAGCTCTTCTTCGATATGACACCCTGGTCTCTTCTCTTTGCTGGCTTTTTATTTTTTTTTAATTTAATTCATCTAATCGAAGAGCCTAACAGACACCATCGTGAATGTGGCTTTTAATGATTTGGAAAAGACAGCCTGTGGAGACTGCGATTCGAGACAGCAACACATTTAGGTTATTGCCAATTTTAAATACTTGGTTTGTGAAGCACAGCCCTAAGGGACGAGCTCAGTAGCTGAGAAAGAGATTGTAGATAAAGAAATAAAAATGACAAGCGTAATGGAGGCTCTGCAAAAGAGACTGTCAGAGAATCAGTTCATGGATGGCAATTTCACCAGTCTGAATCTGAATAATTCATAGATTGAAATTACCCTGCTTTCACCTTTCCATTTAAACCGGCATGATCTGAATCTCTAATAAATTTTCAAGATAAAGTAAAATGCCAATTTGAATCTGAAGAGCTTTTAAAACCAGATGCTACACCCTGAATCTTTCGATACCTTTCACAATTATCCTGTGAGAACCGCACTTCATCACGAAGCACCATTACCAGTGAAAATTACTGTGATTACAATAGCAACAATAGAATACCATCAAATGATCTCTAATCTACCTAATTTACCAAGGCTGACTGTGTGCCCATTGTGTTTCACTACGTCTGGCATTGGATCAATATCACAGTGGAACAAAAATGCCTTAGTGTGTGCTTCCTTTTGGTACCTTAAACTTTGACAGCCCAGGAAAAAAAAAATCTACTTACTGTTAAATGTTTTCACAGCCAATCTACATGCCTGCTGTAGGATCTGATTGATTCTCTATGATTTTCTTTAGTTCCTGGGTATCGGATGTCATTGTGCTACTAATGAGTTTGTAATGTATACCCATGCACAAAGACTGCAGCATGCGAGTGCCAGCACAGGGACCCTGCACTGCTGCTGCAGTTGCAGCGCTCTCACAGGGGAAGCCAAAACGAGTTCGGTGCCTTATGTGAATAATTCCTCCTGTCTGAGTTAGAAATGCTTTGTAGCACCACTGCTCTTGATCGTACTACGTGAAAAATGTATGCAAAAGCCATGGTCAAGAAAAGCGATCGCATGTAATACTAACAAGATTTTTCCCCTCTTCAGCAATTAGCATGTGGTTGTGAGAGACAGGCTGCGACTCCTTCTGTGTGTGTGCAAGCGTGAGTGTGTGTAGGTACGCATGCACATACATAAATGTAAAGCTACTGTGCTCTGTGAGTGAATATGTGCTGATCTCTGAAAGTAACAACTTTCTCTGACAAGCCAGGCGCTGTGTTTTGCTGCAATCTGCTCGGTTGTAACAAATCCCTCTTTTGGAGGTGTAAATTTCCTATAGGATGACGCGTGACTTCTGGAACAGTAAGTACCATTTATGCAATATGTTGGTGCCTATAGCTATGCTGCAGAATAGTATTTTAAGCATAGTTTGAGTCCTTATAGCATAGCTAGAATGTGAAGAAGTGAGAAACAGGTACAGAAGGACAGAAACAGGCATTCTTCATGGAAGCGACTGTATCTGCTGTTTATATGTGTGTGACTTGTACGCTTCAGGCTTGTTTTTCATTTTATAATCAGATTTACTCTGCCTTCAGGGAATATTTTCCAAGGGAGGAAGGTAAGCAGTATTTATTCTTATTTCTATGACTGTGTTGTATTTCTGTTGAGGGAAATGCATGTTTACAGCATATAGTTATATAATACAGCAGGATCTCATGACATCTAATTAAATGTTTCAATATTTGTTCACATTAAAACTGGGCAAGAAAGGATATTCAAAATATAATTTTTATTGAAAATACACTTCTAGAAATACTATGAAAAAAAAATGTACAGATTGTGTTTGCATTCATCTTTTGCCCTTTACTGTCGTTAAATAGTGCCTATTCTACCTAAATACTAATTGTCTTGAAACCTTTGGATTTTAGATATTTTGTCTTCTCAAAACACAATTTACTGTACTTCTAAATTTTCTGTATGTTAGTAGAGACTGTTCTCTAGAGGTAGAAGAGGCAGAAGGTTTTACAGCTTGAGATGTGATAACAAAGGAACTTGAAAGGGCACAAAATATGATTATACAAAAGTCTTGAATTTTAAATAATTCAGTAATGTGATTTAGCAAACTGCTGTTCTTAGACAACACACTCTCAAGTTACTACACTATCTGGAAATAATTAGTCCATTCAGTGCTATATTTATATGCTTTATTTTCACATGCTATTTAAAATCTAACAAAGAAAAATCTGAGAGCAAATACTGAAACTTTGGTAAAAGTGTAAAACTGACATTATGGTACTGTGGTAATAAAATCAAGAAATTTAGACTGAACTTTGCTGAAGAGAACCAGGTGTTGTGGTTTAACTATTTTATGAAGAGCATTTTATGTTTTTATGTACAGAAATAGAACATATACTGATATAACTACTATAGTGCAAGGACCGTGCAAACAGGAATTGTGAATGTTTTGTGAAATACCGTACAAATACCTGGCAGCATTTACAGGATTATTATTACTGCCACACTCTTGCAGTATCATATGCTGCATTGAAATCATGGTCTGTTAACCAACTGGATTCCACGGAGTATTTACAATCCTAATTTTTATCAGTCTTATCTGCTGTGACAGCCTGTAAAAGCCAGCTGGCCATGGGGCGCAAGGCGTCCTCATCAACAAGTGCAGAGCAGAGCTAAGGGAGGGATCACAAGCCATTGGTGGCTTCATGTGAGGGCCCAATCCCAATCCTTCTGTGGAACCACGCTGGAGTCCTCTAACTTTGTGTTTCTGTTAATGAACTTTAAAAGTACCACTGGCTTTCTCCCACTGCTCCATACTGGCCTCACATTCCAAAACACGTGGTGCTGGTCAGGCCTAATGCTGTTTACCACTCTGAGCCCCTGAAGCAGTTGCCGGAGGCTGTTAGGACAGCACACATGGGAGGTGAGACTGAGACTGCTGAAAGTACTCTGGAAAAGTTTGGAAACCTTGGGAAGTGAACTCTGCCTTTTCGGGTGGTGCGTATTTCAGAGGCAGCAGTATTTCAGTCTGTCAGCAGGATACACTGCACATGCAAATGGGCAAAAAAACCTTTAAACCATTTCAGACACAGGATTGTAAAGAGAATATTAGCAATATTACCTCATAGTAAGTATTAAAATGTAGTCAAGTCATATCATCCATGTATTTTCTGATACGGCTACAGCCAATCAGGTAGCTACTGCTGAAGTATTTAGGATATACAATTTTGTGTGTCAAAATAAATGGCAGACCGCAAAACGAAACTTCTAACATAAGGCTACTAATTTCAGCCATAGTCCTTCAACAGTTAATATGCATCATATCAAGAGATGTATTAGTCTGGTCTTGTGCTTACGTTTTTCACTGAGTTACACTTGTCTATAAATGAATCTGTAATGGCAAAATATGGGCAAAACCACTTCTTTACATGAGTTCACAACTAAACACAGATATCCACTTAAGTGAAATTATCCCTATGCAGTTGGTGGACCCTCATCTGCAGCTAGGCAGTGACCATGATGCAGCCACACACATGAAAAACATACTGAAGCCCATTCTATTACCACAGAAACTAATAACAAGTCTCCCTGTGCCATCAACATAAAAAATAGATCAAAGAATTTCCTCCCATTACATCCTTCCTGTGAAAGTTGCTGCTATTTTGTTGGGTTTTTTTCCTCCTTGATTACAAAAGTCATGTATAGTCGGCACAAGGTTGAACAGAAGATCCTTTCTGTTCAGAAGGACACAAGACCTGAGCTGAACACACACTGAAATCAATATCTCAGGGTAGGTTTATTTGACAACTGAAGGCACCTTCTTGTCTGTAGTTTTGTTGATAATATTTGTGCTCACTCGCTTGTCAATTCTGCATTATCATCTGCTATAAAACACACAAGTTGTGATCTGTAATGGTTGTATCTATTTGGACAAGAGCCCTGAGGATAGGAGGGTCTGTTGTGGGTTTCATTGGATTTTTTTTTCACTGTACTGTTGCTTTGAATTAATTGCAACTGCCTATGGAAATATGATCCCTTAAGAATGTAGAGAAATGCATTATTAATGATTATGTATGAAGAATTGCTAGATTCCCCTGCACTCTGGCTGCTATGAATTTTACACCATTATTCTCATAGAAAAACATTAGGAAGAAAGTAAGACCAATGTAACTTGAAAGGAAAACAGCAGCATTTCCAAACCAATCATTTTTGATGCAGGAAATTCAGAATTAAACAGAAGAAAATCCAAATGGTTAATTGATACAATTAAAATATCCGAGCAGCTCACTTCCTCTTCGATGCCATAATTCCAGGATGTGATAGAGGTAAATAAATTTACCGTATCAGTTTATATTATATATATAGGATCAAAAACTACCTTTGGCTTTAAAAGTATTTGCTCTGTATTTCTCAGTATCGGTTCAGTTTCTTTATGGACTATAAATGTACACCTGCTCTGAGTTTTAGCTGCGTAACATAACCAGAAGTTCTGAAAATCAAATGATTTCTGACCAACCAAAAGAGGGAAATGAAATCTTAAGTGGGAATTGCAGCAGAGGCAGTGGGTTTCCCAGGTCTCATGCCAACAGATTCTTGCTGTGGGTTTTCAAGATCAGGTTAAACTTCTTATTGTGTTGGAACTTGTTCTAAAAAACCCCATAGTTAAAAATTAGTGTGAATTCAAAATATTGTCAAATTTGTGCCCAAACACATGAGGGGTCTTTTTCCCTAACTACATTTGACATTATTTCTGCCATATGTCTTGTCTTAAAGTTTACCAAGAAACTGTACACAAAAGAATATTTGCCATGGTACACCTCATTTGTAGGTGGTCATGCACAGAGAAACACACAAAATAAATTAGCAGTTGTGGTAAATGCTAAACTCAGAAATCTTGAAATGGAAAAAGTATAAATTGATAGATTGTGATATTGCCACTGTACTATTCACTTACATTCCATATTTCAGAGAGATAATGCAGAAATGAATGAACAGGTAAATTAGATGCAGTTACACTCAGTGAAACGCTCAGTAGAAAAACCTTTTGTTGCACTCACCTGTTTCTGTTTCTTCTGCCTATGTTCATTCGAAAGCCATCTCCAGTGGCTCAGCAGTCACAGCAAATGGCTACCCCTCTGTCCTGCAGGTAAGAAGTTCCACTGAGATGGATGAGATCCCACATCCTGTGCTCCTAAAGGCAATATCCTGGCTGGCTGGGCCAGGGGAGAGGCAGATGTGCATTGGGACATTGATGTGACACACTTCTGACTCCCATACAAAGCAAAAGTGGGAAAAGGCCATTATTAAGTAGTTAAAGAGGAGTAGGAACATCTTTAATGTCTATGTTTTTAGAGGAAGCTCCTCTGCAAACTTGTCAAATTTACACCTAGCATGAGTGTCATGTGGTGAAACTCTGAGGCACACAGAAAATTTAAACTGCCAATCAATATTGAGATTGTGGGAAAAGGGTCCATAACCCAATAGACTACACCAATGTTTACTCATGCACAGACACAGAGTGTCTGAACATTGCTGTTCAGATACAGCTTTAAGGCCTTTTCATTTCCATGCAAATGTAGCTGCCTATGCCACTGGACCCAAAACGCCTGTAAAGTGACCATGTATTTCAGATTTGGCCTAAGCAGCTGCATCCCATTGAAACTGGCCTTTTTGATAATGGTATTTTTGCTTTTCCTTTGAGTGACATAGCATGCCCCATGCTATGCATACAAGAAAGCACGAATTGTTGCAACCCCTTTTCTCAAAAGGTATGATTTTCCTCAAAGCTTGTCTGTACTAAACTTACCACTTTTTCATGAGGGGCAGCCTGTCTTTGGCAAGCTGATGGGCTTGATATGGTTATGAATTGCTTGCAGTTTGTGTTTTTTGTATTCTATGCTGTTTTTTTTAATTTAGGAGTTGGAGTGCACCCTTTGCCACAGAACTTGATGCTAGGTAATTACTTAAAAAAAAACATTTTAAAGACATGTACTTCATCTTCTGAATGGCCAACAGTGTGTGTGACTTCCTGAGCTCTCAGTACAGTATCTGGAGTCCAAGGGAGTGTGTGCAGAATGGATTTCATTGGGGAAAAACACAAAAAAAGTAACTTCTGGTGCTTCTGATTGTTTGCCTCCATTTAGACAATACTTGTGATCATGATCTCTGAGTCTTTATTTTATTTTTGCGAGTAAGTACCTCCAAACACAATTCCTTCACCTTACAGGGTACTTTATGAAAATAATTTCATTAACAAATGTGAGTCAAATAATGAATCAGTAACAGCTGGGGGAAATCCTGATGGCAAGTAGTGCTTGCATCATTAGTGCTGTGCGTGGTAAAATAGGAGCAGGCTCTTCAGGAGATGAGGACAAAAAAGCAGAATTGCTGCTCATGGAGAGTTTGTTCTGAGCACAGAGTTCATGCTCTTTAATGACAATAAGAACATCCTAAGTCTCTGTTTGATTTATATATATATATATGTACACACACACACACACATACATAACTTGAGGGAATTTTGATCACTAGATAATACACAAAAGTTATAAAATTGGCTATGCCAAAGAGTTTTAAGTTTCAGTGGTACTTTGGGAACGTTAGGGGCAAAAAATAAAATATAGTTGTCAAGGGGTATCATAAATGTGTGAAAAAGCCTGAATACCTAACCATAAGATTTTTTTGTTTACTTATAAAGCATTAAAATGCTGTCCTAATGTAGTACTGAAAATTTCCCACCTTCCCTACTGTTTCAAATTTGGAGACATCCTTTCATCTTCCACTACAGCAGTAGCCTAGGGACTCTTGGCAGGTACGTATTTCTACACAGAGGTTTTATGTTATTTGTAGACAAGTAATCCACTTTCTTCCACACTTTCTGGGCATTCATAACAACACAGTGGAAAATAGTTGCATTACTATATATTCAACCACAACACCTGTCAAGAAAACACAATTTTATTGTGCAAGGCACTGTATGAAGGGAAAACAAAAGGTCTATACTTTGAAATTGATTTTTATCTGAAGGAAGAATAGCCACTAAATATTTGAGAAAAAAATGTACCATTTTGAGATAGAGAATATAATTTTTAGGAAACATATAACAGCTATAAACAATAGCTAGAAGATTCATATTATAAGGGTAGCCCAGTTTTTGTGCTTTACCGCAAGCCTCTTATCTATTTTTATCAAAAATGCCATGTACTTGCAGTGATGAATTGATGATTTTTTTTAAAAGAAAGTGTGACTCCCACCCCTTCCAAAAAATACTATGCTTTCAGGTTCTGATTAGGTGTTAGAAATAACAATACCCCAAACCAATCATTCTTGCAGCATTCATAAACTTACATGTAGCAGAAAGTATCTTAGTTTGTATGTAAGTCTTGAATAGCTTTCCATCTGCCAGCACCAGTTTTGTAAACTTTGCAGATCTTCTACAAAGATTTAAGAACTTATCAAGGCCCAGGCTGGAGTGACTTCTAACAGTGAGATAGCCAATATTCTGTATATTTATCAGTGTTCACTTAAATACAATGCAAAGAGATATTTTCATGCTCGTGTAACAACCTACCGTGCTAACAGGGAAGTTTCTGTATTTTCATCTAAAGAACTCACAGTAAATTGCTGATTTTCACTACCCACAGACAGAACACTGAATTTTAAGGGACAGGTCTGAAGTAAGAAAATCTAGAAAATAAACTAATTTATCCTGGAATATCAGAAGTAGGGTAACTTGTTGGTTGAGACAGACAGGCAATTTACACCAGAAGAATTTGTGAATATTCCCATTTTATGTGTTTGATTTTCTAATTATTGTAACTATAAAGTTAGGCTGCTTTTTTAGTTTAGTTTGTTGGTTTTCTGGGTTTTTTTTGTAAAGGTGATCATTAACTCCATCAGAACTGTGACTTTATTTGAATTCCTTCACGATCCAGGTTTAGTCAATCTTGCTGTATCTGCATGAGAAAATGATTTAAACAACTGAGGTGAAGTTATATGAAGGAACATGGTGGCTTTTGCACAATTAGGAATGCAATTTTCAGTGATGATGAATAACTGTCTAGTTATTTTAGAAGGGCCTGTCGCCAACTTTCTTAAAAGTTCTCTTTCCCCCCCATTTTTAAAGATTTTTTGCCATTTGCAAAGTACTTTTATTTAATACACTTCCTTACTCCAAGACAGGTTTATTCAGTTTTCTGGTAATTAATAGACACCACAGAGGGTATTGAAACTGTATTTAGTAGTTTCCCAAATATTAAATTTTCCTGCTGGATTAGAATGTAGTCTGTTGAGGAAACTTACTTCAAAAATCAGCACATCCAAATGGCAGAGGCAGAAATTCATACTAGTCCAACACAAAGATAAATCAGAAACCATGGGTTACTGTCTCTATTTCATGTTATTTCCAATGTTGATAACCACTAGAACCCTTCTGCTTATTTCATTCATTGGAGCTCAGTTTGCTAATTAAATCATGAATTCTTTCAGAGTTGGAAAACTACTCGAAGCAGAATTTTGGATCTTGCCTGTCCCATTGCATCACAGCAGAGACATGAGTCTCAAGTAAAACCTGGAGATTATAAATTGAGGTTGAATGTGACTATAGTAACAGAGAGTGGGGCGTGGGGGCTAGGATTGAGACATGAGTCAGAAGTTAGAAGTGGCAGGACTAAAATCTGGTCTTCTTCCTTGCATTTTAAGAATCAACTTTGGCAGGATGCTCTACCTAGTATAAGCCAAATCATCTTTTGAATCTTTGCCAATGGTTTGGGTTTTGCTCATGACCTCTTCACCATCAGCAAAGGTGTAAAACTTAATGGCATGAGACACCTTTGCTTTCATCTGCCTGACCTCTACTGAGTACTGATCACACCCAATGCGTTAAATTTCATCCCACATTGTAGTTGCATTTCCATTGTTCACAGCCTTCGGAAACACACAATAACTTGGCGCTTATGGCCGCTTTTCTTTGTTTCTCCACCTTGGAAATGGTAGTTTCACTTTCAAAAGCTAAATCAGCAGCTATTCGTTTACGAGCCACAGTAAAACTTTACCAAGTCCCACCTGCTGGTTGGGTGCTATTGGGATGGGCAGTCCAGACTTCACAGAGGGGGAACACATTCCTCTGTTTAACAGACAAGGCATGGTGTCCTCCAAAACTTTACTGAGGCCTTCAGGCTTGGAGCTTCTTTTAGATTTGTCAGTGGCAAAAACTACTGAACACAGTACGTAGTAACTGTAGGTAAGAAGGGGTAAAAAAAAGAAGAGAAACAACATTTTCATACAAACGTGAATTAAATTGAACTGAATATTGAGTTATGTTTCGACACATTTTCACAATAACAGCTATGCAGTTGATAATACAGTTTCTTCCATAGTAATTCTTTTGCAACTGACCTTACAAGGAACACAAATTATAAATAATTTATGATAAAAATCAATTTACAATTACATACATATGTGCACACATACACTTGCAAATAAGAATTTTTAACATGACTTTATGTATATGCAGTCGTTTAATTTTATTTTCAATAGGGTTCTGTCACTTATTTACATTTTTACACTGATAGGGAAATACCACTATTTTGCCTTTGCAATGTTTTGTTTTTCTTTCTGCTGCTTGGCTCTGCAGATGAGAGAACACAGATTAGCTTTTAAATAACTGCAATTCTTCAGATAGCATAGTGGCATACCACAGATCTGAATTTCAAGAGCCACTACAGTGATGGGTGAACCATATTCATTAGCTATTAATAGTGAGACTATAACAGGCATCAGAAGCTGCACAAGAAAACCTTAAGAAGTGCTTTCATGTTGGGTCTTTGGACTAAAGCCCTGACAGCAATCTCAGCAAATTCTTTCTGTGTTAGTGGAAATTACCTTCATAACATTTTCCTTGTTTTCTTTGGACATCCTTTCTGAATTTTAAGTTATTCTTCTAATTCAAGTATCATTGGTTTATGCTTACTTCTTTCTTTCTGATATTCAGACTCTATCTTTCCATGATGACTATCAGGGTTTTTTTTTCCTAGTACTGATTTAGACTAACAGCAAATGCTCATCTGAGGAACTCAGGGGCCAAATGTGGCTCAACTGGTATAAATAAATAGGCAGATGTTATTTTCCATCTGTTTCTCATTGTCCACATGCTGATAATAATGTTTTCTACATTGTTAAAGAAAACAAGGCAAAATCAAAGTAGTAGAAAGATACACTATAAACCCCAGGAAAATTAGAATGTGACAAATTGCATCTTTACATTAAAAAGAATTAACTTCCAACCATTGAAGTACAATGTGATACCTATTTATCAAGCTGAATTGTTTTCCTGTTGCAAAGCACAAATATAATTACAGAGGCCATTTACATATGGATGGCATTTGCTTAAGGACTATTTTTTACCCTGCATGCATAAATTTCTATTTCTTTTTTTTACCTCCACTTTCAGAAAATAGGCAAACATAATGCTAGAAACAATCTCCTGGATGATCAGAATGGAGTCCTTTACTTACCCAGGGAACAATGCTTGTGGCGTTTTCCATGAACTCAACATGGAATTCCTCATCATTAAATAGCGTATGCTGTTATTTTTTTTGTCCCCACAATTTTTATTGAAAAACTACTCTAGAACCTCACCACTTTTATGGCCAGAAACCTTCTAGCTTCCAGCCTAAATTTATTCATGGCCAAATTACACCCATTTGTTCTCGTGCCAACATTGTCTGCTAGAGTAAATAGCTCTTTTCCTTGCATACTGTTTACCACCCTATTGTGTTTTCAGAGAATAATTATTTCCTGTATCAGTTTTTGTTTCTACTAGACTAAACAAGCAAAAATTTTTGTGCCTTGCTCTTAAAAAAGACTTCACTCTGGTAATCTATCCAGCTTTTCACCTGTTTCACCTTCCATGAATGTGATGCAAATATCTGTGCGAGATCTCTCAGGTGCTTCAAGCAATGGCACAGATTTTTTACTTTTCTCTGATAAGAAATATTTTATCTGGTTCATGCTTGGGTGGCATCTGCTTTTTCATGGTTGTATTCCACTGGCAACTTAATAACCCTGCATTCAGCTAATATGCATACATAGATCTATCTCCTGTGCTATTTACAACTGATATGCTCCTAGTTTACAGCAGATTTTTTAATTAATCATTGAGTGCATGTCTCCCCTGCCAACACCATGCGTTTTAAGAGTGAGTTTAGCAGTGTGTATTTTTAATATGCTTTTTCCAAGGGTAACACATGTTTGGGATAAACTGATGCCAAAGACAATAGAAAAATCAAAAGGAATAATATTGTGAGACCAAAGAGAGGCACTCAGCACACTGACAGCACCAGGCGCGAGGTATTAAGGAATAAGGAATATTCACAAATGCTTCAGTGTAATATGATAGAACATATAGGTTTGAATGTGATACATTGCATACAATACATTAGGAAATTCTTTTTTGGCCCTGTATACTCACAGCTGCTTAAATATTGCATTTCAAAATAATTAGGATTATTACATCAATTACTTCCAGAGTTAAAAAAAAGCTTTGATACTGCCTGGTTGTAAAGGTTCCATTTAAGGACCATACATTTTGGAATGAATGATTTTGGAATGAAAACTCTTGTGTTTTAAATGACACAGACATTTTCACAAGCATGTTGATGATTTTGGACTGCAAGTTCAAATAGGTAGGAATTCGGAAACTTTGAATCCTTAAGAAAATGATAGACATTTCCTCATTTTGATGTGGAAGCCAGCAACTTATAAAATACCTTTAGCTGTGCAATTATAGATAGCAGAAGATTAGTGAATTCCCACACTTAGCAGCTTTGCCCTTTATTAGAAAGATAAACTAGATTCTTGAAGGATTTTTTTAGAGGGAGAAAGATTATTTAAAAGTCATGTGATAGCTACTTTTAAAAAAAATTTTTGCATAAGAGTGCTGGATGAGAAAATTTATTTCCAAGAGTTATCTGCTAGGGTGTGCAGCTTTAGAGAATTCTTGAAAAATCTTTTTTGTTGGTTTTAAATTTGATGGGAATCTGCTTATTGGGAAGGGAATCTGTATCTGCTCAGGATTATTTTATTAAGTTATTAAAAGGTAGTCTTACTTAGTGTGCCCTTCTTGACTACTGCTACATAATACCTTCTTTGATGTTGAAGTGGTGAAGTGAACACATTAACTTTCTGATGCATTTTAAGTAATGTTGAATATGTTATATTTTGTTTGGGACACCCCTGTGGAGCTGATAGCTGCAGAATCATCACTGGCATACAAAGCAGGTGAGTGCCTGGAGTGCCACATCCAGCTCTGGGGTCCCTGCGCAGGAAGGACATGGACCTGTTGGAGTGAGCCCAGATGAGGGCCACCGAGATGATCAGAGGGATGGAGCACGCCCCAGTGAAGAAAGGCTGAGAGAACTGGGATTGTTCAGCCTGGAGAAGAGAAGGCTTTGAGGTGACCTAATTGTGGCCTTCCAATACCTGAAGGGAGCCTACAGGAAAGATGGAGAGGGACTTTTCACAAGGGCATGTGGTGAAAGAACAAGGGGGGATGGCTTGAAACTGAAAGAGAGTAGGTTTAGATTCGATATTAGGAAAAAATTCTTGACTGTGAGGGTGGTGAGACACTGGAACAGGTTTCCAAAGAAGCTGTGGATGCTTTGAGCAACCTGGTCCAGTGGAAGGTGTCTCTGCACATGGCAGGGGGTTTGAAACAAAATTATCTTTAAGGTCCCTTCCAACTGAAACCATTCTATGATTCTATGATTTGCAAATAGTGGCTTTAAAGAGTAAATTAATATTTCTGTCATAAGAGTTTATTTTCATTACCTATTATTCATTGCATTTTTAGAAATATTTGAGACATCAGAAACTTGCAGGGCTTCACTGCAGCAGGGTGCAACCAAGTGATCATTCTGACTTGACAAGATTAATTTTAAAACAGTTCTTTCCCTTAAGACACCTCTTTCTTTTTTGCTAGTTGTAGTTAGTAAAAGTACTTGTCAAACTGGGACAAAAGTTTGTCATTAGCCTTTTCTCTTTGGACAATAATACACTTTTTGTGTTGATAAAGGAAAGGGATTTGCAAAGGGCCTGACGAATGAAACATCGCAGAAAGTAACCATATAGTAGATGGTAACACTACCCTACTGATTTTAATCTCATAGAGGTGTTAGGCTAATTAAGAAAGAATTAAACTACACATGACAGCTACCAGTCACATTGCTTCATATACTGCTGGAGGTATAGGGGACCATATAGGACCACAGGGGCGATGAAAGTGTTGCAAGAACATACAAGAAAAATAAAACACTATTGCTGCATGTAAGTACAGTGGGTTTTGCAGGTAAACATGGCATACTTGTTTGACAAGATATTCTATTGCACGGTATAATTTTGTTATTAACACAGATTCTATGTAGAAAATTTTTTTAAAGTGATTTAAGATAGGCAGGGGAGGGGGCAAAGAAGAGCAGAGAATCACCCTTCAGCAGTTATTTACTGGGGAAATGTTTGTATTATTCTCTTATACTCTAATATAAAATAAGAGTTTCTCCTCTTGTGCAGTACCTTCTGATGTCATTTTGAAATTAAAACCAATAATATTTCCCAGGCTGAGAAAATGTATGTTTCTCTGAGAAGATGGCCTCATCAATAATGGCACCTATATGGAAAAGCATCCAGAAAATACTTTCCGGGTAAAATAGAGATTTTTTTTTTCCTCAGTTATTTCTCTCTATTACTTGTGTTAGCTTCCTTTCGATTAGATTTCTTGGAGCTCTGATGCTGCAGTTCATGAAGGTTTATAATAACGTAAGTTACCGTAATTATTAAAGGAACAGAAAATAAATAATCAATACGTTCCTTACAAGAACTTTATATACGAGATGTGCAAAATGGTGCAGTTGAAAGGGAGATAAAGCTGTTCACACTCTGCACCTGAGCTGGACGTTGGTTACTCCCTTTCGGGTGTGTGGTCTAAGCTTCAGGTGATGGGAGTGGTTCCATGTTTTTTGAAGTTTTTCCTCTTTTTTCATCTTCCTCCTGGCATATCACAGGCCTTTCCCATGAGCAGTGTCAGTAGCAGAAATTGAGCAGATGTCTCACAGGGCTGTTCCCATTTTGCTACTGAAGTATTATATTCACTGGGTCACCAGGCTTTCCTTCTGCGTGTTCCCCTCTCTGTCTGAGCTTCAGCTGAACAGTCTGTTCATTTAAAAAACACTATCAAACCCAAAAAAAGAACAAAAAATATTACCCTCACAAATCCCCTGCAAGTACATTTCCAAATTTGAAGCTGCTCTTTCTTTTTTTTTCCAATCCTGTGACTTTATCTTCAACTTTGCTGAGTCCTTGCAGGCTTTGTGCCGCTTGGAGTGTCCTAGAAAGTGGATTACAGTAAATTAAGAATTGATTCTTAGAGGCTTCCAGTGTGACCATCCAGGCTGAAAGTCCTTTTAAGAAACTTAGCCAGTTTAATGATGGGAAAAAAAAGGAAATTTTCAAACCATTTTGTATTTAATAGCAGGAAAACACTCCACCAAAACAGGTATCCTAACAAAATGAAAACAGCAAATTCACTTATTACTAAAAAGTATAAAATGTTAACAAAAAGGTTATTTTTAAGTAATATTTATGAGTGCATTACACATGAACATTGAACACATATTCCCTTAAAATAATCTAGTAAGGAATTAAAACATCCATTTGCATTTTACTTCTGTACATACATTTATTAAGATAATATAGGTATCTTTTTGTATACTGAGCCATTGTTTTGTCTCTGTCTCAGCCTGTCCAGCGTGTATGAATATTGACTAACGTACACTCCATGGTGTATTGTTGCTTACTTGAACCATAATACTGCATGACCTTGTTTTTTCTCTTAATTATATTTTTCCCTTGTAGGAAAGTAAGTTTACTCACTCTGAATTGTGCCAAACCGCATAATTTGGAAAGGAATATTGTGGCTCTGCTTGGAAAGTACTAATTGGGCTCCAGCCATCACTGGGAAAGCTGTATAGTCTTTTATTATTTTAACTGGCCAAATGCCCTTTGTTACCACATTAACAGTCTCCCTATGGTGCATATAACTTTGATATTATTTTCACTTTTAAGCTAAATTTGACCAGATGAACGACACAAACCCTCCAATTTTGAAATAAAAAAATAGCATGTTTTGTTAATCCTGTATTTGAGAAGGAAAGTCTGTGAAAATGATAACCTTTGTCTGCTGGCCAAAGTTTTTGTTCAGTAAACCCATCCTGCCAGCTGTTCTCATTGGCAAGAGGAAAGATAATATTTTGGTATCTTTAATGTCTCCATTTTGAGCCGAAGTTTTGCTTGAGCCATCATTTAAATTATGCATGTTAACATCGGTCTGGCAAACAATACTGCACTTTATAAAAAGACCTCAGTTTGGATGGTATGACCGCAATGTTGCAATAAAGCTGCTTCAGACCACCACGTGCAGCTTAAGTCACTCACTGCCATCCTGCAGGTGCTCTGGACTGCGCTGCTGAAGAACTGCGTTCAAAGTCCTAAAGAAGACACTGAAAGAGATATAAAGGTGCATTTTAGTCCGATGTCACCAGGAGCTGAAGGCACAAAACACCTCAAAAGACTGGGCTCTCCCTCACGTGCCTGTGGTCCTCATCTCTTGAAGGAGACTGGACAAGGATCAGCTTGATGACGAAGATCCAGTCCCTCGCAAATGAGGAGGGATGGCCAGACTGAAACACTGGCACTTCTAAGAGACAAAAAGTGGTCACCGAAAGCTCTAGGCCTAGACAGATACACTTCCCACACTGAGAATATCTGAATCAACATGTGCATAGGGAATGCTCTCTCTCCAGATCCATCTTTGACTGCAAGTTTTAGTTTCTGCTGGGACATAAAGGGTGTTCTCATCATGTTTAAGAACATTTAAGAATGTCTTTCTCAGTTTGCAGGTAACCTGAAGTCAGAGTGGTTTCAGGCATATTGGCATACCTTGGCAGAGGATTATTTCTGCATGTGTTTCGAGACAGCTCAGCACTAAAGATTTACAAGGGGAGAGAAAAAAAAAAATCTTGACCCTGCAAAAATTTGCTTGGATCCCTTAAAGGTTTCAAAGATTTCTTGAAGTCCTCAATGAGCACAGGCAAATTGACTGGGATAAAACTAGTTCTCATGTCTTTGCCTGTCTAGACATAAAGCCTCTTTCACTAAAATGAAGCATGAGCGAGGACAAGAGAGTTTCTCAAAACAGGAATTTCATTCATTTGTGCATTACTATAATTATACTACTGTCTTAAATGCTCTCAGATTGATGGTGCTTGTGACCTTCCTGGTATTTTTCAAAAAGGGGGACAGCGCAACCTTGCACAATCTGAAACAGAACTGAGCCCTCCCATCTATGAAAGGTGTCTTAGGCAATTCAGTGAACACCTTACTGGCTCCTTTATAGCCTCCTATGCTTGTATTTGAGAGTGCAGGGCACATTCCAAGCAAAATGAGGATAGTTCCCGTGTCCTGCTTGCCTACTGCTGTTGTAACACCTTGATGTAAAAGCTAATAACAAAATAGATGGTGCATTTTGTTAGCAGGGGCCAACCCAACAACCGCTCTAGTGATAGCGCAATTATAGCTGGGATGCAAGTTTTCAATTAAGTACATTTCCCCTGGCACCTCCAGTATGCGATTTTTGGAAAAAAAAAAAAAAATTCAAGTTTTAATTTCTTCCATAAGCATAAAATCATTTAATACCTTTTCCTCTCCTTCAGGTTAGCTTTCATCACCGCAGATACAGCTACAAGTACTTATTTGAAGTTTTCTTGCCTGCTGAACTGCCAGAGCCTTTCAGGGTACATTTCAGGTAAGGTAAATCCATCAATCCAGTGCAAAAGCACTAGGGAAACATATTTTAAAATGACAAATACTTTTTGGTAGCACTCTCTCAAATTACTTCCCCGAATTTGGCTTTTTGCAGTTAGCATGCCTCATGCAACAGCCTGCCCAGTCCCCATATGTCTCTATGCTATTATTAATGTGTGCTGCAGTTCCACAAAGGTGCTTGGGAAGGAACTTGGCCCAGAGAGCTTGGTCAGAAGGAAACTGTAAACCCTGGCCTCTCTGGAGGGCCAGTGTTCCTACGCTCCTGCTCCAAACCCTGCAGTGGGTGGCTGAGCACAACAACAACAACGGGGCAGCTCCCAGGACATGGCCAGGAACCTCGCCAGGCTCGGCCCTGCAGGTTAAGTTACTGACACTCACCAGCTGTCCTTGTGTGGAAGAACTTAAGCACCTTCCTCTTGCCTTGCAAATACAGGTATTGTAAACAATACAATTATGCCAATAAAGGTAGTGCGGTGAGAGAAATAGAAACAGCATTCATTTTTGAACTTCATTCAGAACTTGAAAAATGTAGATGGTCACATCATCTTAAATGACAGGGAAAGTAATTGGGAAAAAAAATTCCACAGCCACAGTATATGAAGCAGACCATGAAAGCCATCTGACCTGTCATTTGAATCCTTCTGTATCAAAGAACTATGTTAACAATAACTGCAATGAAATTAGACTTATTATGCATGCATGAGCAATAAAAAAACCAAAGAAATCTACTATGGTAGCAATCAAGATTAAGAAAAAGAAAGTGGAAGCTTGTAAACGACATATCAAAAGTGACAACCCCAAGAAGCAGATACCTCGCAGCAGCTCGAGGTCTCCGGATAAGTACTTTAGAAAAAGCTGCCGTGGATACAGAGGTAGTTTAATTACCAAAGATAACATCCCTCACAAAGTTTTAGGTGACAATAAAACATAAAACATAAACAGATCATATGCCCAAAAAGATATTGACAGCCATCAAAAACTTGTAGTTAATACTTTTCTGTAGCAAATGAGACACCTGCCAAAGAATGTTCCAGTAGATTGCTAAGATATAAAAGCACACAGGAGAGAGAAGGTCATGCCAGTGAGCTTCAGGAATTCTTTGCATCCCTGTCTGCTATAAACTCAGGGAGGTTCCCTTGTTGGAAGCCCTTTATATGGCATACATTGGAGAGATCATTGAAAATTATGTATCAGGTTGTTTCTAAGAAAGAAAAAATAGAAGAAAAAGAAAAACTAAGTTGCAACAATTTCAAAGGATATCAAAAACAAGTATTAGTGCGCATGGCAAAGAGAAGACAAAGAAGCAAAATTCCTAAATTCATGAGTAGCAAAGACAGGTCAAATGGGGAATGGAAGTTTTTGTAACATGGAATGCACTGAACAAGGATGAATCAAATCCTTAGCTGTTTGAAAACAAATGAAACCAGAAGTACTTCTTCATACAGCTTGGTAACTGTTGGTAACTTTGACCTCCTCACCACAAAATGCTGTGGTTTACAGAATTTGACATGAATTTAAGATGTCCTGGTACTCATCCATCAGTACTTGTTGAATAGAAAGAGTGTACCTCTGATTTTGGAATTCAGGTTGCCAGAAGCTCAGAATATAAGGCAGATAGCTATCACTACATGACTGCTATTTTACAACAATCTTTACTAATCAATCTCCATTTTTCACCACTTTTCATCACTTTTGGAGCCAGGATACTAGGCTAGTTGGATCTTTTTTAGCCTGAGCTGGGACAGCCATTCTTACATCCTACTTCTGAAGTTCTTACATCCTGCTTCTGAAGTAGCCTCTGCAGTCTGTGACAAGTCCTCCCTGGGTTCACTTGAGTCAAACTGAATAACAAGAGTCAGATAAAGGACTGCAAACAGAATTAAGACTGAAAATTCTAAGAAGGTGTTGCTAAGAGAGCAGGATCACCAAGTAATGTAAAGAAAAGATAAAGCAGAATTAAATTTGCATATATTCTGTAACTCTCTGAGTGAAAAATGGCACCACACATGAGGTGACAGAAAATAATTCTTCATGCCTGTAAAAGAAAAAAATATCTTCCAGCTGATGAAATGACAAGAAAATTGTAATGTGTCCTTAAACTAAAAGAAACTTAATTCTCAGGTCAAAACTATGTCAACACAAGTTTAAAAAAACCAACAACCGCCCCTTGCCCCGCAAATGGACAAATATATACACATAGAAAATTAAAAATATGTTAATATACAGAAGTGTGAAAGTGATAGAAACAACATTATTTTTCTTTTTCCATTAAAAAAAAAACCAAAAAACTGAAGTGAGATCATAGCTACGTAACCCATGTAAAATGATCTTGGTCATTTCCGTCCTCTGTCATGGAAAATGATTAAATATAAAATGTTCTTTCATATTTGCTCTATAAAATAAATCCTCACATAGTATGAATTACTCAGGATTCACCCACTTCTGCAGATCTATAACAAGTCATAGCAGCTGAGAATCTGTCCAGAATGTTCCATGTTGGCTGACACAGCAAAATTGGAAATCCAGACAGTTTTCAGTGAGCTCATTGCATATGAGACTGTCAATTGACCATTTACTGAATTTCCTGTGCACCAGCCTCTACCTAAAGGGAAAGGGAAAAGAGAAGCAATGGCACAGAGTCTGCACTCCCCCTTTCCCGCAGCTCTTTGCCCACAGGGGATTTTCCAGGATCTACACAATACAGCAATGAAGGGAGGCCAGGAAAGCCATGGGACCTGCAGCTTTCATTTTCATGGATAGTTTTCAGTACACGACTCAGCTGAAACCTTCTGTTCCCTTTTTCCCATACACTCAAGAAAATATCCCTGATGGTGCATGCTTCTTCTACACTACCTCACAGTGAAACCCCTGAGACTTAAATAACTCACTGCTAGCTGTCCACCTAAACTTTCTTTCACTCCAATTTCTAGGTCACATAACTTCATCAAGTAATTTAAACTTTATAATTCATAGGAAACACTTTTCTTTGAACTAAAATGCTTTTTTTTTTTTTCCACCACTGAAGTATAACTGCAGTCATTTAGCAAGCATCATAACTTGAAGTTAACCAGTAATTCTTTTTCCAGACATATATTGAGAGAGAATTTTTCTGCTGTAATGCAATTCCCTAATGAACCATAATTAACATACTAAGTTGCTTTCTGTATAACCTTGAGAAAAACACAAAAGGTATTTCATCATTGTATGAAAGAGATATGTAAACATGCAAATGTTTCCTGTTGCGTTAAGTTTTAAAGAATGACTTCTGTAAGCAGTTATCTATAGTACATCTAAATTAAATAGCTGTGTTAGAAGGAAGAGAACCCATTTTGTATTCAGTCATTAAACAGAATCAGGAACAGTTGCTAAAATAATGGATCCCCATTATTCATTACTATTATGCTTCACTTGTAGGGATACCAGATAACAATTGTACCAGAACTAAAGCTGCTAATGAATGATTAAAGGCTAGGGAGCAGATGTGAAGGGCAAGAAGGACAAGAATACCTCATTCCTTTTTTTTTTTTTTTCTGAGAACACTTCTGTGTTCTCCTTCCTTCTGTTCTACTGAGTTTTTATTTCAGATCTCTACCATATAATGGGCTGAACAAGGACTGGATTTGGACTCCTTCCAATCTTGTGGAAAGCTGTCTTTCTTAAACTGTGACAAAATAATCAAAAACTTGACTAATTTTATTAACTAAGAATAACAATAATGTCAAAAATGTCAATAGAAATATTTAATTTAGGTGATTTTCAAAGCATTTCAACTGTACTTTTGTCTTATAACTAGACACCATTTTAAAGAAAACCAAAATCTTTAATTTGATGTGTCAAAATCTTGTTTTATAAAAACTAATTTTTCAGGGCCTTGAAATCTGATTTGACCTACTTCTGACGAACTAAGACAAATAGAGGCTTTTTGGATGGAACCCATTTTGTCAAAAAGCTCCAAGCTAGCTTTGCTGTCCATGATAGTCTGTACAAATATCATAGGAAACTTCTGGTCTACGCAATGGCTTAATCAGCTGGAACTTGAATAACACGCAGACACGTATCTAGCTGATCCCCAGCTGACTAGGAAATCTGTGTCCCATATGCTGTTTAAAAAGGGAGGTCATAAAATTTAATTAGACAGGAGAAAGAAACAGAGCTTGGTTTCCTGGGATCTTTGTTAATTTGTTTGGTTTTTAAATCATCATTCAATTTTTAATTTTTTTTTTCACTTTATATGCCCATCAAACCCCATATATTCACCTAATCCACAGATTGCTCCTGCTTATAAGGTTTGTCATGCACTACCTAAATTTGCTGAGAATTTTATTTGCATCCCAAGAATTCAGGTCACAGAGAAACCACCTTGAGAACGCAGGAGATGAGCAAACCCATTATGGACACACATGCTAGCCTGCCTGGGAAATTAGCATGCAGTCATTTATACCACAAATGAGTCCTTCACCAAATCAGTGTCTTTCAGTCATATCTGTCTGCAGACTCCTCATTTTCTTTTTCTTCCCAGTGGAAGGGCACAGTTTGTGTAGCAAATCAAAGCTCCCAGACTCTGCATATGTAAATTTGTGCAGACCTCTTGTAAAAAGCTCACAGATGCCCAGGATCTATGTATGGACTTCATGTGGAAAGCAACACCAGCACCAGTGCTACAAACTTGTTTCCACACAGAAACTCTTTACAGTGCACAAAGACTGTGAAGTACCTTCACACTGCTTTCAAAAAAATCCATCTATTTCAAGTTCAGCTATCTTCTGGTTACAAACACAGACCTGTGTTTCTAAGTGACTTGTCCTAGTGACAATGGGTGATTAGAAAGATGGTTGATTACCTAGTCCCATAGTCCTGTTCTTTCTGGTTCCAGTTCCGGGGATTTTACCCAACCACTTTCAGAAAATTTTCCTCCTGCTCAGTGAAGAATTGTGCTGGCGGTACAAAATAGAAATGTTGCTACACTTCTCGGACATAATGAAGTGCTCACGGCACCAGCAGAGACTTCGACTTTGTACTAAAGCCTTGTTAAGGCTTAGTTACCTTTTAGGGTGGTAGGAAAGCAAGCAAAGAGCCTGATGTGCTGTGCCAGAGCAGCTTTATCAAGCCCTGCAGTGGCAGTCCAGGGGATTACCAGCTGCAGCTGCCTGCCTCCAGCAGGGCGGGATGCCAGCCCTCAGCTGCTCCCCTTGCTCTCCGACTGCAGAACGTGCACAAACACAGTTGGGTCTCCTTATGACATCTGCACTTAAAAAGCAAGAGGAAAACGCAGTGCCTGGAAAATACCATCTCCCTGATGGCCGAGCACAGAGAGTTAGCTGTCCTCTAGCAAATCCAACCACAGTCATCCCTGCACTGAACACAGTGTGAGAGTCAGTTCAAGCTAAAAATAATCAGGTCTTTTTTTGGGAGTGTGGCAGGGCAGGATCCAGGTTGTTGGCCCCATAACAATTTCACAAGAGCTAAAGGAGGGCATAGGCTGGGAATGAGCAGCTGGGGGCTGTTAAGATGTCATTGTCAGTGAATGGCACAGCTTCCCTGAATTTTCACTGTAACAGAGCTTGAGTGTTCAGATAATCAGCCACGACATCTGAGATATGGGAGCAGATGGGCCAATACCTGCTTAGAGTGCTCTAGTTTGAGTCCCTGAAAAGGACATCTGTCTCTACTCTCAGGCCGGGTGCCTCAGCGACCCCACTGCAGCTGGGCAGCATCTTCTGTGTGTTTATGAACGGGTATTTCTCAGAAGCCTGTACTCTGAGTGCTATTTTGAATGAATTTTCACAAGGCAGCCAAAACCCCTCCTGCTGTTAAGATGTACCGAATATTGAGCCCTTGTTGCAACACACGGAGGTACCACAGCTCCCCAGAGAAACAGCTGCAAGAATGTTTTTAAGATGCCAAGCCCAGCAACCTTTTCCCTTAGCCTTGTTCAACAAAATAATAGTATCTGGAACATTTCACTCTGAGGCACACAAGTTTTTGAGACTTCAGCCCTCAGAATGAAAATTTAGCACAGTTAGTGTTATCTGAAAGTTCAATTTCTGAAGACAAATACTGGATACCTGTGGCTACATTATCCTTAAATCTAAAAATTTGCCCTGTCTTTTTCTCTTGTATCGAGCTCCAGGCCAATTACATTTTTGTCAGTAACACTTGGGCCAGCATACAACACTAAAAGTATATAGAAATGACTAATATGAAAGGGCTGAATAAAAGGCACTAAAAACTAAACCAGAAATAAATAATTGCTTAAGAATTATTGTTTTATTTGCTTGTCATTAGACATCTGTTCATAGGCACTGCAAATGTTCCACTTTGTGCCTGGGCTTAATAGTGTCAACTTTGCAGGGATGCCTTCTTCTTCCTCATTGCTTTCACTTGGTTTCTAGAGCAAGCAAAACCTCTTTGGTTTTTTTAGTCCTTTAATAAATTAAAGCTGTTATAGAGCTAGAAGTAAATAACTGCACAGTATCAAAATTTCTATCCAGCAAGCCTCAGAACATAGCAAAGTTCACTACATGCACTGTATCAAACTCTTGCTCCCTTTGCACCCAGTAATCCCCAGGACTCTGTGGTGACTGAGTAGAATTTGACGCTAAGTTTTGTCCTGAAAAAATGTGGAGCTAGCCCTCCTCTTCCTCCCCTCTCCCTGTCATCTGCTAACATTTCCAGATGACAATGTGCTGAATCCGGACTGTTTCTTTTGCTGGGAATGCCATCTGTTAGGTGGCAGCTGGGGTGGGAGGGAAGGCACATAGCAAATCAACAGTGATAAATATAGACAGTAGACTAAATTAAGGGAAGTTCCACTTCTTTGCAGTGTTACGGATCTTTGCACGCTTCCATTAAGTGGATACAGCTTCTCCTTAACTGGTGTTTGAACATCTGGATTGTTCAACAAGACAGCAAAGTTGGAACATTTGGAAGAGAAATGTAAAACAAGCCAGTTTGGTCAAAATGCTAAGACTGCTGAAATTTCCTAAGTCATTTATGCTTCCATTATATTTCCATAATATTGCACTACCCTGGAACTAGCAAGGGGGAAGAAAAAGAAAATGAGCGTATGTATTGTCAAAAGGAATAAATCATCCAAAAAGAAAAATCAGTGAAGATCTGGAGGGAATATTTCTTGTAGAGCAGAGATAAAACCAAGGTCAGGATCACCGACAACTGAACATGAATTCTACAAAAAAATGCTGGCATAACATTTTAATTTCTCATTTTAATCATCAAACTTGCATTTGAATCATCCTTTTTGCTGTATTACAGAAGGAATAATTCAATAATTAAAAGCCCATCTTAAGACATTGAGTTCTGTAAGTAAGATGATGTCAGAGGAAACTCTAGAAACTGAAACTTTGCTTGTATCTCTTCACTAGAAGATTGCCAACACCATCTTGTCTACACAGAGACACAGAAAGCTAAGGTAGGAAGGGACCGCTGGAGATCGTCAGGTCCAATCCCCTCCCAAAGCAAAGTCCTAAATGTTGCTCAGGGCCACACCCAGTTGCATTCTGAACTATCTCTAAAGACATAGACTTCATTTTCTCTCTGGGCAACCTGATCTAGTGTTTGATAACCCTCATGGGACAAAAGTTTCTTCTTCTGTTTAATGGAATTCCCTTTGTTTCAATTTGTGTCCCCTGCCTCTTACCCTTCCCTGGATACCAGTGAGAAGGGACTAGTTCTGTCCTATTTGCACTCTCCTGTATTCATATACATGGATAAGATCCCACCTAAGCCATCTCTTCTCAAGGATAACATATTAAGAAATATTAGTAAAACATTAATAAAATATGCAAATATATATGTTTACTTACTTTGGAATCACTTCAGGAATATCTTCCCTGATTTATCCATGGTTTTCACCCTGAACATAGCTTCCAAAGGCAAGTGCCATTGTTGTTAGGAGTTTCATGAACTGCAGAAGGAGACTTTATTTCAGCAATGTTGTATTCTTTCAAACTCTATCTAGGTAAGTAACTTGGTAAGACCTTCTTCTCTTCCTTTCAGTGTTCAATTAGAATAAACACACATTTCAACTTTTTTACTCTCACTCCTGGGCTTTTTCTTAAGTTCATTAATTTTAAGAGCAAACAATCACAAGAAGTGAGCTTGGTCCTTGGGCAGGCCTACAGCTGCACTACACCTGAAGGACCTAAACGACAAAGAAGCCTTTTAGTGCATTTTAATTTACTGAAGTTGGATTCACATCCCAAATTCACTTGATTTATCTTAACTTTCTTGCCTGACTACATTTAGTATTGCCTGGAAGTAAAGGCTCCATGTTCAGTTCTGCAGTTCTCCATACACAAGACTTGAAGAGAAGGAAAGGACATGTGGTACCAGCAAACAAACTTAGCTGATTTTGGTTCACTTCAATAAAATGCTTGTAATCAAAAGTGTAAAAGTACATATACATGTCAGCTATAATAAGCTTGTCACTCTATCCTCTCTTCAGCTTTCCTAAAACACAGTCCTCTGTGGCACTAATATTTACCTGTAGTGCAAGATAAGACTTTTTCTGTTATGATAATGCACAGACACCTTCTGTCTTCATTTAAGCACCAAATATTTAAAGCTGATACCCCATGCTGATAAACAGGTTTCTCAACAGACAGCATGAAGTTCCTACCACCAGCAGTACCTATCTCATCTGGGTGTGGAAAACCACACAGTAGCCACCCGTACAGGCTGCAGTTCCATCCCTTCCCTTCAGGTGACAAGCCAGCTCCCTCCTCCCTGCTGGTAGAGCTGTCTCCTGTTTACACTTGCACCACCTTTGACACTCACCACCGAGAGACATTTTTGCATGGCTGCCCACCTAAAAACCACAAGGTCTCTCTCTGCTGGGTCAGATTCCTGATGCCTTAGCACACTGAAACACTTCAGTGACTGGGGTCAGTCAGCACCCAGCCAAGCCACAGTGCCAAGAGCTGACCGCCTTTGCACTTTGAATGACACTCCTGGAACTTTCCAAAGGTAGTGAGAAAGCGAGCAGGAAGTGTCCTGGTTTAAAAATGAGTCCCCAGTGCTCAGAGAGCCAGTTGAAACAAGGGGACAATATGCTACCAAATGAGCTAATTGTAAGCCTCAGACAGTTTATACACAGTTATAGAGTGTTAGAGCAACGGCTCTGTTTATTTGAAATACAGGCCACAAATATATTTTTATGTAAGTTTTGGAGGCTCATTTCTGAAAGCAAATCATACTTCCAGAATATTCTAAACATATACTATTATGCATAGCTGTCCTCTACAGTGTCCATGATGGATTGGTAAACAAAGATGAGGCAACATGCATCACATAAAAATGAAGAATAACCCAATCTCCAGTTTTCAATGGGAGATATATTACAACCATTCAGATAATTCCTGTGGGCTCACTTTCTGGCCTTGGTGGAGTAGTTTTCTTTGTCCTTTTCAGTTTACCTTAAAATCTTTCAATTTGATTAAGAACTTACAATTTTTCTTGAGAAAGAACCTGGAACCACAGGTCATCAGCAATAAATTGGAAAAAGGTTTTTCACAACATCCAGTGAATGGCTCAAAGAACAGTAAATAAAGCACAAGCACATTATTATTATATCTTAACAATATCCAGTCCCATTGTTTTGCATAAAATTCTACAGAAATTCTTAAGGTGTCAAGCAAGCATCTGAATTGTATTTAAATAAAATTAACCTTACAAAACCCACTGCGTCCTTAGTCTAATAATTTTTCAGGTGTACTGAGATTTAAGACCTCTCCCCACTGAAAAAATCAAATACACTCATAAAAATATAAAGTTTACTGACCCATTTAATGGTTTGTATGAAAATGGAGAAACTACCTGACTGCAGATGTGTAACTAAGAGAGAATCATTTAAGCGAACTGGTTCTTATTCTTTAATGGTTCATGTAGTTCATATACTCCCAAAAATGGAAATGAAGTCAACATAATGGATGAGGATCAGATTTGGACCATCCAAGGCCATTTACTCCACATCAGAGACCTTCAGAAGGCACTTACACAAACTCCACAGTCACCTTCAATACCGTAATTTCAAATTTGCAGCAGAAAACCTGAAAGAAAGCAGGAGTACTACATGTATCCTAATTTTGTTGAACTCTTTTCTGACACAAAAGCTTTGGTGCTCAGCAAACACTTTCCTGCATCTTGGTGTTTGTGGATTTATTTCCTTTAAGCAGCAGGTACTATACATCTGTTTTGTTCTTAAAGAAATACTTGCCAATTCAGAAATGGACTGATGTTTGAGCTGGGTAACTAGTTTAATAATGAACAGATTTGGTAACAAAGAAACTTACTGAAATGGCCACAGAGATTTTCATTGAGGTCACAATGGACTTTGGAAATGCCTCCTCTCCTGCAGGAATCTCTTGTGAATGATCCAGTTTCCAGATGAAGCATCTGTAGTTACTTACTTCTAACTAAAATGCTGTATGTGGTGGATAACTGGAAGAAGGACAATCAAGAAGAGGCAAATTGCAATTTTAGTTGTGAAGAATGAGCCTACTTTCGAACATCTTAGGGGAGCAGTATAGCACTGCTTCTTACACAGCATCCCTCCCCACCAGAATTTTCTGTGCTGGAAGAAAATAAAGCAGCAATCGTTTTATGTTGTAGGCAGAGATCTTAAAAAACCCAACCAACCAAACAAACAAAACTCCACCAAAACAAAATCCCCCCAAACGGCAGCCATTCTTGTTTTGGGAAAGATCTTTGTGACAATAACATTTCCCTGGAAGAAAAACTACTCAAGATTTCCACAAGTATTCGGGCTTCCTAGGAAAGAAGGAGAAAAGCTCTTGTACCCCAGAGCAGGAATGTTGACTGTGTAGCACCCTTCCCCAAACATTGGTGAATATTCCTTGCCACACACTTGCAGGCATGATGGGGAGTAAGGAGTAGGATGACAGTCTGCTTCCCTTCTGATAGTGGTGCTTGAGAAACGTCCACGTTTCCTGGGATGGCTTACACAGGCACAAGGTAGCACAGCAGCCACTGCAGGCATGCAGGAAGAAAACAGTCCAATAAAACCCCGTGCCTCAGTCTGACCCTTGCTAGCCCTCCTGGCTCTGAACTCTGTGTGTACACTGCAGCCCTCACACACTTACACGTAAAGCAGTTTTTTGTATTAAAGGAACCCATTAGAGATGGATTTGAACTTTTGTTCAGCCTCCTGCCACCAATGTGCACTGTGATTGCCAGGCACAGAAAGCATAGCCCACTCATCTCCATTTTCTTCCTTCATGAACCAGAAAGTGCATATAATGTGCTAGTAGTAGTTCAGAAGTGGTCAAATTACTGAATGAATAAGCTTTTAAGATAATGAATAAGCTATCATTCAAAGACTGATTTTTTAAAATATCCTTTTCCATTGCTTAGTAAGCCTTGATAAATAGGCGAACCAGAAACCAGTTTCTACTAGAAATTACATCCAAGCTGAAATTACCACTTTGTCAGGGGGGAAAAGTTTACAGAGAAAAAAGATAAATACAGTGAAAGAGAAAGGATGGCAGTATTAACAACAACAGTGGAAAAAACCCAACAGTGAAACATAAATTCTGTGGTTCAAATTATTTTCTCTGTTGTTCTCTTGGGAGACCATTCAATGAACCTGAGCAGAAATGCCTTTTTTGCCAGCTAAACGTCTTCTGAGGTTTCCCCTCCAGCACGTGGAGAGGAATGGAGAGGAATGGAGAGTTCAGAGAGGCAGTGAGAGCAGAAGTTTGGGTAGGCACACTAAACACTGCCTGGAGGAACCTTCTCCTTCACACACTGCTGAAAATTAGGACACTGTCTGGCTAAGTGAAGTACTTCACGTTGGGTGTTCCACATTAAAAAGACTCGTTAGCATTTTAAAAGGGAAGATAGCAGTGTTACCTAAGTATAATTACTACAGAATCCTGGAAATTCAAATTCTTGTTTTTGCACATATTCATTAATGCAAATGTGGAACCTGACCCAGAAATTTTATTCAGGTGAGTAATCTGCCTTTGACTTCAATGTGATTCTACTGTATCTGAACAAAGCAATCAAGCCAGGTTTTGCATTTGCAGTCGCCTCCATTTATCTTTAAGGGGGACTGTTGAGTTGTAAAAATGCCCAAATCATGCCAATTTGTCCAGACGAGATATCAAATCTCCTTTTTAATATTCAGCTTCAGCAATATGGAAAAAAACACTGCCAAATACTCCATAACCATTTTACTGCAATTACTCACATTTTGATTAGAAAATTCTCATTTCACATGGGTGTTGTCATCTACCCTGTGCTAGATACATCATGTCCTCTGTGCAATTAATTACACAAACACTGAAAAATGAGTTTATGACGTGGAATGGAGTTTTGATTAACTCCTCTGAAGACATACCTGAAACACAGCCCAGGAGAACCCTGAACAGATACAAATGATTTATGTACATACAATAGCACACACAGCCTCCAAACAAACTGAAGACCTGCCAGGAGCAGCAGTAGTTCAATATCTGGTTTGAAATGAAGAATGTAGAAGAGACCATAACTGAGGAATGAGGCAGTGAATACTGAAACAGGGGGAAAGCTAAGGAGAACGCTAATAATTTGTGAGATTTACAGCATCCATGTACTTTCTGATGGGCAAAAGGGTGAGGAAGGGACACAGAACCAGAACTGAGAGGGCAACACACATGGAAAGCTTCACAGCAACAGTGCTCTGCTGTATCCTTATTTACATAATTAATACTTGGCCTTCTGTGCCGCAGTTCTAATTCATCTACCTCATGAGCTACACCTCTGTAACAACAGTGACCCTAACACATCCCTTATTTTGCCTCCCGTCCTGCACTGGTTGACCGCTGACTGTCCCACTACCTCAGCTGCCGTGGGTGAGCTCAGGCCGAGCTGGGGCTCCAAACTGCAGCAAAAGCTGAGCTGCCACACCAAGGGGTGTCCCTGTGCCTCATCTGTTGTCACCTCCCTCTTACCACCAGCTGTGGTCCTAATCTGGCTCCTGGGGGTACTGAGCACAAGCCAATCCTCCCCAGAGAGGCAGTTCTGAGGGTGGTGATGTCTTAGTCAAGCCAGTCATTAAACAGCAGCAAGCACAAGCCATTGCTGAAAGCTCTCTGAGTGTCTTTTCACATGTGGGCTAGAAAAGAGCGAGGTTGTGGCACTGCTGCAGCAACCAAGAGACCCGAAATAACCAGTATGGTGAGCACCACTCTGAAGACACATTCTCTTATTCCTCGGAGCAAATATGTTGGGTGCCTCATACCAAAAAAGAAATAAACTAAACAAACCAAAACAGTAGGTTAGGAGCTGGAAAACAAAACCAGCTAAACATAAATAAATCATGGTCATCTTGCAATATAGTAAAATACTTAGGCATTGTCATCTGTTGCTTATTACAGTTTCATTTACATTGGAATTTTCTTTGTTTTCCTGCAACAGTTGTGTTGCTGTATTATTTTAAAACTAGTCAGTAATGTGAATAGAAGGGTCTATATTTGCATTATTCTGGCCAATATTATATTATATTGTGTAAGAAACAAGAGTTACATCAATTTTTATCCACCATTTTAATAAGATGACAATCACAGTTCTCGATAGCAATTATGGAGATAATTACAATTTCATTGGTACTGCTTAATATTAAGAATACAAAATTTACCTCTGATGAACAGTTCATTATGTAAGATGAAATCAAGCTATTTTTCTTTTAAATTCTATCTTGGCTTGTTTTATTTCTTAACTTCAACTGTTTAATAAAGGCATAAAGCGTTTTACAGGTAGGGCATACAGAAACAGGCTGACTGGTTCAACATCAAATTCCTGTACAGTGATTTGAGAAAAAAACATTAATTTTGAAGCAGCTCTGGAGGCTGAGTATAGAGATTATTAAACATAAGTTTTATATATGCAGAAAAATTGCTTTTGCATGAATTCACTTTTAAAATGTTAATATATGCATAAGAAAATTGTGTTTCTTAATCTCTGAAGAAACACTTATCACTAGGAACCGCTTAATTCTTTTCCTGTGCTTGATTTATTAGCTTATGAAATTATGGTAATAGTTTGCATGTTAATGGTTTTGGGGCTCAAATGACCTGATTTTAATAATGAAGTAATTTATGCAGTAAATGTAATCAGCATCTATGAATCTCACTTAAAAGAACATATCAGTGATTACCTACGCTAAAAACAAATGACTGCCAGCATGGGCTACGCTGGCTGTTATGACAGGTAACTGGGATGTGCTCAGCTCAGCACACCCTTTAGGCTGCCTGGGTCCTGCTCTGACAAACACCACTGAGGCTGGCAGCTGCAGCTCTGACAACTGTTTGCAGACCTGCCATTGCAGACTGACTTCCTCTCATCTCAGTCATCTTCAAAGGAAAAGCACAAGGATGGGAGATGGCCATCACCAGAACTGAAGTCTAAGCTGGAGTCAGCAGGAATTCCTCCATGAGCAGAAGAATCCTGTGGCACGAAGACCTCACACATCTGGACAAAGCGAGCTGCAGGAAGAGGGGAAGTGTTTGTTTAGGGAAGAAGTTGTAAGTCTTATGAATTACAAGGACACTTTTATTACGTATTTGACCAGTATGGCATATAAAAGATGCAACTCCCTGCGACATTTGGGAAGTCTCTGTCAAACAGAATCCATCACAAGCATTCTTTCCTAAAACATCTGTATTTACAGACTACTCACTGTCAGGATGTTATAAGAGCCATGCCTCTATGCTCCCTTGTGCTGTTTATGGTGCTGTTCCCCAACATGAGAAGAAATACTAGACTGGGCTTTGAAAAGCAAACAATGCTTTCTTTGCAGTAAGGCAAGCTTGTGTTTTGATAACCTGCTGAACACTGAGATTCATTTTGGTAAAAAAGATTCAAAAAATATATTACTTAGCTGCCAAATATGGTCTAACTGTTCAAACACACAGAAGCTGAGGGAGGTCAGGTGGGACATTAGCCAAAATTTATAAAGTCAATGGAAGAAACCCCATTGATTCAGCAGAGCTGGATCATTTGTTCACCAAAGAAATCCTTAAGGGCCAGAAGTCCTCTCTACTTCCAAAGACCTAAACTGAACAATTTATTAATTATTTTATAATTAATAAATACACTGCATGCAGCACCTCAAGTATGATACAAAACTGTCTTCAAACACCACTTCCAGAGTTGTTAATTTTCCAAAGCAAAAGTTTGTTCTGTTCTGGAGTATGGCTAATGCTCTCTATTCCAGAATTCAAACTGTTAGCTTTATGAAATTTATGTCATACCCTAAAGGGGACAACAAGCAGAAAGACAAGACACTTTAACATTTTTAAAGTTTTATTATCTCAGTCATAGGCTCCATGCAAGCCCAAGGAAGGTACGGACCATGCAACAGAAGCACTTCAAACCTTGCCCCTTCCCATGTTGTGCATTCAGGTGGGGCCTCCCAGAGCCTCACTAAGGGAGCCATGGGAGAGAAGGCAACCCAAAGCCAAGGCTGCTGCCTGCCCGTAGCTTCGGGGCATGGCGAGGCTGACCCTCCCGGGACAGGCACCGGACACAGCCACACGGAACCTGATAAAAGCCTCCTGCTGAGGCAGAGACAGGGCTCACTCTTCCAGCTGCAAAGCCCGCAGCTCCCGAGGAGCCCCGGCCCGGCCGAGGCCCGCCGGAGCAATGAGAGGCAGCGCGACCAAAGGCTCTGTGTGGCTGCAGCCGCGGGTGCCGCGCTCGCTGTTGCCATAGCGCCGCGGCAGCCACGGGAGCGCGCCCGGCCCCGCGCCGCCGCACCGCGCCCTGCCCCCGCTCGGGGAGAGCCTCATCCCGGAGCCCTGCCTGCTCCCAGCTGCCTGCTCCGTCCCTCTCGCAGGCCCAGGCATCCTCGTCTCGCCAAACAGGATTTCTGGAGGTGAAAATTCCCCTCCTCCATTTCCCTGTGTTGTGCCTGGAGGACATTCCCCCGACAAGAGGGACCTGCTGTCGGTGGCAGAGGCAGGGTCAGGAAGGCGGAAAATAAAAGGAGAAATTTCAAAGTTCAGACAGTTTTCTTGGCAGACTGTGACAGCTCAAAGGGGTAAGGATCTGTCTGATGTTTACTTGGAAATCCAACCAGAATAGCTCACCGCTGACAAAGCAGGCTCACAAACACAAGCCCTACCCCCAGAGCCCCAGCACTGGTTTGTGCTTCCCATGGGACACACACACAGACGCCCGGAGAGAGCCAGCACCTGCCTTTCCAAAACAAACAGGAAAATCCCGGCATGCTCTGTCTTCCCTGCTTGTGGGAATGTCAGCCTGCCTGGATGGGTCAGGGCGGGGGGCTCTGTGGTTTCCCTGTGGTTTCCCTGGCTGGGAGAGGAAAGGAGTGCTGCCGTGAGTGCCCTCTGCTCCCAGGCAAAGGCTGGGTGCTGGCCCTGGCACTGCTTGCCAGCAGCATGCCCTGCCTACCGTTCTGGCTGAGAGCTTTCCACGAGTGAAGGGGAATGGAGGCTCACATTTGTTGGGGGAAGAGTGTGAAATCCGCAGGGAAGAGCCTGGCGCAATGTAGCGCTTCCTCATCTGCTGTGCGTTGGGAGGGCCAGGCACATGTAACCGTGGCTGTTTAGCTGCAGCATGGAAGGCTGGGAGGTTCCACACTGGCATTTAGGCTCCAAGCACTGAAACACAGTATTTACAAATGGACTGATTTGCTCTGGGTATAACACTGCACCTCCAGAAATTAGCTTGGTAGGAAACAGTTTTGTGTTTACTTCTCTGCGTTAAAGCGGAACAGAAATGTATCACAACGCACACAAAAAGTTAAGTGATTTGAAGCTATCAGTTTGTTCATTAGCTGGCTCAAGTAACAGCAGACTGTTACCACAACCATCTTTGTTTCATGCTAGTCATGTTTCTTACATCATGTCTTGATTTAATATCAGGTTTTAGATATTTCTGGGCAAGACTTTGTTTCCCTATATACTTGCTCTGCCCTTAATAAATAAGCCTACGTTCCAACAATGTCTGTAGTTTCTAAAATGTAATCAGCAACAATATTTATTGCTTTTTTGTGTGCCCATCCAGAAAAAGAAAATTGTTGCCAAAATAATGCTCAGAACAATAACAGGATGCAAATGTGCACCCTCCCTATTCTCCCAGTTTGCATGTTTCAATGGAGAATCATGTCACTTCATGGGGATGTCAGTGGGAAGCCTGACTTCTGATTTGTGTCCCAGGCATCTTTTTTGCTGGATTTATCACAATTAATGCCCTTTCGCTTGTCTCTCTTCACATGCTAGAATGTACATAGGCCATAATGGGAAATCTGCACATTTGGTCCAAAAAGTTGTTGTGATCTCAAAAATAGGTGTTGCAAGCTGAGAGGAGAATAAAAATATGGGGTTCAATGTATTCATGATTTTAAGAAACGAAAAGGAGAGAAAAAGCCCAATCTTCTAGTAACTGAATACTCTGAAAATGCCTAGAAATGGTTAATCATAGGGATACGAGGTTTTGCACATCCTCTGCCTCTTTCATTCCCCACTCCTGAATCTAACATCTCCTGCCTCCTTCAGTGCTGCTTCACGGCTCTGTGACTCCTCTCCTCCGCCTGTGACCTGCCTCTCAGAGCATCTTTCTCGCCACCCCCCACTCCCCAGCAGAGCAGCCCCAGGCCAGAGTGACCTCTCCCTTGGGATCTTTTGTCTCATGGTCTCAGATAGCGCAGAGTGACAGGGAGCAGGAGTGACAGCGAGCAGGATCCCCACCCCAGCGCCTCCCTAATCAAGCAGCGCTCACACAGCTCACACGCCTGCCTGCAGGCTTCTCTCTTTAATGTGACATTGATCATCATGACACAAAATGGTCACAGATATCACTTCCTAAAATTCAGGAATGTGACAGCTAGAGACAGAATCGCTAGTCTGTGGCCTGAAGACTATACGGATTATTCAGGTCAGGATAAATCAGGATGGATATTTGCCCTACTTCCATATTCTAGCTATTAATAACCAAAAGCACGCCAGATTGTGGCTTGTTCTGTGCGACTGCACAAGGGAGCAACGCTCCCTCCCCCACGCCTCCACGTACACATGCACAGACGAATATTTTTGGCTAACATTCGAAAGCCATTCAGAAACCCAGCCCCTGGGCTCGGAGTAAAGCCCCAAGCACATGGAGGCCCTCCTTCACCAGGCAAGCAAGGGAAGCCAAAGCAAGCTGAAGAAAGATACAGGAGACCTCTCCTGGTCTACTGCCCCAGAAACGCAAGAATGCAAGACGCTGCTCCCCCCTGTTTTCTTCAAGGCACAGCACAATTCAGTCAGTCAGGGCTCACCCCTTCTCCCAAGTACAGTGCCACAAAATTAACATCCTCCTGGGAAGGTAGAGAAGCTACCTAGGGAAGCAGAGCCACATTGCTCCTGGCAAGATTTCTGTTCATCACACCTATACAGGATTTCAGTAGGAAGAAGCAATACTTCCCCAGTACCGAAAAAGACAGACCATACAGCTACAGAGTTAAATTGAGTTGCACCTTCCCCAGCTTTAAAATAGCAAGTGAATTATCCTCCATATTGAGTCAGCAGTCACCTTTTAGGAAGATGCAAGGCAGAAATTGCACAGTCTCTCTTTGCAGAATACTAGCTTTTGTGAGCCACCTTTAAAATTTTGAAAATCAAGCCTCAGAAGCCTGGAGCTCTGCTACTTTTAAAATAGTCTTTCAATAGCCAGCTTTTTGCTTTTGGTTGCAAAGGGGAAAATAGAGATATTTTTTCAGACCACTGACATGGAAGAAAAAGTGCCCTGACAGCTGAGACAACTTCCCTGAATAGGATCCCTCTGCTCTTGGGAGTTGGAAAGCTATTCTCTGCCATCCCTTTTGGGGCACTTATGCAATCTGCTCTAGCAACTGGTGCCAGTTCAGTTCAGCTACAGACCAGACTCTCTGGACTGTCTAAATGCCATTCCCTGGATTTGCTTAGGAATAAAGCCTTTATACTTTTCTCAACCACCATATTCATGGCCTATTACTGTAAACCATTATGGCTAGTCCCAGTCCATAAAATGCCACTGGTTCCCATTTTAATTCCAAAAAGATAGCTCTTATACAGCAACTGCAGCACATGGCAATTAGGCAGCACTAGATGAACTGTCTTCTGTCTGTGTTTCTAGACACTGCACCATATTTTATTTATCAGCTAAAAGCCAAGCAAAGTAACAATAACAAGAGTAGGTGGAGTGCCAAGAGCAGCACACAAGCCTCAACATTTTCCCTCTCCTGGTTCTCCTGCTCTTGACTCTGATCTTAGTAAACACGAAGCCTCAGTAACTGCTGTTCATAATCCCTGCATCTTTTTGGTCCTCTGCTGAGCAGAGTGCTCGTGTTTCTATGCATTTTCAAACAGGTTCTTCCTGCTCAGCTCATTTAATAACTAGATTTGCTAGATCTTTATGCATTATTTGGCAGAGAGAATATTAAGTGGTTGCCAAGTCCTATCTTAGGTTACTCTTCCAGAGATTCTTTAAGCTGGGGAAATAAAAAGTGTCCTTCAGTAAGAAAACCTAATTTTTTTCTGCTTCCTTTGATTCTAATCATAATATTATCCTGGACAGAAACATCTTCAAATAAATACTGGTCAGAATTTTCCTGAAGACATCAACTGAGAAATGTTAATAAAATAACAGAAAACACACTCTAGACTGCCCTTTGCATTGGATTGTTCAGCTAAAAGCAACTGTATTTTTGCTTATGAAGGTACAAGTTGCTCTAAATCCTCCACAGCAGTCCAGAAATTTGAATGTGGTGGTAATTGTTCAGTCACTTTCTGATTAACAAGTATCTCTGTTTCCAGGAGTACTGGAGCTTCCCCACTGAAAATAAGAAAAATCTTCAGGCTTGTAACATTGAAAGGTCAACAAGGAAATGAGAGGCAACTTGGGGAAAGCAGAAAAAGCACATAGCACTCCCATATTACAAACAGAATTTTAAATGTACTTTCATAAGTAAATGAGTAGAAAAATTAATATTTCCTTCTCTTTGCATCCCTGCTAACAGGAAAAACAACAATCTGGGTCACCGGCCTTTCTAAACTCAGGGAATCAAACATATCATTAAGGATGGCGGAGGGAGCAACCCCTCAGAGGAAGCACAGAAAAAGGCAATAGAGAAAGTAGATGGAGTCCGAAGGTTTTGAATTGAGCTAATATATGAGGAGAGATAGAAGGTGAGAGGGAGATTTATCTTCTTATTGCTTGTCCCTCTCAGTCAAAATCTGAAGCAGGAGATCTGATGTACCCTTCATGCCTCAACAGCTATGATAGAATATGGCCCTCCTTTTCAGACATAAGCTCTATGAGTTAAGAACGACTGCTGGGTTGACAGCTGGAACTGTTTATAACATGGAATAAAGAAAACTTTGGAGAGAGAATAAGGAAAAATGGGATTATGTCCACTTACAAGTGAGAGTCAAATATGGGAAAAGCTTACTCCTGAGCTACAGTGAGCTTCTGTTTACTGTAGATGCTTATTTCTGTACTGGATCCTACATTGTAATTAGCAATTGAAGCATCAAATGATGAAAGTTTGATTTCATTTGCAAACATGTTTTATACATATATTAAATACATATTTTANGTCTTATGAATGTGGAATACAAAGGCTTAACAAATTGTGTAATTACAGATTTCCTGCACTTTTTCTGCTACTTTTGTTAAAGTATTTGAACATGGCTCACCATGCTATCAACAGCTTTTTATTCTTTAAATATTTAAGCAGTTAATTATAATATTTCTGCATTATAGAACTATGAAATTTAATGCCCTCTCATAAAAGATAGAAATATAAAATTGACACTGTATGAGAGGGGCTTTTGTTCAAATATACTAATGGCTTTGTGGGTAACAAAAACATACATAAAATCTGTTTTTCTATAGTCACTACTTATTTTTCTTATTCCCTCTATCAAAGAACATGTGCTAATATTTAGGGAGGCCTGCTGGAACTCTTACAGAGTTATTTTTTCCTGCCTGACATTACCTGTGCTATTTTCCTTTATACATCCTTCATAGAAGCACTTGTCCAATAAAAACCTTTCTTCCTAAGGGAAATTCCCTTGCAGAGCATTGTCTGCAAGAACTGATACCAGGCAAACAGAAGGAAGCTGCATCAGAGTCAGCTTCCCAAACAAACCTAAACTCACCCTCACGTTCCTCTACTTAATGAGGCAACAGCCCTAAGTTCCAGCGATGTGAACGAGCAATGCAAACATACCAACACATTTCCTGGAAGGCTTCTGGGAGACAAACAACTTTGCAGCAGCACACTGTGGACTTATCAAATACATACACATGTTAATGACAGTAGGATTAAAACAAAAGGCTGCTTCTTTCACATGTCCATGTAGCCTGTGCACAATGGCACTCTTCCTTTCAGTGTCTTTGGACACTACTCCTTGAGCCAAAAAAAGAGAAGTGATGGCCTCTCCCTCTTTCTTCCCTCCCATGAGTATTTGAGATTTACATGGTTTTGTTTGCTTTGCTGGAAAATGGAAATAAGACTAAAGAAAGGTCAGATACTCACAACAGCATATCTTTTTTCTTGTTCTTATGAAAGGGCAATATTTACCTATCTAAAAGCATTTTATTTACTCGCTGAGCAGAAGATAAGAAGGACTTCGGAGGCAAAACATAAAGTTAAATCTGGTTTTGCAGAGGAAATCAAGAAGGGCTCTCAGGATATAATTCTGAGAGCTCAAAAGTCTGTTTAGCTCTTGGACACGAATTGGGTGTTCTTACTGACAAACATTGTCACCTAATTCCTGTGAAGATTTTATCAGTGTCACAAAGGACAGCAATAATCCCACTTAAAATGCTTTCTACAAAAAGACTTCTTTCACTGAGGAATTGATTCACTGGGAAAGTCTCATTTCTCTAACCAGCACCAAAAATTCAAACTCATGCTCATCTCTGTTACATTTCTATAAAAGCTATATATATGAAACATTCATGCACTTATTAATTGTAGCTGTCCATGTATGCCAGTCTAGGATTCATTTATGTTTTGATTGGACCAAACAGGAAATCAAGGACTCTAAGAAAAATCCGTGTTGTACAACCATTACTGGGCGGCCTTTGGACCCTGCCTAGGATATTATGTAAGCTACAACTCTTAAACATGAGCATATTTAATGAAAAATTTCTTATGAGAGCAAAATTTGAGGAGATTCTTTATTAAACATCATCCATGTCTTGAGAGTTTGTTACACATTTTGCCAGTAGCTCACCAGGCCCTAATAAATATTTTATTCAACTACCTCTGCTTTGAAGCTCTAAGCAGTAAAAACATTTTTCTTAAATGACAGATGACGAACCTGTTTCGGTCACGGCGTGATACTGAGCCAGCTTGGCAAAATAGAAAGAACATCAGGTACCACTGTATACTGGTGTGCTCAAGAAGTTACAATTGGATTTACAAGGTGAGTTAAAAGTTTGGGATGTGTTCCATGTAGAAATGAAACTGAGTATCTCCAGGTGGGTGGTGAGAATTTGTTGAGGGCTTTTTTTCTCTTGACCACATCAATCACTAGTAATTTGATTATTAATATTCAATGACTCAGTCACTGGGGAATACAAAACAAAAATAGTACCTTTTTTGACACTTTAGGAACACTCACACGAATCTTGAAATTCAGAGATGGTCTGGCTACACCAGATAAGTTTAAGAAATTACTTTTCCACAATTATTTTCTATCCCTTCATCAACCCTAAGATGGATATATGAAGTTAAAATAACAAAACTAACTATTCATCAAGTACTAGAGATTAGAAGACTTTCACCTGTGCCTTTTCCTCCTCCTCTGCCCCACACATGCAGCAGGCTAGGAAGAAAAGCAAATAACAACCAATCCTCCAGGCAAACAACCTCAGCCTTCAAGAGCCTGTTGGCTAGCAAAATAATCTTATATCAAGTAAGCAGACAGGCCTTCTGGAGGAATCATCTTGGACTGGGAAAGAGACCATATCTTGTACCATAAAGCTATCTCATTAATAGCTGGTAAAAGAACAATCAGCTGGCCTGAAGGCAAACTGGGGAATACGAATGGGAAGTCTTAAAAAAAATAAACTATTCTTGGACCATCATTTCCTTTGAACTCACGAAGTTAAAAAACCATTAGGACTTCCATGTTAACCCTGGTATATAGACACCATTTGTATGCCAGAAAGGTGAACAGCTTCGTTCCGAGCAAAATGAGCTTCATTTTCAAAGCAGTGGTTTGAGGTTTGCCCATGCAGGAGTGAAATCATCAAACCAAGGTCAGTGATGTTATTCAGGACAGTCCCAGACCACAAAGCACAGGCATGACTCACTTCTCAAAGTCTAGCAGTGTCTGGAAGTGCTGTTTGGACTTTCTTCTAGAGGTGAATTTCAACCACAGGTGTGAAAATGATTGAGGGTCAAATATGCAGTGGAATGAATATTCTGGAAAGGGAAGGGAAGAGGGGGGAAAAGAAAAAATAGTGCTGGCATACTGTGGAGCAGGGCACCAAAGGAAGCCCACAGGATAGGGCAGAGAGCCTCCATGACTTTGAGCTTTGAAGCTGAGCATCCCAGGAAAGCCTGGCTCTTTTGCCTGTGCCTGGTACTCTGAGTTAAAATCTTTAGTCACAGAAATAAAATGGAAACACAAACTCTCACTTCTCAGCCATACTTGCCCAAAGTTTGGCTCAGGATATCTAAAGGGGCAGGAGCCAAACTTTTATGGTTTTAGGCTTTTTAACCTGCGGCACACAAGCTGGCCAATGCTCTTGGTGATTGTACAACAGATTGCACCACCCCATGTGCCACAAAATCATCTGGTGAGCTGCAGCGCAGTTTGCAGCATCTATCCTGCAGACATCCAAGATGCTAACAGCAGAGGCTGCTAACTATGGCAATAGGTGTCTTAGGAATAGCAAAGGAGGTGTAGATACCATCTGCCTCTTTAAGTTCAACCCAGTTACTATTACTTCATCAAGACTGAATAACTTTATTATACCCAAGAACAAAACCAAGGAAATTAAAAAAAAAAAAAAAATTCTCTCATGTTCAGTCACTGAAGGTGGAGCAAGAACACAAGAACAACCCTGATACAAACATTTCAGTCAAATAAACAGAGGAATTCAGTAAATCTATAGAAGAAAGAAATCTATAGGAAAGAGTCTCATATAGGAAACTGTATCAGCCTGCACAGTAGGCTTCAGCAGAGTATTTTCATATGACATGCTAACAACAAAAGCTGATGAAATTTCATATTGTTCACAGTGAAAAGAAAACACTAGTTCTTTTTCCACTGTCTTTGCATAGGCTTAATCTTGCCCCGGTGTATTTTAGATTAAGCCAATTTGGGATGTTAACAGCATACAAATATGCTTTTCCCATGAGCTGCCTGGGAAGGGTTTTTTGAACTGAAATTGTGTTAAGCTGATTACTTCTTTTAATTTATCCTTAATAGTTGAGCATTTTTAATTGTTTGAATCCTAACAGCTGATATAGCTGTTTAGGGGATGCAAATGAAGACTGAGAAATTATTTCAATATAAACATATGAACTCTATGCCATGGCAACAGCAATTTTTCATTAAATTACAGATTCCTCAGGGTTGCTTTTTCCATATTGACAAGATCATTTCATAGGGAGAGGAGGTAAGGGAAAAGAGCGATCTTACTGAAGAAACAGAATTGTTATGACGAGCAATTAACAACATATATCCCAGCATGTCACAGTGGGTCTTCTTTCATTTCATGAAATAGACTGATTATAAAAATGCTTCCCATTTGAGTGCCACAACCCTAATGCAGTTTGCATCAGGGTGCATTTTCCCTCAGGCTGAAAAATACTGACATTGACAGGAACACTGGATGTGTTGAACCTGCCATCACCAGCCTGAAAAACCTCTGTCCTCACTACTGCTCACACCTTCTAGTGAATGACCTGCTTGTGCAGACAGGGCTATTTCAGTTCCACTAAAGAGTCTGCTGTCACACGCATTCACACTTTGCCATTTCCCCTGAATATATATATATATATATGCTGTTTTCTTAATATAATCTCTTCTCTTTAAAATCCATGTAAACAAAACAAAACCCCAAAACCATTACACCAAAACCAGCCCAGAAGCCTGCAGAACATCCACTCCACAGGCACTTTAAGTAAATTATCCATAAGGAGTGGAAATAATGTAAAGGTATATTTAGATTACTTCATTACCTGCATTTGCAGATCACAACAAAGATGGTATTGGCGGAGCTGTGACAGAACTTGTCTTGGTACATACTAAGGTTTTGTTGTTGTTTTTTCATAGGTTCACTGCTTATAGGAACTGTAGTGTCTTCCCCTCTGAGTATCATTACGCAGTTTCTTAATGGAAAACTAAATGGGTCCTTGGGTTTCCTTTTCCAAGATTCAACTCCTTGTCATAAAGAGCTATCCTTTGAACCAAATATTAGAGATTGAAGGTGTTTCTCTTTTAATTACCTATGCCAGAGTAAGAAACAATACTGAGCAGTAAATCACAGCTCAGTAGTAGCTTTCTGAAGGAGTTGTGTCTAAACTGAATGTTAGACAGTGTACCCCTGGAGTGCTAATGGTGGCCTACTGTCTGTATTTGAGTGACAAATCTGGGTATAGCTACAACTTCTGCTACTGGAAGACTTAAACTGGAGCAAAAGGTTTACACAAACTCTGTTGTTTGCTGTTGTTGAAACTTCTGTCTGCACCAAAGTCGTCTGTTTCGACCTCAGTTCCAGAAGGCTTTACTGTGGGGAAACAGCAAAAAGTAACCCTCACAGTTTTTTCTACTTCCAGACTCCTGGGCTATCTTCCACGCTTGTTACCATGGCTTCTTCATGGCATCTTAAAGAGTTGCATAACATCTGTACAAAAAACAGAGTGCTGAAGAAAATCGAACTCAGAATTTTTCTCATTCTGATTTCTCTTCAAATTTTGAAAACATTTAAATGGCCCAAACCTAAAGGCATTACAGAAAGCAGTCACAGAAAGGAAAGCACAACCACTTATCTTTTGGTCTAGGCAACAAACCCTGTTTCCAAAATGAAAACTTTACAAGACTTCATCTTTTATTTGACTTACTATTTCAACACACTGTAAGAAAACTTCCTGTCCTCCTGATACTGTGGAGAACATGGTAAAAGGCAATCTCACCAATGATCAGTGATGGTTAATATTTTGCTTATCAGGATTCCCTGAAACTGAAAGTGCATAAGAGAAATCAGAAAAATAAGGTGGAATGTGCAATTTAATTTTCTGTTTGCAGTGTTCAGACTCTAGTACTTATCCTCAGTGATGCGGTGGTACTTAAAACCTTAAACCTCCTATGTAGAAACAGTTTTGTTGAGGTCCATAATTGACAGCTAAACGAAGTTGTCTTTCTCTATTTTTCCTAAGATTATCATATGAGAAAGGCATTTGTCAAATGTCTTTCAAAAGACATTTGTCAAAGACTCATCTATAAAAATCATATTTTCAAAAGTCATATTTGCACATACTAAAGCAGTACCTCTTCTGCAGTGGGCTTTCTAATACAAGCAAGTGCTTGCTGGCCTGAGATTACATGCACACACACACAGCCAGGTAAGAGATATTAAGTCTGATCTTTCTAAGTACTTAGATAGGAATAAATTAAATTTTAACATTAGACACTCCTTTTTGCTGCTATCCTGGCCTGACCTCCCTCGCCTCTGAAGTCCCCCACTTACAAAATCCGATCAGGGATTTCCCTGTCACAGTATCTAAAGTCCAACCTTTATCATAGCATGTGGACTCTTTTCCACTCGTAACACTTGTGGGAGGTTTGGTGCTGTTTGTTGTTGTTGTTTGGCTTTGGGTTTCTTTCTTTATTTGTTTGCTTTTAAAGACTCCCTTCAGCCCGACCTGTTCATAAATCCGGTAAAAATCCCAGAAAATGCTACCAGAGTGATCTTGCCCCCACGTTTATTAGCTTCATGATAGGTGTGTTTCTCTGTTAGGGGCACCTGGGAGATGACTGCCTCCTGCTGCTAGCCAGCCCTGCACCAGCCATGGCAGAGCACTAGAGGAAATTACAGAAGCACAGCTGGTTAGCAAAACCAATCTTCTGCTCTAATTTTGAGGAGAAGGGAGGCAGAACAATATGCTGTAAAATCTTTTTCTACAAATTCCTTCAAATTATACATAGAAAGGAAAATAACATAAATGCTTGTAATATGTTTCTCTCTTCCCTGTGCTTTCCAAATGCAGTTCTTCCACATTTTCTAGCCAATCATTCAACTAAAACCAGTTTATTAATGATGGAGGGTTTACTGATATGTTTGGAAAGTATACAGTTGTCACAGAGCAAATTCCCCTCTGTGTTTTACATCCAGTGGGTCAATTATTTCATTTGAAGGCTTGAAATTATGTTAGGCAGAAGTGCACAAAGGCACAACTTCAGATGCAGTAGTGACTTTGCCTCATTTTATAGGTCAATCATCCAGTACTTCAGCCTAACACCTGTTCAAAATGATGCATCTCACTTCTGTTTCAGGTTGTATTTGCTTTGTTATTTCTCCAGAGCAACCTACAAGGTTTCTGGAAGCACCAAGTTTGGTAGTTGTCTACTCTAACACTCTCTAGGTATGTAAATGAGCTGTTTAGTACATAAACTGTTCTCAGGAAGTTTCACTGGCTAGAGCTGTAAAAGGAGAGCAATAAAAATTATCTGTTATTTAGACAATAAAAATGGCAAAGGATCACTTCTAAAACCTGTTTTCTAAGCATCCCACTCACCCAGACTACAGGGGCTGCCTATTGGCACTGAAGGTTGTATTTAAATTTTCAGAAAAGCAAGGAAAGGAAAAGCGCAAGCCTGTTCCCCTCTATGGATTTATTCATCATGGAGAAAAGCCGCTGAAAATGGGGTGTGTTTTTCCCAGACTATTTTACATTCAAAACAACAGCCCTGTCTGCACTGGAAAATTCCACAGTATGTGGAGACCTACACAGGGACTGAACCAAGGGACTTGGAGAAAAAGGTACATGCCTGAACTAGAGTGAATAAGGGTAACTGCATTCAGAATAAACCTCACTCAGACCTTCTGAAGTTCCTCCAGGAAACTTAAAAAAAAAAGCCAGATTCTAATTAGCCTGATGTTTCTAAAATTAATAGTGTTTCCAACAAGCAAAATAACCCTCCCATGCTTATCCACCTGACATTTACCTCCTTTCAGACATTGTTACATAAGAAAGCCAGGTTTTAGAATGGAGAGGTTGCATAGTCTTAAAGAACCTTTCGTGGTGGTCAGTGATGTCGGTGCAAGCTGATTGTGCTCAGCTCCCTACACTGAGCAGTGGCTGTGCTGAACAAAATGCATACACACAGGCACACACCCCCACTTTGACAAAGACACAGATGCTTCTTCGCCCTGTTCATCAGGTGTTCTTAAACTCTTCAGTGCTAGCTCAAGCTGTATTGCTGTGACATCATAAGCAACCTGAGAAAGGTTTTTACATGAAGAGCATGTGAATTCAGTACTCTGGTGCTCACCATAAAACACATTTAGCAGAACACATACACATAACACACTCCTGTAAACACAAACTGTCCATGTGGGAAACATACTCACTATGGCTATGCAGAAAACCCATTAAAAACTACAAGGTGTGTACAACTGGATCGAAATCTTTGTTCTTATAATTCAGATGCTAGTAGAGCTGGGAAAATACCCTGAGAGCCATGAGGGTTTTCAGGGAACTAGACTGAAAGTTAAACAGAGCTTCCACTTTGCTTCTAGAATAGCCATGTTATAAAAATTTTACTCTAAGAGCCTTTCCAGATGTAGCTAGATAATACTGAACTCTGTTTCCACTAAGAGATTTAGGAATTGTATTAGCTCACATGGAAATAATTTTTTAACTAGCTGGGAGTGGTTCCCTTACAGTTCCTGAAGCTGTTCCCCCATGCTCATATCCCCTCCTCTCTGGCTCATTTTAGAAGCTACACCCAGCGTGCAAAATGACCTCTGCACCTAAAGAGGCACAAACTATATTGTGCGTGGAAAAAAAGTAATATGGTCACTGATGGGCTAAAAGCACTGTAAGAGTCAAACCCACGCTTTGTGTAGTTTTTACCTGACAAAAGCCAACAAGATGGACCAGTCTTCATAGTGCTGTGATGACATGCCATGACTTCAGCTCTACAGGGTCCTCGAACATTATGACCAGTGCAGCTTCCCATATGATGATGTAAGAAACTGAGAAGCTTGGAAAAACTGGACTGGTATTTTCCTGAAGTCTGTAAACTTGAAAGGTTCTCTTCATATAGTCTGAAGGTCAGAAAAACAGAGGATTATATAAAAATCAGTGATAGTGGAAGAAAATACAATTGTATTTAGACATGACAGCAAAGACTCAGTGCTGTACACTGAACCATCAGGATGACTTTTCAATTGCACTTTGTCTGGTCTCTTACCAGATTCTTTGGCCTACTCGCGTAATTTTTTTTCTACCATCTCTCTGGGTCTATTTCCAAGATATTAGACTCCAAAATGTCACAGCAGTCAGGGTAGTTTATAAAGAACAAAACACATGAATGCAAGATGGGGAAAGGAGAGGTTGAGGCCTTCAAACTCAAGAGGACGGCAGCTGGATGACAATCCCAAGGCTGCAGAAAAAAGTAAGTATGGTGATCAGCCAGAGGGATTAATTATCTGCAGTATAATAAATATACAGAATTACTGTCCAAGTAAAAGATTACTCAGATAAATAATACTGGTTGATCAGAAGAACAGAGCAAAGGAAGAAGCTCGAGGAAGAAAATGGGACCACACTGTCTCTTCAAGGCAGTTTTAAATATGCTGTTTTCTGCTTAGGATCTGGCTCATTATATGAAGCCAAGTACCTCAAGGAACCACATCCATTTACCTTAGGATTTCCCTTCTCTCTGCTCTCCACCACTACAGGGGAATCAGGTTTTCTATGCTGAGATTTTGTGCAATGCCTATATGAAGGACCATCACTCTGCAGCCATGCTCTCCCACTTTTGTATGTCACTATATAAACAAACCCACCACCAAATGTAGGACATGCAGCAGACAGAGCCTACACAGACTCTGTGCTTGCCTTGGGTTATCTAAGGGCACTGTCACCAACTCCAAGCTGCAGCCACAGCACCAATTTACAAGTATTTCTCCATCTTGGATTCCCTCGAACAGGCTTCTATACACAAAAATCCTGACACAAATGAACAAAGTTATTCTTCCTGCACAAGCCACTTATTATAACTATTGTTACATATTTAGGAGTAAGACACCCCTCCCTTCAGTACGAATGAGTGGATAGAGATATTCAGCCTGGTTATGTTATTAATAATTTAATCTGTCTCTCAAACTGCATTAAATCTGCCCAATGCATGGCCTCTACTCAGAATTTAAATTGTCAAATTAGTTTATTGATTAACTTAATTTTCTGCTGCATACAGCATCTGCATTTTAAAATGAGGCTTCATTACTTCTCTATTTTTGTTGTTTATCTTCCACCGGGAAACTGACCCCAGAAATTTCATCCTTCTGTATTAATATATAGCATTAATGGCTATTTTACTCACAATCCTCAGAATGCAAATAGAGGAGCTGACACTGTTATTTAATTGGATTTTACATACCAGTTTGGAGTCACTTCCATTTAAATATGACTTCAATGTGGGTGACAGTTTGAATATCACTGTGCTGTAAGTCAAGAAGACAAACCAGTCAACCACAGCCCTGCTAACTATATGGATTTCCCATCTTGCTAATGTCATTCTCTCCAGTTTACACATCTCGTAAGCAGTATTTTTTGAAGTAAACTACATCAGGAAGAAAACACCAGATTCAGAGAAGGCTTAGCTTATTTCCATTGAAGGAACTGGCCATGTGAGATCTGGAACCATGCTCTGGGGAGAGCAGAGCTGGCAGGTACAAGACCTTTGTTACATTTGGACCCACTGGTTATTTCCCTGTGAGTTGCTAAAGCTTTCTTAGCTCCAAATTAAATAAATATGAGCTAGTGTGCCCTGCTGCCCTGAAAATGTACAAGGCAAAGACAAGGTGTATGGAGCATGACATGTACAGCACAGTCCCCCAAAACAAGGGAAGTGTGTCCTTCTCCTCATCAGACTGATTTGATTCAAATCATGATCATATGCAGTCTGTTGAAAAAAAACAGGCAATTCTTATTGTCACACACCAGGGAATCAGCTGCCCTTTCAGAGCTATGTGTACTGGAATACCCTCCACTGTCAGTCTCTCTTTTTACCCTCTTTTCCTCCTTTTATTTTCAAAAACTTAATTTCTACTATTTACTTTAGTGTATGAAACAGCTGCTTCATAGTAAGACAAAATTGCCAAGTCTGAGGCATTGAAGCCTGGCCAGGTTTTGCAAGGTATGGTTTATAGTTCCATATTTCTTGTACAGTATGTGGAGAAGCCAAGAGTAAACAGTCCTTTTAGATATCAGGGATCCAACAGTCTTGTATCCTAGGATAGCCATTGTGAGGCAACTGGTCTAAATATATTTTTGTTAGATTTTGGCAAGGCTTCATCTAAATCTGTAGAGATTATAGTGTATTCCCAATTCATTTAAGTGGCCCATGTCATATAATTTGCCTATAGAACAGGCAGTTCACAAAAATTAGGGAATGACACCAGTGCAACAAATGAAAAATATTTTTAAGGGAAACCCATATATTTTTAAAATAAATACTACAAATAGAAACTCCCATATACACGTGATTTTAGAAACAGGGGGAGACATACTCATTTGGAGTAGTTTTGCATAGCCACACGTCTTGGATTTTATTAGCTGGCTAGATTTTATTTTAAAGAGGAAAAAAAGGTTGGATTTTATAACAGTACTACCTTTTCATTGTTGTTGTTTTTATTTGTTTGTTTGTGGTTTTATTTTTTTGTGTAGTCAGAAGTAGCACAAAACAATTCCAGCTAATTTGGGCCAAAAATATTGAATACATATTGTATTCTTTTTCCACATACCAGAAAACATTTTATTTTAAAACCAGATTAACCAGAAAAGATCAGCACCTCTAGTACAAAAATACACATCAGAGACCCAGGATGTGAAGTCTGAAGCAGTGCTACTGAGATATTTATTTCACAAGGGGCTGTACATCACAGGAGTCACTCTCAGCCTCCACCAGTGCCAGACAACACTGATGTCAGTGGCTCATCACTGCCACTCTCCTTGCTGAAACGTGACCCTCCTTGTGACAATAAAGTGAAAGCAAAGCTCACAGTGAAAATGAAAACAAGATTTACTGAGCTGAACGCTATTCTGCAAATACCTGGGCATGTACGGCACGGAGAATTCTCCTGTGTCTGGTGCCACTGCTCTGCTGAACTCACCGAGAAAGGCAGCACGTTGCTCAAAGGGCTCTGTCTGCAAAACTGTGTGGGACACAAGCACACACAAGCAAAGTTATTCCCTCCAGATTCCCAATCAGTTCAGTAGGAAATAATTTCTTAAAGCTCAGGGTGTTGGAACTGGTTTTAATGCCCTGTTTTGTCAAATTTTGAAAGGTATCCCTTATACGCAGTCCTGACTTTTTTACCTGGATGCGTGTGGAGCTCTTGAAAAGCAATGTGATTTTCAGTGTGGATGGAAGGAGGTTTTATGCCTTCATGTCGATCTTTTGTAAATAGAGATTCCAAAAGTAAACCTCTCTTGCCAAGAACAAGAAAAGGGATGGCACCTGGAAGTCAGCTATTTGGATGTGAATTAAGAGCAAGGAAAAGAGCAGCAGTTGCTGGATAGAGTGTGCAGAGATTCATGGAAGGAAAAATGTAAATTCGGTATGTCTGTGTGGTTGCCTGTAAACATTCTGCCATCTCAATTAAAAATTAAAAAAAAAAAACCCAAAACATATCAGCTTTTAGAAGACAGGGCTCTGTCTCTACAGCAACAAAGCAAAGACCTGGTAGGACTGAGCTGCACCAGAGAGGGCAGGTACCCAGACATGAGGTGGCTGTATGGAGACTAAAGCCTGACTATTTTTTTCTGATTTCCAAGTTACACATTCAGGGATTGACAATATCTAATTAGAATAAGCACTCTTGTAAACCAAGCCCATGACAAGGCAGGGTAACTTTAAAAAATACCATTTTCTCTACAATGGAAATCTATTTCTACAGTTAAAATTAATTTTGCATAGGAACTGAGGTTTCATGGCGAGACAGAAGCAGTGGAATGGGAAGGAAATGTGCGATCTGGTCACTAGGGGAATTTGCTTTTAGGTCTTTCTTTTGACTGTTCATGAATAGGGTTTTACTCCTTTCTCTGCCAAACATTTATCAGGGAAGCTGGCGCAGCTACAATAGGCACAGTCTCTTCATCTGAACCTGCAAGACACACCTGATGATAAAATATATGAAAAAACCTGTGTGCAAGACATGAGGTACTTGATAAGAAATAAAAGACTCACTCCTCACTCCACACACGCATATTTGTGACAATAATCAGACTTTATTTAAGTCAAATTTATTTAAGACAATTTCTTGGTCAAAAAAAGGATCATTTCTGTGGGAAAGATGGGTAGAGTATGAAAAAAAAAAAGACAGAAGAAAACATTTAGTTAATTAAAAAAGAAAACTAGTAAAGACCCGGATCAGGAAACAGCAGTTTGTATCAACCTATTAGACTGATGGATAACAAGCTCCAGAGGGAGGAATTAAACTAGTTGAATGAGCCTTCAAGTCTCAGAAGAGAATTAAAAAGCATAATGTCTCATGTTGGGAAGATTGAGCCTTTCTTTTGGTTTAGACAAAATAAAATTTATAGCTTTGTTTGGCAGCCGTAAGTATTTTTTTTTAAGACTAAAATAAACATTTAGATTCCATTTTTGCAGTTCTCATAAAAGCAAACTCTGTGTTTCAGCTGATGGGAATATTTCAAGAAATAATAGTGCCCTTCAACCTACAGGTACACAGACAAACATACAACTGCAAGATTAGCAGCTGCCCATTTTTCTCAGACTTCTGTGACCACAGTCATTGAAGCTGCCCCACAGGACCACATAATCAAAAACTCTTTAAAAACCCACAAACCCCAGACAACCAAGAAAAACAAAACTGCCTCAGAGAAAGATACAGCCAAAGAGTGTAATTTTCCCCCCATTATATGGTGGCTTAAGTGTACAAAATGTCACAAATGCAACCTGTGCAAACACAATCTCCTTAAGACATAACAGGAGGCAGTGGTGGCAGTAAACAAATGTTCTTAATTCAAGGCTCCTTTTAGCAGAACACTGTGAAGCAGACTCGGTGCAAATGAGAAGGCCAGTGAAATCAGACACACTTTGTGTCTCCTGAGCAAAAGCACTGCTGAGAATTCACCAACAATCCATAATATGTTAAGAATTATGGAAGTGATTCTATACTGTCTGTGATATACAGGTGTCTTTAATTATATTTTCCAAGCATGAGAAATAGCAGTCATTGGCAGATAAAATGAGAAAGAAAAGATTAGAACACAAGAACAACTAAAGTTTGGCAACAAAGGACTCCAGTGTTCCCAAAGAAAGAGGTGCATTTCTTCATAGCCAGTACTGCCTGGAGAAGCCTGTCCTCTTCCATTTAGAGGAGGGTGGGTGGAAGGGTGAATGAACTGCCCTTTTGCACAAGCTTTTCCAGATGCCCCTGATTATCCCTCCAGATGTGAGGAATGCATCTGTCTGATGTGAATAAGGATGAAAATCAGGAGGTTCTGTAAAAATCTCACTGAACTGCCACTGGATGTACAGATTTGTGCTTTCGTTTATCCTCCCTAAAGAAAAGACTTAGGTATTTACTTTTTATTAAGTGTCTGGATAGCAAATAACAAACAAGATGCTATTAATAAACAAGCACTGTTTACAACATTTTCCTGTTGTAAACCCCCAAATTAAAAATGCAGTTTACAGAAGGACCAAGCATTTTTGGGGGATAAGGTAAGGTAGATTTTTCCATCAGCAACTTGAATATGTTCCAGCTACAGAAATCAATAGCTTCAGAGGTCAGCAATGCAGAGGTGCATAGGCTGAATCCTGAAGTGAAGAGGCAGCTAATGCTGGAAAAATGCCAAAGCTACATTGAAATTACTGGTGGCACCCTGACCTGACACAGCAAACAGGCATGTTGGTTAAGCTTTCAGTGAAATTATCTGCAGTACTGGAAAAATGCAGAGCTGTAGCAGGAAAAGCAAGATATTATTAGCCCTTTCAGTCAAAATGGGTTCTGTCAGGGCAACAGAACTGCTACAGTTAGAAAAAGGAAGTATTGCTTTCTCTGGCTGATAGCATCTGTGAGGAGAAGAACCCAGAAGTACCAGGTAAGTAGGTAAGAATTTTTAGCTACAAAACTTACTGAAAACCATCTGTGTCAAAGAGCAGACAGTCTATCCCCATTTGAAAGAGTGCGCTTATTCAGGAAAATGAAAAACTGGAGGACCGTGACAAGATGGACAGGTGAAAGTGGGGAATGGAAGCAGTAGAGATTGGCAGAAATAGAGGGGGAGCCTTGCTTTGTTTGGGACCCCGTGACTAAGCAGACAGCAAAGTGTGTCAGTGGCTATGTACAACTCTTTGTATACAGTGCTCTGCAGGAGGGACATTGCTATCCTACCCATTGTGGGCCAACTCTCTTGCTAGAAGGTTTTTTCAGCAACCTAACTCCTGAGAACAGTAACAGTGCCAAAATAACTATCCCTGTGGGATGGTAGTACCAAGCTGTTTAATTCTAGACAGGTCCCTTACTTCCACTGAGAACATGGAGAAGGACAGTGCCACAGCCCTTCTCCCATGTCACGACAAAACACTTTTACCGGTGTCCTGTGGCTTTCCTGAACAACCACCAGGACCCCAGGCCTGGTCAGAAAGCCCAGCCTAGCACATGCATGTGGAAACTGTGAAGCAGACTGTTCCTTACCCAGAAGTTGCCCAAGAAAAAGGGGAAGAACTTAGCTGCTGTAAGCAAAGGGCAATTCATGCTCTCTTAGCCACCACCTTTGCAGTTCCTCACGAGACCTACCTGGGGAACATGAATTGTTTCCTTTCAGCCGGGACCTTCCCCAAGGTCACCTCACTCCAGCATGACCGGCTGAATGCCCCTCAAACAGTGAGGAAAGGAGTCCTCAGGAGGAGGACAGTGGTTACAGAGAGGTGCTCACTTTCACTGAAACAATCCATTTAATCAGACTGTGGAAAAAGGGGAGGAGTGATCACACTGGACACAAACTTCCAAAGCTCCTGCTGTGGAACATGTCTTCAATTAAGAATGAAGTGCAGGAGTAGATGCTTTTGCCATCTTTGTTAAACTGAGCAATACCTTCGTAGAGCCATTGATTTCCCCAGGATTTCCCCAGGGGACAGATACTTAGCATCAGAAAGAGTGGACCAGCCATGCGAGTTGTAGCGATATTTATGGATGCTTCACAGATCAAAGGCACGTTGTACCAGGCACTGATCTAACAAACCACAAAGCTCACCCAGTGAGCTGCTACTTGCACATGTGCAGAAGCACTGGCAAATCCAGGTGCCTGGGTCGAACAGTGGGAGTAGCAGATTCGCAACACTGGCAGCACTGAGTGCCCTCATCCAGGTCCTGCTGCTGATTTTTGTAGAGCAATACACCCAGTGGGTCAGTGTACACTGACCCCAGCCAGACGGGGCAGCAAGAGGCGATGATCCAACGAAACAAAAAGTGATGGGAGGGGAGGGTGAGTAAAAATTTGTTCATGGAAAGGATTGTCAAGCACTGGACCAGGCTGCCCAGGGAAGTGGCTGAGCCACGATCCCTATAGCTATTTAAAAGATGTGTAGATGTGGTGCTTAGGGACAAGGTTTAGTGGTGAACTTGAAAGTGCTGGGTTAACAGTTGGACTTGATCACCTTAAAGAACTTTTGCAACATAGTCCATTCTATGATTTGCAGGATAAGCCGCAACTTTCAGTATAAGCATGCAATTTTTAGATCATGATCAAATTTTTTAAATTTATCTTACTAGAGAAAAATTTAATCAACCTTAATTTCCTTTAAATACATACCAATATAACTCTTTCTTGCCTTCAGTTTTCCATTTCAGCCAGCACTTAATGAATTTCTCTCCCCAACACATCCTCCCTATCTTGACCCCTCTCTTTTCCCACTCCTCGTCACCTCCCCCCTGAGAAAAATACACCTTTTAAAAAAAATATATTGTGTTAAGGTTTGACATCTTCTTTCTGGTTCCCCCCACTCATGTATGTGAGAACTCCCTCAGAGTGCAGCACCTTTCAGAATCTGACATTGACCTCTAGCAAACCGCAGTACAATAATTTCGTATTTATTTAATTGCTAAAAACACAAAAGTTTTCTTACATAATATGACAAAAGGTTTGCTCTGCTAATGAAAGAGACACCATTGTTACTGAACAAGCAAAGGCTTATTTTCTGACTCTAAAACTCAATATAACTAAGCAGAGGGGTTAATATCAGATTCCTAAGTAACATAGCTCTGCTAATGTCAATTATTTTTTGCAAACACACTATGAGTTCTGATTAATGAATCAAATCTGTTCAATCTGCACCAGTGCACAAACCCATCGTACTTTGTATGACCTTGAGGTGATTCACTGTATGCTCCTTTCCCCAAAGGGTATTTTGTGGTTTTTACTTTCTTGATCAACCTTTTCATATCCATGGACTGCAGAGTCAGTTGCAACAGTAACACCCAAAAAGGCGGGGGGAACAAAAAGCGCACATATGGCTTTTAGCTCATGCATCAGGGCTCAGACTTTACTTAAAAAAAAAAAAAAAAAGAAAAAAAAGAAAAAAAGACCTTCTTGAAGCAAAAGACCTGTATGTCAAAGAAGAAAATAATGTATCCTCCAGACTAAGATGCAAAGTGGGAGGCAACGTGGCACAGACAACACCTGTTTGTCCTCCTGAAGCCTTCAAACTCTCTGGTTATCTTCTCTGATCCTATTTTTGCTTTCCCCAGGGAAGTCAGTGCTTCATGTGTGTTAAATTAATCACAGAGCTTTTACTGCACAAATGGGCCTTGCTGCTAAAGTGCCTCTAGCAATAGTTTGAGGTAGGTGGCTGCATCCTGGCAACATTTTCAGAATTACCCTACTGGGCAGGAAAAAGGGCAACATCCCCTTGTTTTTCAGAGGCTGTCAGGAGACTATAGCACAATGCTGCAGAAATTATCTTACACATATAGCACATCAGATATAAAACCTAAGCTTTTACTGGGGATCTTAGCATTCTCTACACCAAGCTTCTATCAAGGCAATGTCACAAAAAAGGCAGAAGAGATTCTTGATTTGATTTCTTCCCAAAATGTCCAAGTCTAAAAGCCTTAAAAAAAAAAAAGATTATTTTTTTCCTACCAAAAATTCATATTTAATTTGGAGAAAAGAAAAAAGAAACTCACTCGTATGACAGAGTTTACTTGGCATGAAGTTTTTAAAATAAGCTGACTGCCATACCACCCATCTGCTATTCATGGTTGCCTTAAGAGCAATATGTATTCTGGGTCTGACTTGCTGTAGAAGATGCAGGGCTGACAGGATTACCTGGCACTTTCCAAATGCATGTAACCTTACTGAACTTTTCCATGTTTCATAAGACTGAATTTATTTGAGTAGTCCAGCCAAAACAATTCAGCAATCTTTGGAAAAGTGCTAAGGAAAACCACTCCAGCCTTGCTGTGCTCCCTTCTGGGAGAAAGGAGGGGAGCACTCCCACTGGTACTGCACAGCCAGTGCAGTGCCTGACAAATATAATTCAGCAATACAAATTTAACTCAGTTCAGGAATGGGCCCAAGATCATATTTCCATTTGATTAGCCAAGGCATATGGATTTTATGCTTGCTACAGGAAGGCAGACAACGACTTGATCTGATAGTAAGACAAGTGGTCAAAATCCTAATCCCTCAACATTTTGGAAGAGGTTTGAAATGCTAGTGTGAGTTCATACTGTGTCAGCACTCTGCATTACGTGGCTGAGGCATTTTTGATCTAGAGACCGTGAAATCCGACTTGCTGCCAAAACACAGACCCATGCTGAGCCCCTACTGCTATTGCCCTTAGACGTATCTTATCTATTTCTGGCTTGGAAAGCTGGGAGAGGAAGGCCTAGGGAGCTTTTGTTCAAACTTTGCTGTCCATCAGCCTGTTCTTGTTCTGGGTGCCCATGCACTCAGGTAGTTGAGCCAGAGAACTGAGCTGTGCAGTTCCTCTCAACCTCAAGAGCTCCTTGCTAAACTGAAGCTATGTCTGACAAGAATTTCATTCAGAGGGGAAAATAAATGTGCACATTGATCATGCAAGGTGCCCACAAGAAGTGCCTCAGTTTCCTTCCACACAATCCTAGACAAAAAGATTTTCTAGAGCACAGGGAGAACCAAATTTACCTACAGATGATATTTTGGCTGAGAGACTCCGAAGATGAACATGGCTCAGTTTGCTGTTCTATGCTCTCCTCCCCAGGCTCCAGTACATTGCCAGCTGGGCTCAAAACACTACAGTGATAGTTTCTTGGCAAGGCTCTTTATAACATGTTTAAGAAAACTAATTATTAGAAACACAGCCCACCTGCTGCATATGTTCTTCTTCACTCCAAAATGACTTGAGGTATGAGAGAGAAGGGAAATAACAGTAGATCAGCTATTGACTTGCAGGTTAAGAACAGCCTCATCAAAACCAAGGCAAATAACACTATCATGGATAATTATATGAATTTAGCATATCCCAATAAAAATTACAAGAACAGGTGAGCTGTAATCTTCCTAAAAATTTGTTTCCCATTGAAATAAAAGCATTAGATTTCTGAATGGCAGTTTAAAATAAAGACAATAATTTGTTTCCAGCTGGTACAATCATTTAATAAAATGCCTGTTGTGCCTCCAGGAAAAATATTCTTCTTCCCTTGGCAACAAACATGATTACCCTGGTTTTGGACCACCAGTTAAGTTCATCCACAAAGTGTTCTCACTCTAAGTACATGACATTGAAAAAGAATTATTTGCCATATGGAATATAAGAAATTTTAAAAAAGTATCCCAGAATGTGCAAATGATTAGGGGAAAACGTAAAAAAGCTTAGCAAAAGGTTGAAATCACTTCACTATTATAATTATTCACCTAATGTTTTAATAAAAAGGAAAAAAAGCATCCTTGCTCTCCTTTCAACCAAATCTAAACTCCATACTTTGTAGGTGTTAAAATTAGCACCTTCAAGCTGCAAGGAGGTAAGGAGAAGAGACAGCTTCCAAACAGCAATAGACTGGATGCAAATACTACCTGGAGCTGTAGTTAATTATCTTGCTGATGTTAATTGGCCTTGTTTGTCAACAGCCAAAGAAGAATGAGGTGCTATGCGCTGCAGAAGGGTTGATGTAGTACTGTTTTAAGACTGCTTTCTTTAAAGATATAATTTACATAATGTATAATAACTATTTCTCTTCTCCAGGCTCCAGAGCAAATATTTCAGTAATAAAAACAATAGTGATTATATTGTTTCTTTTTTTTTTCCTAAAACACAAATAACAGAAGAGAGAGGAATAAAGCTGTCTATGGTAGAACTGTCCCAGTGGTACAGTACATTTTTCAGCATTTTCATGAAGCAGTTTGTTTCGACGAAATAGCTGTGTGTTTATGAAACAAGGTTATTTAGCACTTCAAGCCTGGAGCTGACATGTATTGTTTCCAAACAGTAATTTGAATAGTATAAAGAACACACTTTATTTTCCTGTTCCATGTGTGCTACTTGTAAAAATGAAAAATGAGATAAGGAGAGATACATCTGTTGGCATTTCCTAGAAATTCAATCAACAGCAGCTCCATAATAGCCAGCGTGCAGTGAGGTGATCGTAGCTCAAGCACACAAGCCTAACAAAGGGAACACACACGGACAGGAGGATGGGAATAGCTGTAGGTACTGCAATCCAGCAAGAGGGGTAGCTCTCGTGTGGTTAAACAAGGCCAAGTGCAAGGTCCTGCACTTGGGTTGGGGCAATCCCAAGCATAAATCAGGCTTGGCAGAGAATGGGTTGAGAGCATTCCTCAGGAGAAGGACTTGGAGCTGCTGGTGGATGAGAGGCTGGACAATGAACTGGCAACTCCCAGCCCAGAAAGCAAATCCTGTCCTGGGCTACATCAAAAGCAGTGTGGGCTGCAGGGTGAGGGAGGGGATTCTCCCCCACTACTCCGTTCTGGTGAGATCGCACCCAGAGTGCTGCATCAGCTCTGGGGCCCTCAGTGCAGGAAGGACATGGACCTGTCAGAGCAGGTCCTGGAGGACCACAAAAATGATCAGATGGATGGAGCACCTCTGCTATGAGGAATCACTGAAAGGGCTGGGGTTATTCAGCCTGGAGAAGAGAAGGTTCTGGGGAGACCTTTTTGTGGCCTTTCAATACTCAAAGTGCACTTCAAAGAAAGATGGGGACAATTTTTTTTAGTAGGGTCTGTTACACTAGGTCAAAGATGAATGGTTTTAAATTACAAGACTAGATATAAGTAAAAAAAAAAAATTACAAATAGGTGGTAAAACACTGGAACAGGAAGTTGTCGATGCTCCATGCCTGGAAACATTCCAGGACAGGTTGGACAGGACTTGGAGCAACCTGACCTAGCTGAAGATGTCCCTGCTCTTTGCAGGGGCATGGACTAGATGAAACAACCCACATGAATTCTGTGAAGAAATTCATAGTCCTCAGCAAAAGCATTCATCTCTCCTTTAGGAGGAATGTAGCAGCCATATAAAAAGTGGTGGGAAATAAATACTTCAGGAAATTTTGTTAAGTTACAGAACTGCACTGTAAAGTGGCAGGTATACAACACCACAAAGACATATTCAAACCCCAGATATTTATTACTGACTACAACTGGGAAAAAAAATGTTATCCTGCTCCCTGTCAAGAGAAAAGCTTTTGATTAAATACCTGGTCTGATTTTTATGGTCTTAGCAGTCTAAAACAGTGACAACTTAAAAATTTACATACATTTCCCAAAATGAGCAACACCTAGGCTGTCTGCTAGCCCCATTGTGTGTTGGTGTTGCAGAAAAAAAAGATCCCCAGGCTGTTCCAAGTAAAGGCTGGCTGAAGAAATCTAATGGCGTTGCTCATTTTGGGAAATGTATGTAAATTTTTACTGCCTTCTCAAAGGATAATTAAAGAAACACAGAAGGGACCTGCCTGAGGTGGCCTGCATGTCCTCTAGCTGTTTCACACTGAGAGCAGTGGTACCCAGGCTAGCTGGAGCTGTGGCCCCTTGGAGCTCCAGGTATATCTGTCTAGCCAGGATATTCATGGGAGGCTACTCATACTATTTGTGCTTCAGTACTGATTGCAATTTGGAGTATAGAGTTTCCCTCAAACCCTGGGCAAGCTCACTGTGATCTCAGATGAAATTATATTTTCCATAGCATAACATTCCCTGGCTAATCTCTCACATTCCTTTTAAAATGAACTTGTCACAGGCCTATGCCACTTACTTTCTTGCCCTTTAACAAGGATCCATACATATGCCATTTTTTCCTATATTATTTAAATCCAACCATCCATGAAGTGAATAGTGTGAAGAAATTCCAACAGACATAATGTGGAATAACCTTTGATAAAAGATAGAAAGGTCAGTAAGAAAAATCACACCCACAGTTCTGCTTATTGCCAATTACTTTGTGTTCACCAAGCCTCTTTAGAGTAGAACTGGCCAAATGGGAAGTAATAATTTAGGCATAAATAAAATATTCCATGGGAATGCAGCCATTTTGTCTAAATTCAGAGGAAATTATATTAAAATGAATATTCTTATAGAGGTAAAGATATTTCCTTTTGACACTTAAGCTCTTTAGTATAAGTCGTATATGATTGTGGGGGAATCACAACCAATTGTACTCTGTACATATGAAGAGGTCATTCTTTCCCAGGGAGCTCCAAATCTAAATGGACAAGAAATATAAATGGGGATATAACATCCAAACATAGGACTAGACTGTAATACTTTCACTCACATAAAAGAGTAATTTCTTATACAAATAATCCCATTGATGCCAGGAGTACTGATGAAATAAAGGACCTTATTTGCCCAAAAAAGATGATGGTCTGGCTTAATCAAATCAATCTCAGGAAAGGTAAATATCCCATGCAACCTGTGATTTGAATATATTTGATGGCTTTACTTGTTTGCTACTTTTTCATCATAACCCCTAAAGGTTCCACTCTGTATTTACTTTGGCCAACTTCAGTCAAAGGCCTGAGGTTTCATCCCTTCCTAATCTTTCACAAAGTGATGAGGTTCAGCTGTTCAGAGCTGTTTTACAGAGTTTTGGTAGTCCTCCTTCTGCCAAGTCTCTTCTGAATGTGATTGAGGAGAAATAATTGGAATTAAATAACTTCAGGGAAACAATATTTTCTGGACCGTTACAACTCATGATTGTCTTTAAAGAAGATACAATAAAAAAACACAGTCACTTAGTGAGAGTAATAGTGAAATTTAGCATTTGCAAGTAACTTTGCAGAGATTCTGGCATCCACCAAGTGTCTAATTCATCATAGGTTTAGAGCTGCTCCATAGCTTTAATCATCTACAGCTTTGTATGTTCCATCTTTGATAGGGTTTCCCAGTCCAAGCCAGTGGCCCTTCTGGAGAATGACTCCTCTCTTCCAGCAGCATTATTCTCTCATGCTTGTATGGACTTGATGCTCACAAGAGCACCAGACTTACAGCTCTTGAAACCAAACCTCCCTCTTCATGTGCCAAACAGACACAGCTCCAGCTTGCTCCCTGCCTGGCCTGGAGGCACATGGAACTCCCAACAGCCATAATCTCACTCTTTAAAATATTCCTTATGCTTGCACATGGTGGAGAGAAACACAAGCAAGTGGTGAAGCCACTGGGACAACTCAAATCCTCGCCTCTGCTGCTGAGTTACCAACCAATTTCTAAATGAGTGCTGCTTGGGTGAGGACTTTTGCTCAGTGGGAAGTGGGTATCCACCTGTCTGTTTTACAGGAGTCAGTGGCTCTAACAGGGCAAGCAAGCTACTGTAGCCGACATCCATCAAATTCAAGCCTGGAACATACAGAGCCTTCCACATCTAAATTGCTTTTCCTCTGTTGGCCATGACTTACTACAATCTTTTATGGTAAGATTCCAGCTTTGCTGACATCAGGGGAGAATGGAGCTGAGACTTCACCTTCACTTCTCAGAATCCTAGACTTACAGAACATTCAGGTTTGAGGCGACCTCCCCCAGTCCCCTCCTCAGAGAAGGGTCAGCTTTGAAATCAGGGCTTTGTCAGCATAAAATCTTGGCTGTACTAGAAGAAGAAAAATGGACTGTTTTGTCTTCCTGGAAGAGGCTTCCAAATTAAGGCATTAACCTTTTATAATTTTATATATATATTAAAAAAATTTTAAAAATATATATTCTCAGTTTCTACTCTTAGGTATAGAGCACCTTTTATGCCAAAACCACTCACTGCAGTACAGCCACCTGAAACGAAATTGCTATAGCCTGTTTTTTGCACACTCTCCTGCCCCCAGCACTCCTTCAGAAGCTTCTCTTTGCCTCCAGCCCTCAGCAACCGAGATTCTGCCTCTCTGCCTGCCCACAGCTGACTTCCTTTTCTGTCCCTCGGCCCGACGCCCAGCTTCTGCCCTTCCTCCCCCCGGGTGTAGCCACATCACCAGAGTCTGAACGAGCAGCAGATTTATTAGGCTAGCCTCCGCTCTGCTCCAAACTCCACTTTTAATATTCGTGGGTCTCATTAGCGAGCACACATGGCCAGCCCAGAAGAAAAGGAAATGCAGGGATCACTCTGGGCTCTCCCATTAACAGACATTTTAAAATTTTGCTTTAAGTATAGACATGAGGGGGAGACTAAGGCATTTTATCTGTACCTAAAGAAGTCAGTGGCAAAATTTGCCAACTCTAATCTATGTAGCGTACAGTTCTGTTATCTGCTGCAAAATACAAGATAAAACAAACAGCCCCCAGCAGAAACGCTGTGAAGAAACCCTCCAGTCAAATGTGTCATGAGAAATATAGCAAGAAAAGGTTTTCCCCAGATGAGGGGAAGGACAGAAGTGTAGAAAACAGAGGTTACACTTCCTTTTTTGGGAATGGTTCACTGTGGTTTTAAAGAACAAAAAATGTGGTGTGTCAGCCACTGGCAGAGGAAAATTGTAAGTTATACTATTTTCAGCTATATTTCTAAACCTTTGCTTAGTTTGGCTTCTTCCCCAATCAGGTTACTCCTTAACCTCCTGTCCTCAGCAACGCTGCTCACTCCTCCTTCATTCTTAGGCAGCAAAGCGCTTAAAGCAGAAGACATCCTTGGGGGGGAGGGGTGTAACGCACTCAGGAGCAAGGGTTCTTTTAAAAGCTGAGGCTGAATTCTACTCTCTGCCTGCGCTTGAAGAATTTCTTCTGATAGTGTAGGGCTGTCTGTACTTATAACACAAAATGCTGGGGTTTTCTCATAAAGGTTGCAAGGTGATGCCATATCTACTCTAACTGAGTTTTGAATACTGATTCCATTGACACTGTCCCTACACATCCCAGAAATTAGCACCTCTGAATTCTTGTATTCACAAGCCTTGCAAAGATATTTTTTGGAAAATAGTATTGCTTGTACCACATACACAAAATTTGCTGTCTTTGGAAATTACAGCCAATTTCAGCCTAAGGCTAAACAAACCAACCTCTTTGTAGGAAAGTAAATGGGAAAAACTCAATTTAAAAGTATTGCAGAAAATCAGCATTCTCTTGTGCTCTTCCCTGTCAGATACACTGTTCTCTGGCTTTAACCATGTGCTTAGATTCTGATGACACGAAAGGGAAGAATTTCTGCTGCTGCTTCTCGCATGTCAATAGCATTAGTAACATCACTGTCTCATCACTGTCTATAATCTTGTCTCACTGATGACACCAGATGCCAATTTAATACAAGCATTCAGTTAACAGTTTATATACCACAAAGCCCATAGGTTATTTTTTTGAATGTAATATGCACACACATTCTCTATAAATTATTTTATCTGCTTTTATGACTGTGTTGGACCTATCTATATCTCACAAGCAAAGAAAATACTGTTACAAATTAGCCATGAGTAAACACAGTGAAACCCACAATAGGACTTCAACATTAAAAATGCTCCTATTACCACATTCAACCCCTGGTGTTCAGCTTTCTTCTGGAGCTCTTCTCCTCTCTGACTTACATGGCCTGCTTCAGGTCTTGGCTTTGAAGACAAGCCTCCACCCCTCTGGGAGTAAACCTAAACCTCAGAGTGCTGGGCACCTGGGGGTAACTATACCTCCACTATGGGAACCTGCTCTGAGAGTTTTAGTGATGCTGAAGAGAGAGTTTGGTTCTGCACAGTGGGTTTGGCTCTTCCAGCAGCAGACCACCACCTAAAGCAGAAGTCCCACTTCCCCACCCTCATACTCCAATTTTCTGCTCCTGGGGCTGAAAAAACTCCGAAAGCCACAAAGACCTTAAAATGCTGAGACCCTTCCCACTAGTAAAACTCCCTACTCACTGCAAAAGCAAAGGAATATAGCAAGGGAATAGCGTTTTTGAAGGCACCATGCCTTTAGACTGGTTTAACATTACCCATTAAGTGCACTCTCAACCCCTTGTGGACTCACTTCTTTTTACTTCTTTTCCCTCAGTCAAGGACTCGGGCCCAGGAGCTTTCTCCCTAGCCCAGCACTGCTTTGCTTGGTTTTCTCTACAGTGTAATTCTGTGGTGTAAAATAGGGAATACATTTATTTTTCATAGTTAGGCAAAAGAAAAGGCAATTAATAAAAGGAAGGGTGGACAACAAACTTACTTGGATGCTTACTGCTCTCAGTGCCTGTGAACATGTCCTCTTTGCTCATTCCCTTTTATCTGTTCAGTTCAGGATCTAGATCTCAGTTTGGAGGCTTTGTACATTGACCATTTGTTCCAATCTTTTCCTAAACTGTTCCTTGCTCCTTTATTTAGCCTGTGCTTCTCCGATGTCATTATTCTTGCTAGGATTGGTTACCTCAGCTGCTTTGGCAGAGGGCTCTGGTGGCATCGAGGAGCCACAATGCCTTCCACCTGCAGTGACAAAGAGGTAAAGGGCCTTCATTGCTCCATCAATAAAACTCAGCAGTGTCCTGTGCCCTGTGGAACCTCTAGGAAAGTTCCACATAACTGAAACTGTGAACTGCAAGTTCCACAGTGCCTGCTGGGAGTCAGCTCTGTGTGGTGAGTGCTGGAAACAGGGCAAGGCCTGCATCATCACAGCCGCAGGACTGCCATGGCAGAGGGGCAGCCTGTAATGACCACGCCTATGCATCTGTCCGTCTGAAAAATACCCAACCAGTTGTAGTTAGGCAGTATTTTTCAGGCAGAAATAGGGTCTCTTTGTGAGGTAAAGGCTGTAAAAAGAATACATATGGGCTGTATTCCAGTGATGGAAAAAAAAGGTAGCTTTCACAAGACCAGGAATAGTAATTCCCCAAGCTGGAGGTGATCCTGCCTTCAGAACAAGCTGTCTCACATGGTCTTTGGTGGGAAGGAAACTGTGATGATGATGGACATGCATCAAGCTGTCATTGAAAAGCAGCAGGAGGGGAAACACATCACCACTAGTTGGATGAGGAGAAGGATGTCTTGAACATCAGAAAGGAGCATGTAAAAAAATACCATAATACCACTATAGCCTCCATGGGACTCAACCTTGAGGCAAAAAGTTGAGTCCTGCTCATCCTTTACCTGTTCTTTACCACAAACACATCCTGAATAAACTGAGGACATGGCTAAACTTTCTGAAGTGTCAAAACTATGGCCGCATCTACAATGTGGGGAACAGAGAATACATCTGTTGATCAGACAGGTCACTACACCTATGGTCTAACAGGGAATATTGCATAGGAAAAAAGATGCCAGCCAGAAAGGTAGGTGCTAGAGGGCTGATGATACACAATTGGTGCCATCAGCACTAGGGTGAATAAATAATCCATGATGATCAGCAAGACTGCAGAGTCTGACAGAAGAAAATCATAATGGTTATTAATAATTGAGGCCATTCTTGAAGTGCCCTGGAGCACTACATGTATTCCCTCAAGGACCATGACAAAGTGTGGCAGTGATCCTGTCCTGCACATCTGAGGCAGTGACTGGCTGATAATCTGCAAGAGACCGGCGCTGGCGCCGGGGTTATCAAGTCAAGTCTCAAAGATAAGGCAGCCAACTGGCCCTGCAGCAACCACTGAGAGGCTGCTGCTCGCCGCAGTGTGTTTGCCTTTCTGCCTGTCTCCTGCTTCTCTCCTTTTGCTGGAGCTGCCCCAGCACGCTGGCAGGGCTGGAGGGTGCAGGCAAGGATCCAGGGAGTGCCAGCATCCCTGCTTAGTGTCAGGGGCACCCCATGCAGTGCACAGCGTGGGTGGCCCTGGTGTTGATGTGGTGCCTTGGAAGCTCCTCACATGGCCATATGTGGGGCAACAGCATGGCCATATTCACACATATCCCATAGCCCTGCGTGTTTGCTTGGCTCAGTTCAGCAAGACACCCCCATATCTTCATTTGCTTAGTTGGTCTCCCCACTCAGCCCAGCTCTCCAAATAAGCTCATTCCATAAGCACTCCCTGACATATTGCAGTGGGAAGGGCACATCCCAGCCTGTCACAACTGACAGGTAGCATATTACACGAAATAAGGTCTGAAGTCCAGGCTCAGCTGAAATCTGCAGGGCAACTTGCATATTTACATTATATCCAAACTCAGTTTTCCACTTTTCTGCCAGCCTTTATTAATTCTTCTCTGGTTTTACTGCTTTATGTTGTACATTTTCTCAGGAAAGTGACATGTGGTGGGGGGGAGGGGGTTTCACCAAAAAGGGCCATTGTTATTTCAACTATCAGCTTTTCCCTATGGGCCCTTACACCGTCTCACAGCACTGTCATTATCAAAACTGCAACAGCATTTCAGGACCCACGTACAGGCAATATATACTAACAGATTTAATGGTCTTAACTAGCAAAAAGTCAAAGGTTTCCCCACCCACCCACCTTTTTTGCTATTTGTTCCATTTGGTATCCAAATGTCAGCATTCATTGTCTGCAAAATGACTGCTGAACCAATGATTATGGTGTGGCGTATTTCCTTTGAGTGACAGTGTCTGCACAATGACTTTTCTCCAACACACTCAGCAGTCAGCATTAAATATTCTTGGCATGCAGCCTGAATAACAACACACATACTGAGACCTGCCAGCATTGGAAAGTCCCTAAGTCCCAGGAGCTAAGATTAATTGCCAGCTATTCTTAAAATTTTCTCACCACTCCACCCAGTTTCTTGGGTCTTCCCACCCACTACAATCTTACAGCTACCTTTCTGGAGTTTCATAAACCTTCCCGAGACAGTTTCGGATGAGTGGAGAGCACTTAAACTCCCCCTTGAACTGACTGATTTCACATACCAAGAGTGCTTTGCTTGACTTTACAGGGGGGAGGCTTGACGGGATAAAGTTTTGCCCCTCTGTTACCACTCGTGACTTTTCCCAAACTGATTTGTTTCTGAAGCAGGGGATGGGGAAATAAAACCTTTGTGAAAAGGCAGCAGAAAGCTCTCCTGTAACCTTCTTAATCCCTCTTTTAAACCGGGGTATGAAGGCAAGTCCTGTGAGATGCTAAGCATCATTTACTTCCATTAAGCACAGATGAAATGAGGGCATTTTTAGTAGACTACAGCCTCAGTACTTCTCACTGCTAAGCCCAAGTTTGTGCTAGTGGTGGGAAAAACACAGAAGGGATAATAATATCACCTATTTCTCAGCATAGATCACCCTTTTGCTCCGGTCACATTGCCCTTTGAACAAGAAAAAGGTTTCACAATCGTGAACCACAGCCCCATTTTTGCCAAGGTTTCCAAGTATGATGAGAAGCAGGGGAAACAACCACATGGGAAATGAGAAAGTCCCTCCTCTGGTATTTCCAGCTAAAAGGAAAGCAGGAGGTATGAAAAACCTTCACATACTTTTCACTTTGGCTTTCTACCCACAGTGGTTATGATCAGCTTTGAAGAACCACCAAAGTTTTTGATCAAAGCTTTCTGGATAAGACAACTTGGCCCATTAAAGCAGAATAGCATTTTTTTTTAAAAAAGGAAGGTGTGGGTTTCCCTTAAACAGATGCCTGTAAAGGCATCTAATTCCTGAAGGCTGAAGCATCCTGGTTTAACCAGTTTTACTCAATGAGTCAGTTCTCTGATAGAGCTTACCAAGAAAAGTGCAGCTCATTTTCTCCTTCTTTCAACAAGTTTCTCTCCACTGTTCGCTAGTTCACCTGCTATTATATTTAGGACTGATCTGAGATGAAACTCTCACAGAGGCTTTATATTACTCACCAAAAAAGACTGTTATGTTGCCTGTTTCTATTTCTGACCTTTGGCTCCAACCCCAGGCTTTCAGCTATTAGAGCAAGCAATGCCAGACTTTTGTTTTCCTGTCAGCCTTTTTTTCCCCATAGGTGCCTAAGAAGAATTTGCAAAACATTTCAAGTAGCTGCCCATGCAAAAGGTATTTCCTAGCTATCTTGTATGTATAATTTCAACAGCCTGACTGCCGTACTTCTAATTGCATTTGTATTTGTACATAACTTAAGGATCTACACCTGGAAAAAAACCTCTCAAAATCAAACAAGGAAGCAGGCATCATCAGGCTAACCTCCAAGCAACTTTTCCAGCAGTTTCCATAATGGCCTATGTACGCAAGCAGATGTAGATCTTTATTGTTTTACTATCTGATTGAAATACAATGCTTTTTAAAAGCAACTGCTCACAAGTAAAGAGACATAGCCACCTAAACCCTCATTCAGGCTTGGTTTATGCTAGGTGGTGTTTTGAGTACATTGTCAAAAGTACAGGATCTACTTTCATCCTGCAACACCTGAGGTTAATGGATTATAAACCACACTTATTTAAAAGGCGTTCCAGTCATAAGATACTATTTCAGCGTAAACATTGAAGCAACTGGGTGTTGATTAACATATTTCTTTTAAGGTTCAGTCATCAAGGTTAAGGTGAACACATTTCTTTTTGCAATCTTCATGAATATGATGAGAAATGTTACCTATGGACCTTCTCAATAAAATACAAGTAAGAATAATTTACAAAATAGTTGAGGCTTGGAATGCAATGAGGTTGAAACACAGCAGTAAAAAAAATTAAATTGTGAAAAGCCAACAATGTAAATTTTAGAAGCAAACATCTCAAATATTAGTGATGAAGTGATGGTACCAAAGTACCACACTGGTTCAAACTACTGGGCACATTTTGGAAGTGGAATATGTTTTGGTAGCAAACTGATCAAACAGACCAGGACTAAAAACTAGCATTTTGTGGAGAGCCCTCCCATTAGCTACCTGCTATTTGGCATGATGTGCATTTCAAAAGCTTCTGATGTTTTGAGAGAGCCATTTGCTCACTGCAGTGATTTCACAAACACCCTCTGGCAGGGGTTAAAAATATGGGGCACAGAAACCTTCCAGGACATCCCTTACCCATACTCACTCAAACACACTGTAATGTATATCAACAGCCAATACTAGGCACCATACATTTAAATCTGGGTTTCACACTTCCCTAAGGCAGAAATTCCCTACTTGCTGCCTTGCTCTTGCTCAGTGGATGAGGAAAATGTGTGACCTCAGCAGCTGGTCTGGGAGGGCAGTGGATGTGGGCACTTTTCTGGGAGAGGTCTCTGTCTTTCTAGGGAAGACCTGAGTGTGTTTGATCAAGTGGACTTGCTTTCTAGGAAGGACTCTTCCAAGCATCTGGCCCTCCAAAAGCAGGGAAGGCTTGATCACTCACATTGCACTGACAAGAAAAGACAGACCTGGTGGCAATTCACACCAGAGAAATGGCTATTACATGGATCAATGCATTTCAATTTGGTATTTGAAAAATAAAAGGGCAAAAATGATCTCTTTTTTTGTGGTTCTCAGTTTAGTGGCCATTACTGTCCCTTTTAATAACCACATCACAGATGTTTTCAGACTCACGGAGTACATAAGCAGTGTCATGGAGTGTTGCGACACTGAGCGCTCTCAAAATAGTGCTATTACTGTAATGGCACACCAGTTCAGGAAAGTTATGACCACTTCTGCAAGAGAAGATGGACACAACCTTCCTAAGAGAAGAATCCATATCTAAAGCAACTCATTACCCATAACTTAAGAGCATGTGAATGTAAAGGACAAAAGATTTTTCCTCATATTAAAAAATATGGAATGTTACAATTACAAGCAAGGTCACCTTCTCCCTGTTCAAGTTGCTTGTAAGTATTAAAATGCAAAAAGAAAGTATGAGACCTTAGAGTCACTTATCCTCTGGCTCTGTTTTTCTCTAATTAATTAAATGAGTGAAAAGCAGGCGCTCAGAGCCCATAGATCAGCAATCACCACAATGCACTTCAAAACTGCTCTGTGAGGACAACTCCAAAAGCCAATCACAGGATACTTATTAAAGAGGCCTTCTGATGTAGCCCTTTATGGCAAAAACCTGCTGGATGCCCCAAATTACTCAGTTACACCTCATTAAATTATATCAGTTGTTTGTTGCCAGCATATTCTCCATGCAGCCCAATGGCTTTGTAACTGAAGCTGTTGGAAACCTGTTTAATTGCTCAATTGGGTTTTTTAAAACTTCTTAGGCAATGGGTGGAATACTGTAGATTGTTAGAAAATACATTAAAATAGAAGAAAATGGGGGAAAAAAACAACAGGGAAAAAAAGCACAAACCAGAAAATCAATGTTGTTACATTAAGGTTTTTACTAGGTTTCTTTAAGCTATATTTGCTTTCATGTTCTTGACCAAAGAGCTCTCAGTAAGGAAACATTCATAAGTTGTTTCCTGAACAAGTCGCCTCAATTACTGTGCTGCCTTTGCAATTCAAACACTTGCAAAATTCTTTCGAAGGGCAGCAGCAGCAGCAGCATTAGCAGAGCAACTGGGGTGGTCTTGTTACTTAAACCTCTTTGAAAATTCACAGCCCGCAATCATCTCACATGCCAGTGTCCACTCTGGCTTGGAGGCAGAGGGGAAAAAACACTTTAGAGAGGCCTATTAAATAAATCCTGTTTTCACAACAGTAAAATCCCTAATAGTTTTGATTCACTGAAGCAGTGCTCCCAAACAACCCCCTTTGTTTTCAATCACTTTTATAACTGTCTCACACTAAAAAGCCAGACCAGAATACCTGTCTGTGTGTGTGCACACATATAAATTACCTCAGCAGACCAATTTTTTAGGACTTCTTGTCAGCATGGAGCAATTTTTTTCTTTTAATGTTTCGAGAAAATTTATTTGACTCCAAAAATAGATTTGAATCAATTTGCTCCTCCACACTTGACAACACTCCTTTGTTAGCATTTCTGTATTACTAGGAAGACATACATCACTTAATGAAAAACACAGACAATAAAGGCCTTGGAGTTGTGCTGCGGCAGATACATTATCAGCCAGACACTCCTTCTGTGCTTATTCCAGTTGAAAGGGGGAAAAATAATCTCTAGTTCCTCTTCACTGCAAACTCCAAATACATTTTTTATATATTAAAAAAAGGAAGTTTAGGGCCAAAAGGAAAATTATTTAAAATGGATGGGCACTGAACACAATGCATTCCACTGAGTTTCTGTTCCTGCATTTACCAATCTCCAGCTGAAACATTAAACACTTAACCCACAAGATGCAAAGGGATTTTGAAAGACCTCTCTTCAGGGATGAAAATAATTATCTCCCAAGCTTTAGGTTCCAAGGGCTTAGAAGTGGGACTGTACAAAGGACTAATTAAGTTAGAAATGGCACCAAAGTGTGGTCCCCTGAAAAGGTGAATTTGTGGGCTGCAGTGTATTGTGAGGAAAGAATTTTTGTACTGCTTGTACAAAAATAAGAGCTCTCTAGAAAGTGATAGATTTGTATTCTCAGCCCTGAAAACTACCAATCTCATGCTTGCTGGAGACACAGAAGTAAATGCTCGTACAAGGAAGAGTGATTTTATAGGGTCAGGTAATCCTAAAGGAATACAGAGGAAACCCCAGAAGGCAGCCCCCCAAAAGGGTGTACAAAGCAGCTGGGCAACAGGGGATCTAGAAAACCTTACTTTGCTGGGTTACAGCCACATCTTCTGTATCTCTCTTTCTTACTTTTCAGGGCCCCAAGTGGTAAATTAACACTAAGGAGACATTCAGATATCTGGAAAAACCTTGTAACAAAATTTAAAAATACCTCATAAATGTAGGGAAAGGGGGAAAAGAAGGGAAAATATGGATGTTCAATGGAATGTTTTTCACACTCTCATTCAACACCACATAGTATTAAGTAAAAATTATGATATAAAAGACCAGCAACAGCTTCTTTTATATCCTGACATTGCATATATGCATGCAATGTATGTGCTTTACTGCAGCACCTATGTAATGAAGTAAGTGAACAAACTTAATTCTATTTCACAAAATGGGTCAGATACTTAGTTGAGACAGAACAGGATCATTTCCACAGGGTTTGATATAAATTCTTTACTCCTGCCATGTTCTTCGGATTCACTGCTTTTGTTAAGCTTGGCAGGCAGAAGGAAAGAAGCTTCCACTTCTCTTATCAGCACAATTAATCACAGCACCGCTTAAGCCACTGAAAGCTAACTAGGAGCAGGTCAGGAACTGCTGGCCATAAACTCACTGAAGATTAGTCATCTATTCTTAGTAAATATCTAATAGGAGGAAACAGGGAAGGAAATGGAAAATGGAAATGGGCTCAAGACTCCTGTGGACTTCCTCAGCACGTTACAGAGGTGCATTCCTTAACCAACTTTTCACAGAAAGCATTCCAATATTTGTGTACAATTTGACATTTAACTGAGAAGCCATGTCAAAACTGCCAGCACTTAAGTAAGAAGGTAATGTCAAAGATGCCTGAAAATTTTGGGGTAATAAACATTGCGGATTGTTATACATTTATGCAGTGAACTGTATGTTCATCTGATATTTATGCAGGATTTCTAATTTAAAATAAAGAATGAGAGAAAGAGTGTGTTTGTGCTGGAGACAAAAGCATTTCTAGTATGAATCTGCATGGAGCTAGAGGCTAGCAAAAAAGGAGTGTCAGCATCAATCAATTTACTTTCCAGTTACGTGAAGTCCCAAAGTCAAATTTTAGTAAAAGTCAATAAAATTCACTTCCACTGAAACAGTACAGGCCACAGCAGTTGTGTCAAATCACACACTGGGCACACAACCATAACAGATGCAAATAGCAATTTGCTATCAGCTGGAGAGTAGACATGAATTACAGCCCAAAACATGCAAAACAATTTTATCTTCAAGGTTTCACATAAAGACATAGAAAAGTAGGAAAAGCAGCTAAAAAGAGCAGGGAGCTGAACTTATGCAGTCTTGTATATCCTTTACAGTGTGACTCCATTTTTTCTGTGCAGCAAAACTTTGCCATTAACTGAATGGGCACATCAGGATTGAAATAAATTGTGCTCATCATAGGAACTCAATTTATTCTCTGTACTGTACCAAAAAAAACCCATGGTCTGAAGACTAACCAGTGTCTGTGGTTTGTCTGTATGCACCTGCTTTCTGACCAAATTACAGTGAACAATGTTTATACAGTTATTTACCTCATTATCTACACAGACTTCCAGAATCTCAAGGGTCATCAAAAGTTTGCAGGAAGTGAGTAAGTAAAATTGTTTGACCGAACCAGACTGCCAGCTCTCCACCCAATCAAGGTCAAATAGCTGTGGGGTTGTGTGTGGTGCAGTGGTTTGTGTCTTCTTTTCATCTGTGCTTTGGTGAAAACATTTTTCCTTGCTGGGAAAAAAACCCCACAAAAAATGTATTCTGTCCCTATTACCTGATGGGATGTTAAAAAATAAAGTAAATACAGGCATGTACAAAGGATGTCTGCAAGATCCTGGACAAGTAAAAAGGTTTTGACGAGGTACCACTAATAGTTCATGATGAGACAAAATTGTAACTTTGACCTTTTAGCTTAAACAAAAGGTGAAAGAATCTTCGGAGTAGCACAACCACTTACTCGTCTGAAAATGAGAAGCACTGATTATTATCCTAGCCTAGGGGGAAAAAGTGCAATTCAAAAATTGCTTGTTCTTCTGACAGTAAATCTTGACTGTTTTTAATGAAAGTTTCTCTCCTTCATGAAGTATTTCTTACTAAAAAAACAGGACAGCACATTAATACAGGGCTTTAGATATCCTTAAAGTCAGGTTTAATTGGGGCAATTCCCCCCGGTGAATTGAAAGACAACATTCGTCTTCACTGCCTGTTTGGAATGCTAAACTGAAAGCAGGGCTGAAATGTCAAGGTAAAATAATGCTAATAATCATTCCGAATGTTACATTCCCCTTGACCTTGGAATTTAAGAGGCTAAGATGAAGGCCTTTTGTCGAAAGTCAGGAAGTCATCTGGAGACTTCATTGACATTTATGATTAATACAATCTGGAAACATTAGGGGAGGAGATACAAAATATGTGATTAGCTTCCAGCACAGGGTAATTTCATCTTTTGTTGTTGTGGGATCTTCAGATAAAGAGTATGAAACAACACATCCTCTGCAATATTACTGCTAGTGCTCCTAGGTGAGAACATGAGCAAGCTTAATGCAACAACCATAATTCTTTAAAACAAAATTCATACCACTTAAATGAAAGAGAAGAAAATACTCTCCATTTCATACCGGTAATGATTTCTTGTAAGCCACAAAAACTGGGGCACAAGGCTTCGTTATTATGTCTTGTTATCACAGAAGATTTTCCACTTCATTTGCAACTTAACACTAGAATGATACCGCTGTGGGGTGAAGATTTTATATATTAGTGTCCTGAAGAGACTCTCATAGACTTTATTTGCACCTCATATGTGACAGAAAATGCTTCTCCTTTAAGTCTTTTATGGTCAGTGTCAGAGGAGACTCTGTACCCTCAGCTTCCCTAAAAAACAGTGGAAGGGGGCAGTGCTCCATTGATTAGATCATACTCCAGGTAAATAAATGACACATCTGCAACTGGGGATAAAAGGCAGGAGGAAGGCAAGTGTTTGTTAACATTTGCAGAGTTAAACCTTGCCACAAGCTAAGGGTTCAAGGAGATAATTTACTGACACTTCAGGCTTGGCAGCTTACTCTTTTAAAAATCTCTTATGAAATTTAGCCATTTTAAATTTGTACAAAGAGGTGCATTTGAAGATACAACCCTACCAAGGATGCTGGCAAGTAAAGGTCTTCTCAGAACATGCCCTAACATGCCCTAGCAATGACATGCAATAATGAAAGCAGGTCTCATTCTCTGTCCTCATTCAAGTTAGATCTTAACTGTTAGCCTTGGAAATAAAACAAGAGAGGGAAATTAAGGAAACATAGCGTAAATGTAATTTTCTTAAGTTGCATGTCTCCCAGGAGCATGTCTACCGGGAATGTAAAAATAACATATTTTCTCCAGCTATGTTTTTGATTGTGGTCCATACAAATCTGAAATGGGTATTTGCATAATGAAATCCTACAGCTCATAAAGCCCATTTTAGACTATTCAATAAATGGCAGAACTTTTAAAGATGCCCCAAATAATAATTCCAGTCCCCAGACGGAGTGTTTATAGTCTTTAGCTTATTAAATGTTCCATGTGATCATCCTAGGAAACACCTGAAAAATCCCATTAATAAATTTTATTAAAAGGAGTTTGCAATTATTCCAGCATCTTGAGGACTTCTCATCTGATGCATCCTCTCTGAACTAGGCATCTTTATTAATTTCTTTTGCAAAATTCTTTTCACTCTCAAAATTTATTATTCAATACGTGGATTTTCTATTAAATGCAAACAAGATGAGACCACAGAAATGGTTAGTGTTCTTCAATCGATGAAAACCGAGTTAATGTTTTGACTCATGAATTCAGTAAATATTGTACAGACATTCTGAAAAGAATAGAAATACATTGCCTAAATAAAGCAGACCAGATTTTTTAAAATTAGGGAAAACACAGAGAGTGCTACATGACTGTTCAATTTTAATATTCAGTTACTGCTACACATATGTACATGAAGGAGCTCTTTGCATATGTCAGTACAGTGGTAGGCACTAAAACAGCCATCTGTGTATTCTATATCCTCTTTACATAAATATAGTAATTGCCAGTTTATTCTCTTGGAATATTTGCATCATTTTCCACATTCCTTTCTAAAAATAAAAAAAATAATAAACCTGCATAAATTCAGCATGTAACTCAGTGTTTTCATGTATACGGACCAGATCTTATAATTTACAACTAATTTACATTGAAATATCGGTGCCATCAGGATTTCTCCAATGGAGGACTGATCTTTGCAAGGAGACAGGTACCTTTCCAGTCACCTCAAAAATCAAGCATCAGCTGCAGCATTACCATGTGTGCCCCCTTCCAGCACTGGCAGCCTGAGGGTTTAGAGTACAGAAAAAGCCAACTGCACCTTCACACTTCATTCTCCAGGAAACTGAGTGAGATCACAGGAGGATGAAAGCATGAGATTAACTGGAGCTGCCCAGAATGTGCTGTAAAAGTCATTAAGCATAGAAAAGAAGTTGGCTGGCAAAACACACGAACTCCTGAGTGAAATGGTCCACCTGGTCTAGTCTGTCGGACATGAAAGACCCCTGGAAGCTGCTGCCAGACTGTTTTCTAACCTCTCCCAGTTGGAAAATGGCCAAAGCAAGTCTTTGCAAGAGATGGTTCTGCCCATAAGAGACTAAAAGCTACAGACCCATGCATTTTTTCCCAGTGACAGTTCCCGCAGCAGCAGGGACCACCAGTGGGAAGGGAGCACTGATCTCTTCCCCAGCTGGGCAGCATTTTGAACACATTTGGGTTCTATGAGCAGCCAGCATACCACAGCTTGGAAACACTCGGAGATTCAACCAAGAGTAAAAGGCAAACATTTGAGTCAATAACCCATTGCCCAGATCAGAAATGCTCCTGGGAGCTTAACAGGAAACTGGATGAGGAAGGAAGTGCAGGTTTAGTGACAAGTGCTCAGCCAAGGTTCCTAAGCCTGCCTTCCTCAGCTGCTGCCAGGAGCATTGGCTAATAATCCCCACAATCTCTAATTCAAATGTTTTGCAATACTCACACACAGACACCTTACATGTAAGTAGTTACAATATAGAGAGAGCACTATCATGGCTACAGACTTTTATCAAGCATCTGCAAGTATATTTTGACACAAAGTGAGCATGGGCTTAATCTGTGTTTTTGTACAAATAAAAATGTTAGTGAAGGGATGTTACTGTGACAGATTGCAGGGGTATAAAAAGTAGATGGGAGTATGTGGTTAAGGACCCCTTATTTGAGTGGGGCAAATATATTGGCTGGGATCCAATTTTGAAGGGATGAGGCTGTGTAACAGAAGAGGGTGAGGGGCACCTTGTCATGAACATGCAATAAAGCAAAGAGTCCCTGGGCCAGTCACCCCGCAAGGTATCTGTGGCTTCTGCCATCTATGGATGCTGTGGGTACATTTGGCCACTGCTGGCTGCAGTGACATTAAGACTGGGAATTCCAGGCCTGAATTTCCAAAGGTAGATGTTTCCACAACTCTCTGTAATTTCTTCACAAGGCTCAGAGCAGGGGCAGGGGAAGGGGAAACAAAAATCATTGGTACAGCACTTCAGAGCACAGCAAAAGCTGGGCACCTACTTCTCCACAGATGATGTTGACTTCTCCACAGCAGTAGTATTTTGCTGCATGTGAAGAAATAGTTCATGGATTCAATTACTTTGGTGGGGAACAACCTAGATAAAATGACAACTACAACAACTGGTATTTTTGTACTGAGAAATTTTCAAGAACCAACCTTACAACTGAAGGTGTCATTCACAGATTTCTTTCATTGGTGAATCTTACTGAGTTTCCAAACAGCACAATGGACCACACAGTTGTAAGAAATTAATATACTTGTTCCACGGAAGCTAAAACTACCTCAGTGGTTTCAATATTCTCAGCAAAAGAACTCTAAGCAGGTCAGTAGGAAACCCTGGAAGTGGAGCATGAATTTCCTGCTCCAATAGATACAGGACATTTGTACAGCCAGGAACACAACCTCTGGGACCCGTGATTAAACATCTGCAAGTTCAACACTGAGACAGCCTGAAGATTATTTAGGAGACAACTTTAAGAGACAACTACTATTAAAAAGTACCTACAGCCAGTCAGCACATCTTGCTTTAACACCTGTGGCTAAAACAGAAAAGAGCATTTATGCATAAACATCAGGATTATGAAAGCATAAGTTTATTCAAAACAGCCAGTGCCAAAGTATTCAGACAAATAAAGCCCCCCAAAAATCATTTAATAAAAAAAATTAATGCCAACAAAGATATTAAAGTTTAAAGAAATGTAGGCTGGGGTTTCTGAAAGATACTGCATACTTCTACGAGTTGCCTAAACCATATGTATACCATTCAGGCAAAAACCTGAAATCTGAAAGAATTAAAAGTACCTAAAAATGACAACAGTGCCTGGAGGGCTACCCAAACACCCATGCTCTCCACAGTGTCCTCATTGCATCTCCTTAACTGATAAAACCTGATTCTTCACCAGTTCTCCTGGGAACTTTCAAGTTCTTCTCTGCTTAGGCTCTGGCATGAGTTTCAATGCCCAAGATGTCAACAGGGCTTATCCATGCAGGTCTGACAGGGTTCACTATTTCTGTTTCTTCCCTCTGTTCTGCTAACAAAGGGCAAGTACCACAGTATTGTCTGTCTCAATTGTAAGAACAGGACAAACTTCAAAGAAAAGGAGTTTTAGAGCCATAAATGGTCTCTCTACACAACTCTCCTACCTATTCCCTATGAAAAGAGTTTGGGAGCTTCAAGCTCCACAGACCTTTCAGTAAGGTTTTTACATGAGGAAATAGCTTCTTAGCAACGCCTTCACCCAGATCTGAAAGACATTTTAAATTCTTTATAGTCCTTCTGCTTTCCAGTAAAAACAAAACAAGCTGTTTAACTTCATTGCAGCCTGACAGTTAATAGCTCCTGTATTGTCTCTTAATCACGCTGAAATGTCTGTTGAAGGATGTATCATTGTTTTAACTTCCTGCTAGCTTTTTTCTTACACAGCCTGCCATTAAACTAAATTAACTGTATTCGTATTGTAACCATAATTTACAAGTTTTTAAAGAGACCTGACACAGTCCTTTTAAATCCTAAGTGGCCTACAAAGAAGGTGAATGAGATAAAGGTTATTCTATGTCTCTGAAATAAAAAGAACTAGGAGAGCATAAATGGAAAAGGCAGGTAGGGGGTTCAAAGCCAAGAGAAAGGGATGCTTCTTTACACACTGTGTTGAGAGGATTACTGCACTCTCCTTGCCGCAGAATGTTAAAATTTACCCGGCTCAGAAAAATCTGAAAAATTCCTGGAAAAGAGTTTACACAAACATGTGCTTTGGCCCAGACTGTCCTTGAACTATGAGTCACTGGGGCCTGGGAAAATACTGTTGAGAAATATTGCTGCATACTCACCTTGTTTGCACCCTTTTGTCTCTGCAGTCACCAGTATTCCCTCCTCCCATCACCCTGTTCCTGGGGACACTGCATTGCTCTGTCCAGGCACATAGAAAGCTCCAAACTGACCTTCTGCTCCTCGCACCCACGCAATATTGAGACCTCAAACTGAAGACAGGTCCGGCATTAAGTTGACAAGAATGACTATTACACTAGATTTTGGCTAAAAGGCCAAGAAGTGATGTGGAGGCAAGATAGAAAGTCTGATGCAGAATGGGAGTTCCTATGGTCTCATTATGGAGCTGGTCCATTCCCTGTCTGTGTCTCTGTGTAGAAAATCAAAGACTTCAAAGTACAAGGCCACTGTTCTGTTCTAATGCCATTACTGCTGATATGAATGAATGGAAGAAATACGTGCCAACATCTTTTCCTCCACGTTTGAAAGTACACAAGATTGTATTCTATTACTTGATAATTCCTTTTGTTTCCATCCTAACTACTAATCTAATTTGTTTCTTTCCCTCATTCTTCCTTAGTTCCACAACATTTCAACACACCCTCAAAGGATCTCCTTCAATCTTAGACTCTCTGAAAATAGGAATATATTTGGCCCTTTGACATCCCTACAAGATTTGTATAGTATCAATCTGATTTCTAACTAAGAAGCTTTGGTCAGAGAAAAATTAGTGCCTCATCCAAAGTCTGTGATATGTGTGGAAAAGAAGATAAGCAGGTACCAAACTGCTTGTTCTGTGCTCTTTCTATAACATATTGCTGCATCCTTGAGACTGGAACCCACATAAAAATCCTGTAATTATTAGTCTGAAGGCAGCTTCCTTCATCCCTTCTCCTTACCAGATGATGGCAAATCCAGCAATTCTAGGCTCCTGAACGAAGTGAAAAGGCTCAACCAGTACATCACATCCTATTTGGAAAAAGGATTTAAACCCCCCTATAACTGTGAGTAATTGGTCAGTGAAATAAATATATCCTAACACCATGGGAAAAAGCAATAAAATGCAAGAACTCTTTCACCCATACGTTCACAAATAGTCCTATATTCTCGGCTGAAACAAATGGTCAGCAAGGGTGGGATGCAAGAGGGAAGTGAGGTGTCCATGCACCAGTGCTGTTGCCAGTTAGCTGAACCTGCAACCTCCATATGCTGCAACCCACTTTGTGCAAACTATATAATATAGGTCCATGCTGTGTGAAACACCTGACTCAAAAAATGTTCCAATAACACCAGTTCGCTTCATCTTTTTTGTACCAGACAATACACACGGCACCAACTTTGCACCAGATTTGCACGTAAATATCCTTTCAATATTCTTTTTTTGAGATTCTTCTCAACCAGACTGAGTAGGAAACTGTCTGCAGATGTTGGGTAACAAATAAATCCTGATAGGTACCAGATAACTGCATTCAAGACGCCATTTTCATTACATGAGAAAAGACAAACATCCCATTTAAAAGAAAACTAATAACTTTTGAGAAAAAGGGAAAGGCTTGATAAGATGATACCATACTATAAGCTTTTGTTGTGGGCAAACAGAATCCTATAGTTCAAAGTAATTATCTCATCAAGTTCCACCTCATTAGGATTGAAACTAGACATCATAATGAACAGTGGACTAATAATTCACCAATGAGAATTTGGTTTTAGTCCAGCTTGATATCTTCTCTGTAATATATTTGTTGGTTTCAGCTCATCACCCCCAACTTCACTGGACAAGATGACACACCTCTTCATTTTCTATTCATCATAAGCCTATGGGTGAATTAGTAAATTAGATTAAATTTCCTTTCCCAGTGCCAGAGGGGCACTGGGAAATTTGCATGAGCTCCCTTCCCAGGACAAGGCACGTGGAGAAAAGGGAGAAGCAGGAATTGTCAGAGCAAGTTCAGTTTTGCCCCCTGGACTGTCTGCATTTTTGTGGAGGAGGGCAGAATGCATCAACACACCCTCTCTTCCACTCCAAAAAGATAGTGCGGTGATGATAAGTGGGAGATGACTTCAGAAATTAAAGGTGGCTAAAAAATATTTTGGGACATTAAGAACTATTTGCAGCAGGACAACTTTGTGGTAGATAGGAAATGGCAGAGTACGGATTATGGAGTCATTAGTCATGCTATCACTAAGAGGATTAAATTTTGCTACTTTCTTTTTCTTAATATCCTTCTCCCCACTGTGATTTTTTTTTTTTTACCCCTGCACCTGCCCTCTAGATATTAGATAACCTGAACATGAAAGAGAAGAACCTTTTTGACAGTGAAGCTGAAATCCTCCTGTTTTGTCATGCATTCAAATGGGAACCAGACCAACTGAATCCTGACCTACTTATCAGACTGAAACTCCTGCTGGGAAGTATCAATAAAAAGACCCACTGGGAGGTCATTCAGACTGGTCACAGTTATTATGGGAATTGTGAAAGGGAGGGTAACTATACTAATAAAAACTCATTTTTATATGGCCTTATTTCTTTAGTACGTACCTATCCAAAGTGTGATAACTTTCCATTACAGTTTTCCTTTAAAATAAGCTTCCAGGTCAAGTTCCAGTGACAATAAATAAGTCTGCCTCATTAATCAGACTACAGCACTTAATGGACCACTTAAAAGGAATTGTTTCTCTGAGGGTGGCCGAGGGTCTTCGCTGGCAGTAAACACAAAATGGCTGAGGGCCTGCACAGTATCCCATCATGTTCACCACACTCCTCAGAGGGCGTGAAGTGATTTCAGGCTCTTTCAAAGATTATTTTTAGCTCACATAAGGTAAAGTAACAAAATCTCACCGGAACTTTCACTGAAAACTTTTTGAAGTGAGAGATAAAAGCGTGGCAGCTCCAAGCCGGCGCAGAGGCAGCGGGGAGCAAAGCAGGCCCCGCAGTCGCTCCTCAGCATGCGCGCTCCTCCCCAGCCTTGCCCGCTGCAGGCACGGGGAAGGGGCTCTCAGCATCCCTGCGAACAGCTCCGAGCCTGCCCTGTTTCTGCCTTTCTAAAATGAGCCCCAGCCGAGAAGTCTCTGTCCTGCGTCGCATTTTTGGCAATTTCTTCAGGGTGAGGCAAGTTGTTTCTCTCTGCAGGCCTCTAATCTCTCCCTGTGCCGAGCTGACATCAAGGATAAACACTTCACCAGAGAGGCCCGGGATGAGCTGCATGTGAAGGCCATGCCACCTTCTGCCATCCTTTCCCAATTCTCCTAGGAGCCTGCGTTCCCTCTTAAATCTGAGGGCATCTCTATGGTGGTGCCAGCTATTACTGCAAATGCAAAACATTTTAAATGTGTGTCTGCACGCACACCTGCGTATTTTGTATATATATAGGAATGGATTTATGTACGTATTCTGAAAACAAAACATAAATTAAGATTACAGCCTCTTAATTTTAAAAAAGAGCCGAATTCAGGCAGTTGAGCACACTGAGGGATCAAAAGAGAATCCTTTCTTTAAGGAATAAATCTCTCTCCACTTTTGAAATATAGCCGGAGGGTAGCAATCACTGAGTTAAATTCTCTGGTCTTTGTCATGCACGAGGTCAAACTACATGGTTATAATGGTCCCTCTTGGCCTTAAATACCTATGAAAAAATATGGCACAGCTTTGCCTTTGCAGCAGATAGTAGGACATTTGCTTTACTCACCATGTCAGGAGCCTGTGCCTGATATCTGCCAGGGCAACAGATATTTTCAATGGTAATTTCAGATTAAAAATATTAAGTGCAGCAGTTGAGAAATTCATAGAACCATTCAGTGTTGTTTTTAAAGGCCTTTTCTATGATCTCATAGTTTCTATTAAAGCTAATGCTGTTTCCATGGCACTTCTGATTAACCAGTGACCCAGCTTCTAAATGGTTTAAATTTTAATTAATGTAAGTTGAAATATATTTGTGATTTGTACAGTTTTTACCCATTTATTCTGACTGGAGCTCATTTAGAAGAAGTAGCCTTCAGTTTATTAGCTGAGGGCACTGTACAAACCTCTAAGGCACAATACATCTGCCACAGCAGGAAGCTCCTTCTTTGTACAACCCAGGTAATATCCTCCACATCCCAGCTTCCCTGTGTCTCATGATAAACCTCTCCCACTGGCAAAACAAGCTTAGCTGAAAATGCCCCAATAGCACCCAACTGTATTTATTTTACCTTACCATTAAAACGTTTATTTTATGTTCTGTCCAAAGGGTGGTGGGATCTAGAAACAAGTAAGGTTTTGACAGAAAATCCAAATTCAGAGTATTTTCTTCCAGCGTAGCTCTGGTAGCTTGAAACAGCACTGGTGGTTTGTGATTTGGTAACAAAATTTCTTGAGTGATTTTAAATACACATTACATAAATATTTATCAGCATTTCATAATTTTGCACCTAATTTCAAACATCTTCCTCCACTACTCTGCCCCAGAGGCATAAGCATACCTCATAAAGGTAGAAGTAGACAAATAGCAAGAGAAAATACCACAAGAACATTCATAAACCACAAAGATAAGATTTTTTTTTTTTGTGCTTGGGGGAAAAGGGGAGAAGTGCAAATGATAAGACACACATAGGGGCCAGAATTTAGTTTAAAATACTTCTGCATTTTCTTCAGATTTTTGGAAGGGGGAAACAATATCCAAACCAGGTGGGCATGGGCTGTGTCATTTGAATAACACTGTTTAAATGCTGTCACTCTTCCAATTAATATGTTGCAGCACAAGGTAATGGAAGACTTTCCAATAGTATAGTTTCATCATGAGAGAGATGATTTTTTTTCTGGATCTTGGAAGGTAACATATTCATATGTAACATATGGCTCTCAGGTCAAAATTCTTTCAGGGAGAGGATGGATACACCACTTTCAGCATCTAATGACATCTTTGCATGAGCCTAATTTTTTGGTTATAACTATATTACCTCTCCTATGGTCCTTTGTGAAATAAAGCTGATGAGCAGGACAGATCTTAGAGGGATTTAACACTTCTTCTAGCAGGATTGCCAACTCCTTGCATTCAAACATCATGAGTCAATCTCTCTAAAATCATAAGATTTTATTAAATGTAAAAAGTAATTATGCTGTGGTTTAGCTTCTTTTTTTTGCTCATTCACTTTAAAAGAAAGGAAAGAACTCTTGTGTAGACACTTCAGCAGTGTTTCCAAGTATTTCTTGGCAACCACAAGGCACAGAAATGTGCTTCAAGAAAATGCAAGCTAAGATCCTCATAAATTCAGGTGATTGGTACTCGTCTAAGTCCTCCTTCTCTGTCAAAGAATTCCCTTTTTTCTTCTCTTATCCCAGCTAAGCAAATTCCCAAGCTCATTCCACAGGTTATGGCACTTCTGTCCCTATACAAACACACATGGTGTTGACATTCAAGGAAATGGGGACATCTCTGATTTGCTCTTCAGAAAGCTCACTCACCTTGTGAAAACAAGCTTTGAAAAGTTTTCTGGGAATTACGGATAAATCCACAAGAGCCCCAACATAAAAGCCAGCAGTGGCAATTCCAGCCCAAGCTTCCCTGACCACCATGAAGTACCACAACATTTTTATTGAGCAAAATGATGGCAGTTGCAACCCCAAACAGGTTTGCTACCCCAGGCATGCAGACTGAACAGAGCAAATGAAGAGCCTGCCAGTCTCACAGCTGATGTGCCCCAAAGGCCACAGGTGAGGACAATACAGTACATTAAAAATGACCACTCAGCACCAGACCAATCAATGACATCTCTAAACTCCTTACTGAGGTTGCCATAGCAGCATTCCCAAATGGAAAGTGCAGCTTCTCAGTGCACAGAGTATCTCCTTCTTCTTTTTTTTTAAAGACTTTCTGAATTTTCTATAGAGCCCTTTCTGAAATACTAATATTTTTTCTACTTCTATTTATTTTAACCAAGTTTCAGTAGTAGAAAATATATGATAAAATGAAAAATTAACTTCTTTAACAGATAGGAGTAATTTTGGTCCACAGTTACATTGATTTTTTTTTTGTTTGGTTGGTTTTGTTTGTTTGTTTTTGCTTTTTTTGTTTTTGGGGGAATTTTTGTTTGTTTTGGTTTTTGGTTTTTTTAAAATTTTATTGGGTTGCAGGTGTCTTCAACAATGAGCCTGATTGAATTAGAGGTCAATGAACACACTGTTCTGAGGTTGATACAGGTTTTTTTCTTGATTTATAAAATTGTGCAGCTGCAGGCAGGACTTCCCCCCTCAAGAATTTGTTCCACAGTCCACACAATAATCGGAATTAATAATTGGAATTGTTCCACACCTTTGGCAGATGCTGTGCCTTCAAGAAGGAGTATTCAGCAGTCCTCCTGGGCATGAAGAGGCAGACTGTGCAAATTCATTTTGAAGACTCCAATATCATCAGCCTGCTAAGAATGATCTTTCATTTCTCTTATGATCATAAAGGCCATCATTAGAGCATGGAGAAGTCATACTCACAATGCCATTTGGAATGTTGCAATGACTACAGTGAAGAAGGGGTATGAAAAAGCAAGGAAAGTAAATCTTCATGAAAAAAAGAGGCAAAATTTTTTAAACATTATTTTCAGAAATCTGAAATTGAACCACAAACTAAAATAGCTGGCCTGGAAAATAGTTCCAGGTCAGCTAATAGACTGGAGAGATAAATTGGGAAAGCAGGAAATACTTAACCCAGTTTCACAGTCAGAGAAAACCTCAACTTTCACTAACAAGAGAAGACACATACAGATGCCAGTGATGCCAGAGATGAGGAGAAATTGGAAGCACAAATCTTAAATATTCCAAATCATGACAATGACAAATCAAAAGGAAAAAATATTTATTTTTAATGCTATTTTCTTGTGATTATCTTAAGAAAGATACTGTCATATCCAAGTTATTTTTGAACAGAGCATTGTGTTTCTTGTATATTCAGGACTGCATCTGTTTCCCAGACCAAAACAGGCATTTGTTCTATATATTAACCAAATTCCTAGTTTGTAAAGCGCAAAAAGAAACCTCCATGAGGGCCAAATGGATTTCTCCTGGTATGTACCTGAACACCACCCAAAGCCTCCACAGCTGAGCCCTTGTGTCGTCAGTGCAGCGATGCCGCACTTGTGACACCATGTGTACACAAGACTTGCCAGGGACAGGTTCTACAACCACTTTAACATGGCAGCCCATGAAGTGCTCCTGTTGGGCATTATTTCACAATGTCCTTCTATTTGTTAATTTGATTTGGCCTTGCTTTCAGAACATAAATGAAGGGCTGTTTGGGTGGCTTTTTTTGCCAGGCCTGCTTCTGCTCCTCGTGCCCCTTCCTCTCTTTTTTTTGGTATTTATAACTGCAACACTTTACAGTTGTGTAAGGGTAAAGCAGGGTGTCCTTATGGGTTTTCATATATCTGCCCACATGAAATTCCATCATTAGTAATTATCTCATTATTAAAGTCAAAATGAAGCTAATGTGGATTGCTGTTGCAGCCTTGTTACTTCAGAAGGCCTTAAGACAGTACAGAAGGCTACATACCAGTAAAACGTGTTTTCCAGAAAAGGAAACTGATTTCCCTGTGTATTCCTTGCATGAGCTTTATCTCCTCCCCCATGTAATAAAACTTAATATGGGATGAGCCTCTTGTCACTTTCTTTTAACCTACACTGAAATATGGCATGGTTCTTACCTTGGGAATAAAAAACTATTTTTGTCAGACTAACAAAAAGTTTATTCATTTTATTTCTCAGAGGTTTTTTAAGATTGCAAGACCCTAACCTTTTGCTATCACATTTCTGTCCAGTATGGCTGCAAAGAACATACAGGCTCTGATTTCTAACTTGTTTATACATATTTAACAGAGAAGAAAATGGAGAAGGCAGAAGTGAAAAAAAAAAAAGATTTTCCACGGTCACAAAAGCCAGTCATAGAAGCACAGCTGGGTGTCGGATCAGGATCTCTTGGCAGCCAGCCACAAGAGATGCACAACAGAGAAAAAACATTTCCTGTAAGGAAGCATTTGATTTTCAAAGCTGCATGAAATGTTCACAAGAAAACCATGTAAATGCCCACTGGATTGGAGGGTGGGGAGGGGAGGATTTCATTAGTAACTGGAAGCCCTCTCTTGTTTCACCAAAAGATTTGCTCGTCACAAGCATTGCCAGCTAGCCTGAGGTGATTTTCATGTTTTGTATCAAAACCAAGCAAACATGAAGTCTCTAGCAGTTTTGATGTGAATTTGCTTTGAAGTTCATTTCAATGCGACACTAGTCAAACTCCATGGATAATGAAGGATTTCAGTTCCTATAGAAAGGCAGCAATGTTTTCCTGAGTCTCTGCAAAAGGAAAGGACAAATTTCTGTGAAGTATCAGCAAGTAGAGTGGTGCTGTAGATACCCAATTAAACCTCATGCAGCTGCAAGGGCTGAAGACGTTCCAGCTGCTCCTCCTCTCCCACACCCCGGCTGTTTGCCACCAACCCACTACTAGGATTTACTGCCCCAAAGGCACCCCAGCAGGCCCACATGTGCCCCCCCCAGCCTGCAGCAGTGCACACCCAGCCCTGCCAGTCTGAGCCACCAATAAAGTGATTTGAGATATGCTGATGAATCTGTGCTGCAATAGATGAAGGCGTGCTTGCACCATTTTTTCCATCAGCCGGGTAGGAGCAGAAAGAGATGGAACCTCTTCTGACTGTGGACGAGCTGAGTGTGGGCATAAAGACCCCAGTGACACCTCTTTTATTCTGGATTGCTTATTTCACCAGGAGGGTGACAACTTTATTGTGTTATTATACTTTGCTTTTACAGCTGCACTCCTGCTGCATAGGGATTTACTACCAAAGTGTTGTAGGAGCCCTTTCCACAGATCATATCCTCCTTGTGCTGTGTGCTGTACCTGGGCAGAACAGTGTTACTGTCCCAGTCCCAAAGCATTCATGGCCTGTGTATAAAATGGTGGGACAGAATGGCCAGAGAAAGGAGTAAAATAAGAAAATGTCAGTCAGCCAGCCAGGAAGTCTTTTAAGAGGCAACACGGAAAGGAAGAGCCTTATGAATGGGTGCTAAGGGCCAAAAGAAGCTGCTTTGCAGAGCTCCACAGGATGCTCCTTCTGAGTATGAAAAACATTTATAAATTGAATGAGTGCTCAAAGAAGACCAGGACTGTGTTTTAATAGAGGTGGAAGCTAACTCTTCAATACTGAGGAGGTGCTTATAGGTAGGGATGAGACAGGTCATGATAAGCCTTGAAGTAAAAACAAGTAGCTTAAGTTTCCAGAGCAAGGCAGTGGGAAAAGCACAGAGAACAGACAACATGGTTAAACTTAAGCGTTGGGAAAGTTATCTTTGCAGGAGCACTGGGGATTGGTAGGGTACATCTGTCAGATTTATGACAGGATGAGTACAGTGATTGATCCATAAGATAACAAGAGCTGAAGTTGTAACAGCAAAGTTGTAGTTGTCTGGGTAGAGAGAAAAGGATGTATTGCATAGAAGGCATGCAGAATGAACTTAGAACACTGGGTTATAAAGGAAAGGGATGTCAAAAACAGTGAGCTTAAAAGACGAGGAGGTAATTCAAATTCACATCTTTCCTAATGAGGAAGGTGCATGTTACTCAATGCAAAAAAGCATACAAAAAAAAGAGTAGTGTGCCTTGGCCATAGAGGCATTGCTGTGGCTTACCACTGGAACACAAAAGAGCCAGTGCCAACAAGTTCTGAGGCTCTGGGGCTGAACAGCATTGTCTGGCTTCAGTGCCCACAGGGATGAAAGAAGGGTAAGGGCAGAGAGTATAATGAAATGTAAGAGTATAGACCGTGGCACCTGGAGGGGCCACAAAGGAAAGTGGGTCAACAACCCTGTTATGGACAGTAGGAAAACAGAGTTGGAGAGGGAGAGGAGAGGAAGCACATCCGCTCACTATCTCTTGTGAGAAATTTGGAAAATCACACAAAAAGGACCTGATCCAAGGGGCCAGTGTCTAAAAGACTGTCAGCAACAATAAAAATGCTTTACCTGTATAACAAAATTGTAGGTCTACACCTGTAAAATGCTCCTAAGGTAAGCTTACCTTGACCTTGCTGTTTAAAACCGTACCTATCCAACACTCCTTTTCTGCTGCAGAAATACCAACAGAGAGCACAGTGTCCTTGTCCTATAGGATGAATTTTGCATTAAAGACAAAGCTGCTGTTTTTAACAACTTAGCACTAACCCTTCCCTTGCTGGTCTTCCTTACATACAACCAACAAAGCCAGAGTGCTCCTCAATGTGTTTTCCACTTTCTGTGGGTTAGTGGCACAGGAATGTCAGTCCAAAGTGGCACCATCACAGCCCTGTTCATGTCACATTTGTAACAATCTCTCTCTGTCACAGGCTGTGCCTCTGCTTACCTCCATTGTGATGGAGTCCTTGGCTTCCCACAGCTGTGTGGCCAGGCCACAGAGAAGGAAGGCAGGCCTTGTCACATCTCTCTGCCTTCAGAGACATCCCTGGTTCTGGATGTGTTTTCACCAGCTCCACCATGCATGTTCCAGCCAAGTATCTCCATGCCTGGAGACCTGGCTTGGAGGACCCTGCAGGCAACTATATACCTCAGGAGTTCATTAGGGTCATGATTAATCAGGATGCCAAGCAGATGGTAAGTCAGTCACATAATATTAAGCTGAATTCTTGGTTCTCTGCTTTAAGAAATAGGGCTTCCAGCAATTTCTCGTCCTCGGATCCAGTGCTGTTCGTGTTTTACAATGTTCCCCACTCCATGCTTACTTCAGCATTATCTCAGCTAGAGAAAATAGGAGAAAACAACAGCTTCACTGAGTAAATAGTTTGGATGCAAAATATGGAAGTTGCACAAAATTTTATTCACCTCTTGGTGAAAAAAAAAAAAAAGAAAAAAAGAAGAGGAAAAAAGGTCTGAGAACAGAAAGTTTTTACCTCTTAGAAGAGTTATGTCTTGATAATCTTGAATCCACACTACTCTCGGGTAGAGCACAATCATACCTGAGTTATCTGCACCTTGGCTCATGTTTCCCCAGAAGCCCAAGTTTCCACATTCCCCCAAGTTCTCCTGCTACCTCCTGCACCAAAATGGCACCAAATGACGCCTGGTTATGCCCAAACTCTAATTTCTGCCATGAGGATGAGGAATGGAGTACAATGCCAAAGGCACTGGGCCTATGTAGCACAAGAGCTCTTTCTTTTTATTGCCTTGTATTTTTGCTGGGGTGTGAAACACAAATCTGTCCATGCCTGTTCTGCTTCCTGCTGTTAGGAGGCTGCTCAGTAATTCGGTTATCTCTCCCCAAAGGAAGCTCCGCTGGCCTGCTGCTTGCTCAAGCCAGTTACTGCTGCTCAGCAATGAAGTCTGAAATGCCACAGACTTCCAGGGGCCCCTTTGGCACCAGCTCTTTTGTATTCCAGTGGCCAGCAGCAGCTGCTTAACTCTTTGACAGCCAAAGCTCATTATCATTTTTATGTTATTAAACAGCGCTGCTCATTCTCCTCAGTAGATTATCACAGCAAATTGATGGTTATTTGAAGGAACTGCCACAATAGGAGACAAAGCACTGGCAACAGATAAAACAAAAGGATGCACACAAAGCTCTTTAATTAAACTCCATGAAGGGATATGAATTCTAGCAGAGATTTTAGTTACCCTGCTGAGTCTCTTTCTGATTAGCTACAATGCATCTGCTGGCTTTCCTAGTATCCATCTGTACTGTTAAAGAGAAATTTATACCGACTACGGAAGATGACCTCAAAGATGTCAGTTGTGGATAATAATTTAATAGTTTAATAGTCTTATAGTTTATTTATGTTGACAAAGTGGTTCTGAGTTCTCCTTGATGCGCTGAAGTGAAGAACCATCCTCTTTACATATAACGATGTGCTTAATATATGCACACACACACACAAATAACAATGCCCACACACAAAGAGCAATGACAGGCTAACAAGAAAGCCAAAAGAGGTTGGAAAATTGTGAGGGAAAGGATTTTTTCTCCAAGTTGCTAAAACTTCTTACCACCACAATTACTTTTTCTTCTGGCATGCATCATCTGTTTTCCCCTCATCCTGCCCCACCTCCTTCCCTCCAGCATCCAGGTGCAGAAACTACAGTGAAGGCTAATGGATAGGACAAGGAAAAAAGTCATAGGATATATACTGTAAGGCATATTAATAAGAAGTTAGGCTGTTACTTTGAAGTCTGACTTTCTTTCAAAAAATTAAAAAAAAAAACCCCAGAGTAAGAATAAGAATAAGAATTGAAAACAGATCTGTCATGGAGCATTTGTAAGAGGCAGTGCCACAAAACCCTTTGGGGCTTTCCACTCAGGTCATAAGGGATCTGGTTCAAATCACATTGGTCCTTAATCCACAGGTAATTGACAGCACAGCTCTCAGTGACTCAGTGTGGAAGACTGCTGCAGTGCTCATTACTACTGCAGACCTTTAATCAGAATGTTTTTAGTCATATGCACCCTTTTGGCTCTATAGAGCCTATTGAGACAATAGACAATTTGCATGCTTATCATAATTAATTACCTGCTGGCAGAATAAAAGCCATTATCTTCTAGTGTCCAGTTGAGAGGAATGTACTTGATGGAACAAGGCCAGACTATAAGATGCACACATACAGCCCCGAAACACTCATGTGAGATGGTTGCTCCCTGTGCTAGCAACGGTGCAGGGTTTCTTCCCTCAGAGCCCCAGGAACGTGGGTGGATGAAAGACCTCTCTTCCTCATCCCTTATGGAGCTCGGAAAATATCCCAATTCTGCCTAATTTATACAACCTTGTCCTCAGGGTCCTTCTCAGTTGCCAATACCCTACTGTGAATGCTCCATTAAATCTTTTATTTATTTGTCCATAGAGGCCACTGAAGAATGTCGCAAGGTATTTCCCTTTCCAAAGTAGGTTCAGCTAAACATGACTGAGGCCTTAACATTATTTTGGATAAGGGCGTGTACTCATATTTTTGCCAGACTACTGACAGTCTGCAGGGAGTAAATATTCCTGGGCTTGACTTCTGACCACCTTATGTGCAAGTAGGTGCAGATTTGTTACAGTCATGACTTGGCAGTATTTTATGTTCATTCTGTGCAATGTCACATGCAAAGGAACACAAAGTTCAAAACAATGGGGGAAAAAGTATCACACCAATTCTCCCTACATAGGCCTCAATCTCTGCTGCCCCACTGAGCAAGCTGAAGTCTAGGGCCAAATTTTTTTTAAAATTATAATTAAATAGTAATTAAAAATTGAATGTTCCAGCACAGTTCTGGCAGTGAAATTTCATTTTAGCATTGAACAGTAGGTTTACTGGTAACTCAGACAACTGTACATGTACAAAAACTCTTTAGCTTAATCATCCCCAAAGATGTCTGTCCTGAACTATGTCCAGAAACAGCTGAACAAGAGACTCTGGCCAATTTTAAGTACCACCAGAAAGGACCAATATTTTCCCATTATGAAAACACAACTCAATTTTATTTTTTTTTTTTAAATAATCACATGCAATTCTTATTACAAAACTAAAGTTGGTTTTCCATTTGACTCAGTCTGGGTAGAAAATACATTCCTCAGCTGTAAAGCTGGTAATGCTCTGCTGACTCAAAATCTAGCAATTCTGTTCAGGTATTCTGCACAGACAGTAACTCTACCTCACCCCCAAATGCCCCAACTGCATTCGAGGTATGCTTGTAAAGCTTGGTTCCTTTGCAGCTCCTGTCTCCAACTTCTTATCCTCTAAGTTACTAAATTCTTGGCACCTCCTGCTTCATTAGGTTATAGAAGTCCAATGTCTGAAGGAGGGATTTTGGCACTACTACTGTAAATATCTGGAAGCCAGTGTGATGACTGGTTACTTGTACTTATTTAAGTGTTCATGTGTAGCATCCAAAGTCTGTTGACACCCAGCAGTACTGCATTCTGCAAAATGCTTTAAAAGCAAGCAGAAAGTAAGTTTCTCTTGCTGGCAGCTAATTTTTTTAAACTTGGAAAATGATAAGCTAAGTAGTACATCTCCAGGTCACAGCAACCTTTTATAATAGCATAATCTAGAAGCATAATTTTCTCACATCAAGCAGTTTGAGGAAAATGAATCTGCTTCTCTCTCTATTTTCAGTGTTATGAAGCCAGGATAAAGAAACAAGCCAATAGATGTACATAGCTCAAAAACATGCTTGCAGCCTGGAACATCTAAGGTACTTGATAAAAGCATTTGAGGGCTTATGCATAATGTAAGCAATGCACTTCCCAATATAACATTAAAAACCAAGTTACATTGCTGAAAGAGATAATGGTGCAGATGATGTCTGTGACCAGCGGCCCTGGCCTTCTTCCTGGACAAATCTCTTACTGCTGTTGAGTATTACAAAATCTGTGAGCTGTGAAGGACAGGAATTGTCCCTGGGACCTCAGGTTCTGTGGGATACTGTTTACAAGTTAAATACATTAGGTTTTGCAAATCCTGAAAAGTGGGATTGCAATGTATTAGCCCAGGAGGATTTTCCAGAAGGAGGTTTCAGTGTTGCACTGCAATGGGGTCTGAAGGAAGGGTCAACCCTGTTGTCCTGTTAGGTTACATATCATTCCAAGAGTGAAAAGAAGTCGAAAAACAGTTCAGAAATTTTATGATGTGGTTAGCTTCTTCCAGCTATAGCCTGTGTACTTTAGCTAGGTGAAAGACTGTCTGAAAAAAGCACTTTTGGAAGAGTTGTTCAGTAAATTGTTTTTCCATGTCTTTCTGAAGAAGAGTTCATGGTACTTTGCAAAAGTTGGCATGGAAGTCCCCAGGTACACTGATATATTCAGTATGTACAGCTACAAGAGCAATGGAAAGCTTTTTTCTATAGGAATTTGAGTACCTGTGCAACAACTCCTCTCAAGTTTGGAAACTAAGCAGACACTTTTGTATGTGTTTACTCCTAAGGGAAAGTAATGTGATCATCATAAGGCTGTGAGTTACACCAATTTTAAAAGATACTGCTTTGAATTAAGAGAAGTGACTAGGAAAATTCTCCCTCCTGGAAATCTAGATCTCAGCTGATTATTTATATGTTGATATTCATTCTTTCCAAGTAAACAAAGAAACAAACTCTTTTTACTGGCCAAGTGAATCAACATTACTGGAATGAAAATCATTCTCTTACATTAATTGTTTTTCCCCTTCCTCCAAGCCCTTAAACAAAGGCCAGAAAGCCCACCTTATGAAAAAAAATCTGTCTGTAGCAACCTTATAAATTAAAACAACAAGAGTGATAAAATTATAGGGAGAGAAGGATTTAATCTTTCACTCAAACATGCATTAGAAAGAATTCAATACTCCAATGGATATCTGCAAAGAAGAATTATGAAAATATGCCCTTTCTGGTGGGCTAAAGAAATATGAGATCAGCAGATGTATCTGAAAATACGGATAAATTAGTATTTAAAAAGATTTAACTCTGCATACTGTTCTGGTGCTGCCTCTCTACCCCAGGACTGCAGTCATTTTAGGAACCCTTGAGTCAGATAAATTCTATTTCAGAATAAGAGGGAAGCAGGTCCTCAAACCACTTTGTTGCAGTGGAATTAAAAGAGCCCTCTCAGTCCTGTCATCAAGATTGTCTCATTCTGACAGCGATCCCCCACCACAACTGCTTTCTATAGAGTCCCAGGCTAAGTGCAGACACTGACATGTCACTAGAACTCGTCCAACTGTGTTTCACATAGATACCAAACAACCACCATAACAATGAAGTCTGTTTGTGAGCGATTTTTCATTGTCTGCAATATAAAAGTCAATAATGGTCCCAGATATTGGCAAAGTGCCATTTCTAGTAGACACAACTGAAGGGGGAATTCCCACTGCAGAAGATGCAGGACAACAGAGAAGTTTTTCTCCTCCTATGGTTAAGGGTGGGGGGTGAGGGGTGGAGACTGTCCTTCCAAAACCTTAAGTGATTATATGGCATTTTAAGATGCCAAACTTCTTAGAATGGTTTTGCTCCAGTTCTAGGACAGCTAATTATGAAGGACACTACACAGCAGAAGCCATCTGTATAATTCAAGGACAGCAGAAAGCTGTACCACAAAGTACGTGGTCAGAGTAACAGGCAGTGATATAAAACACATCAGGAAGATTTTTCATTTTCTATTTGGAGCATAAGTAACTTAGAAGTGTGCCAAAATTTAATAATCACTGATCTTCTGTGAAGAACTGTTTCAGCTTAATGCAGAATACCACCTGCAATAGCCAAAGCAAAGATCACCAGCACTGCTGTGCCTTTTTGTAATATCTGATCAGCCTGCTGGCTGCTAGATATGCCCTTATGCCTATGACAACTCCCTTTTTTAAAATGGAAATCTTCTCCTTTACAGCACTAAAATAAAAAATCTACATGCTCCTTCACAGCTTACCTTCAGCCTCAGCCTAGGCCCAGACTTCTGCAGAGTTGTGCAGTCCTTTGGAAATCCTCCACAGCCCAGGTTCACCCCGTCCCAGCCCAGCCTCAGACCTATGCTGTCTCCCAGCCTGTCTCCTCCACACCCCCAGAGCACCAGGTCACAATACTCATGGATCGTGTCAGGCACAGGTACATAACTGTGTTTCTGCACAAGATAGAAGGCTTATGGCAGCCCCAGGTTTTTAGGCTGGCTGTGGAGGGAAAAATGATACCTTATCTGGCACAAAGCCTCCTGGTAGAAAGCAGCTTGACATATTTGGATCCAGCAGAATGAGTATGTTTACACAAGCTCCGTGCTTTGTGTTTTTACTGTACCGCCAAAACACAGTCAGAGTACACAAGTCTTACCATTGCTGACTCCTTATCTTTAAAATCTTCTGTGTGTATTTCATCCAAGTCCTTTAAGCACCCACTCAGTGTGTGCAATCCTGACCTCCCAGGACCGGTGATATTTGCACACCACAGAAACAATGGAGCCATTTGTCTTGCAAGCAGGCCTGGGCAGGGGAGACAGCTCTCTCCCTCTGCTGGCCCCAAACAGGGCATTTGTTTCAAGAAATCGAAATGACTGAATTTCAGAGTCTTTAGAACAAGACACAGTACTGCTTCTCAAACCTTCTTTTCCCCTTTCTAAACTCCCACAATCCTTCTCAAGACACTGGCTACAGAATGAAGAGGAGAAAGACAAAAATATATCAGAATATATATACAGTGTACATATTCTTCAGTAAATGCAAGCCAATCCAGGGGAAACACTTGCAAAAAAAAAAAGTAGTGTTAGAAATAGCAGGATGCCCCCAGTACTCCATTAAGAATATTCATCATAAACTGCTATTTTTTCCTGGTGTTTCACAATGCAAATATCTAGTCACTTGCTTTCCTCATACTTTGGGAACACTGGATAAACTGTCAAGGAAAGACCATTTCTTTTCTCACGTATTTCCATGAAGCTCTCACTAAAAGTCATTGTTTTCCTAAATGCTCGCAAAAAACAAATTTGCATTTAATATCTATCTGGTGCAAGCACAGTGTTTCCCCCTTTACACTAATTAGGCTATTTAAAGATGCTTTCATCAAATGCATGATAGGAACTTTTGGATTGTACCCCTTGAAATGTTCTGCTGAATTTTTGCTAACATTCGGTAACAAATCTCATGAGAGCCTTTAATGGAAGTTAACATTTTTTTCATGTGTCATACTGCAAGTCTTCAAAGTCGAAGTTTATAACAAAGTCTTAATGTGACTTTAAAGCTCCCAGTCCTTTTCTAGATATCTGCTTTATGTTTGCTCACATTGCTGACTGCCCAGAGTTTGGCTGGCTCTGACCAGATCTAAGCACAAAGGCAAACTGAAATGACGCAGAACTTACTTCTCCCTCCTTTGAACTTCCTTAACAAATAGAAATTTAGCAGCATGTGCATCAGGAAAGTAAGCAACGAGAGAAAAGAATCCCCAAAACCATAAACAACCAAACCACCCACTCTCACGCCAGCTGTTTTTTAAACTGATTTCTATGGTTAATAAAAGAGAGAGATTGGGAGTCATGAAAGAGGAAATATGTTCTACCCACATGAACAGCACTTCCTGCACAACCAGAAAATTGAACTCCCATAAAAAAACCCCCAAAAAACAAAAACCAAACCAAAACAAAAAAACCAAAGAAAAAAGCAAGTCATATTACCTTTAGATATCAAAAAGGAGTTACTAGCCTAAGGCAGATGACAGGTTGACAGTAACTTTATATGTTCTTTATGATCCACTAATCCTGAGCTGATCAGAAGAGATCACTGCAGTAAACCCTGTAGTTTAGCAACACCCCTCCTGCCCTATGGGCTGTGATCTTGGCTCTGCAATTCCCAAGCACACCTCACCTCTGAAGCTGTGTGGAGGTCTTCAAACAAGAAGTTTATGGCTCTGCCCCACAGTGCTTGCACAATAGTGATCTGTTTTCAGTCACATATTTGTGTGTCAACATCATGCTACTATAACTCTGGAATGGAAATAAAGTGGTGGAGTAAGGACCTTTCCAAAGCTCTACCAGCAAGAGCAGTTCTGCTTGTAAGATTCACCAAATCCTCTCTGGCAGTTCAAGGCAATAAAAATCAGCCCTTGCCTTGCAAAGATGCTCGCAGCAACATGAGCCATCTGAAAATGAACCCCACCACAACAGTGTTTCAGTCAGATAAGCCACCCAAACTTCCCTTCAGGCAGTCTCATGGCAGTGCTGCTGGTGCAAGCAAGAGCTGTCAATAGAAGGACACAGGACAGAAAGGCAGCATCCTTAGTTTAAAATCTCTTTGGGCCACTGGACTCATTTCCTGAGGCTGCCACATTCATCCTCTCTTCTGGGAAATTAGTTTCAGCCTATAGAAACTATTATGACTCAAAATTTGTTTTCGTAAGAGTACCATGAGAGTTGCAGCCATTCTATTTTGAAATGAAAGTGTTTAATCTGCCAAGAACCATGAGGAAACATCACATTAAAAAAAGGAGAGAAAAGTGAGCAAACCACGATAATTGAACTTCTCATGGATATATCTCTTAAAGTGTAGTTTACTTTAAGACCATACTGCACAACAGAATATAGTACTTTATTTAAAATTCTTCTTTTGTTTAGGTCTTTGTATTATTTAAAACTTGTCCCATATTGACAATTTCAAGGTATGGAAAGAAAAGTCCTTTTTAATAAGGCCAAAACTTTTGCTTTCCAACCAACTATGAACTGTCTAAGAAAAGAAAAGTTTTATGCTTTCTTTGGTCATCACACCAGCTTGTTCTTACTGCCTGAAACATTAATAGCATGTCTAGATAAATGAACTCTGACAATTAGAAAATCAGACTAGTTAGAGAACTGTCATTTTTTTAAAGCAAGGAGACTGTGTCAATTCTACCTGTCAAGTGAGTTTGGACAGACTGATAAACATTTCCAGAAAACAGGATAAAACCTGTTCTCTCCATGAAGCACACTTTCGTTTAATTTCTTTGCTCATGAGAGAACACAGCACAAGACTGTCCACAGGACCAGACTTTATTACCAGAACTATTCCAGGTCTTTTGCTCAAGCTACTGCTGTGAAAGGGAATGACTCGAAATTCAGTTTCATGGATTTCCTGGCAGATAAGGTAGTATTTGAGTTGCCTTAGCATTCCTACATTTGAAGCAATATGAAGTATGATTGGCAGCAACCCAATTTCATTATCCTTAGATGAGTCAATAAGTGTGGAAAGAGAAATGAAATGGGCAGCCAATCAACACACACAAAAAATCAGATCTTCTGAGGCCAGGAAAGTATTTATATGCTGATGACTCAACTTCTGCAGCAAGAACAGGAAATATACTATTGAACACTCTTATGACAACAACTTTGATGTGAAAGGCCAAAATAGCTCATTCTCCCTGTTGCGATTCAGAAAGCCAGAGCTGTAATCCTGGATCTCTGCAGAATATACTCACCAGAGCTTCTGAGCTCATTAAAGGACACCAGAAATACAAGGCTCCTGCAGGACACATGATAAGTAAATGTCTTTCAAAGACTATGGAAAGAAACACAGATGACAAAGGGCTGGCCCTGGAAGCTCTGCTGCTGCTTGACATACAGTGTGAATATAAGGCTCATCTACCTCTACAGTGGTGGACAACTGCTGTTGTGGGGTTGGGGAAGAGAAGAGGTCCTCCATTCTTCTATCATGGCATGATAACTTCTGTGTTGGAACACAGCTGATAGCTACTCTAGAACATACTTTGTGAACTCAGAACCTACAATTTACCATGTCCTTTCATGAGAATTTATGTTGAGGCTCAAGACAGCCACTTCTTTACAAAGTTTAGGAACTGCCTCTTATCTGCTGCTTATCATTTGTTTTTCTTCTTGCACAGCAGATGTTGTGGAGGACATGGTGAGAGTATAAAACTGTCCTGCAGCAGTAATTCTTACAGGAGATATATGCTGGGGTAAGGCTATCAAATTAGCTGTGTGTCTAACTTTAATGACACTATAAATCGGTAGAAACTGAGAATTTATCAGTGGATTTAGATTAGTTAGCTTCAACAATTTTTAGTATGCAATACTGGCAAATCTGTAGATAGAGACAGTAAATATATCAAATTGATTGCCAGCTAGGCTTAATTTTCTTGATACTAGTAGTACTTCACAAACCAACTGAAAACTTCCAGTTTAGTTTCAAATCAATATAAAAATTAATCCTACCCCTCCTGCAAATAAGATGCTGGTTGATGCAGGCTCACAGGGCATGCAACAAAATTCAAACAAGTTTGATCTTAAAACCCAGAAGTGAATGATTTTTTTCAGTATTATTTCATTCAGATAAAATAAAAAAGGTTGGGGAACCTGAGTATGTGTTTGCAAAAAAAAAAGCCAAATAAAACCAAATCAAAACAAGGTGTCTCTTCAGAGCAGCATAGAGAGGAGATACTGAAGTGCAGAAGGTACAGATTTGTAGCGAATAATTTATTTCGCACAGATCCAAAGCTGCTAACTGCTGTTAGGCTCTGTTTTATCCTTCTGCTGGAGAATGTCATTCAGATTGCCCTTTTTGCCTACTAAACAATCCAAACAGGACAGAAACAAATTAATGCTGCTGCAGCATGTCCAAGCTGCTATCTTTCTTTTCTAAATTTCCTTAATATTACCATAATACTTGGAGATTAAGCTGTCCCTTGAGTGTGAACATCTTTCTCTCTGCCCATGGTTATCTGTACAGCTGACTTGGTAACTTGCGCTCTCGTTTCCTCCTGCAGTCTCATACTAACACTCTGCAGACCATGTCACACACAGCTCTTTGGTGATTTCAAGATACTAACTTTTACAGCTCATAAAGCCAGTAGTGGATATCAAATTTAGTATGTCCAACTGACATCAGTGATGTATTTTATCTCTTGCTCTGAATTACAGCATTTCTGGGGTTTGCAAGATCAAAACGAATACAGCACAGCAGAAGAAGCCTTTTAATCCTGCTTATTAGCAAATGGGAGTTTCTGACATAACCCAAAGGCTCTGGCAGACAGACACTACACAGTTAAAGGACAGACACTGCAACACAGTAGCTTCCAAGCACTGATACCTCTGGCAAATCAGCTCCACTGCAGGAGCAGCACTCTTGGTTTCAGGGAAGAAGCCACCTCTCTTAGACTAATACCTACCCTTCTGAAGACACGTCATCTCCCATAAAACAAAATGAGCTTCTGATAGCTTGGATGAAGCAGCTGGAAGAAAGGGTAAGAGAGGATGCAGGCTCACAGTGGAATGGAGGTACTTAAAACCCAAGCAAACAGTTGAAGCTTGCACTCCCTAAAGAGTGTGCATTATTTACTGAATGCCACTGGACTGAGCAAGATTCTTTGCTGACCACAGTTTACCCATTTCCTCCACCATGCAGCAAGAAATGCAATGCACTGGCAAGGCAGGGTGAGAGGTGATGGGGCTGGAATGCCCTCCTCCATGAAACTGCGTGTGCCCAGTTCACAGCCAAAGGCCAGGTGAGCTGGGCTGCTCTTCTGTGGCTGTGGTACCAGTGTGGTGGAACAGACTGCTCTAACACAGCACAGTAACCCAACAGTCAAGAGCAGCTGGGAAGGGTGTCTGTGCAGCAAAGCCTTCCAAGCACCATAAAAGTTTTATTCTTTAGATTATGCAGTAATGATATCCTAACTATGGAAAGTCAAATTTCCCATCATGTCATGATTTTATCACATTAATTTCTCTCAGATCCCCAACTCTTACTATGTGCCAAACAATCATGACCCTATTTTGGTGTGTTTTATCATCTCCAAGCTTCTCCTGTAATCTGTAACCCATTGCCAGCTAACATTTGTACACCACTCCCCACAAACACCACCCAGGAAGGGAGTAGACACAATATTTTATGCTCACTTGAGCAGAACTAGCCTGTTTTCACACTCAAAGACAGATGGGACATTTAAAGCATTGCAAGTTGTAGGCACAAATCTGCACCACACTCTGGTCACCAACATGGAAATTCACCCTATTACCTACAACCAGCATTCAGCAAACCATGCAGGGCAGTTTGTCTTCTATAAAACATCATGTTAAGATGACTTTATAAGAAGAATGGCTATAACTGCTAAATATTTTCCAACAAAATGAAGATTGTTGAAAGGATACTCAAATATCACTCTTCCTCCATTCATGAGACATGATGGATAGCATTAATGATCCAAGTCCATAACCACAACTTCCCAAGTGGGAGTTAACAGACTCTGGGATACCAGCAGGTGCAGTGACATGATTTTTTTTTTTTTTTTTTTTTTTTTTTTTTTTTTTGGTACTAGGCTTCTTTAAAATGAAAATAGAGTATTCATAATTCATCTCCCTTCCACCAGCTACTGAAGCACCTTTATTTAAAGGAAAAAAGCATTCACTTGAATGTTAAGAGCATGTATGAATCACATATGGAACTAAAAGACATTTAATGATATTTGCACACTTTCCAGCAATGACTCTGATTTTAATTATCTAGTGGATGAACCCTGCCTGTGAACAAGTCAAATGGTGTTCTGCAGCCAGTCCCTAACTCTGTGGTCTATGCCTCCTAGATCAAAATTGCTTTGCAGCTTTTGCACTAATATTTTTCATTTTGCACCCTAGTTTTACAGCCCCTCAATTTTTTCCTCTGTTTTTGATTTCTAAACAGTCTTTGTTTCTATCTATACAATCAAACACAGTGCATACAAAATATAATGTGGGATATAAAAATGCGAAAATAAAATCTGGGAAAGTTACAAGCAATTTTTCTAGCAAAAAATACATGTTTGAGAAGACATAAATAAAGATTTTAATAAGCCTCACACAAACAGGCACATGCCTACTCATTCCTCCAAATTGTCAGAGCTCTTGCATAAGATTTCTTTTATAGTCGTCTTAGTCCCTGAAGTTACACACGTCTTAAAGTTAAAAAAGATAGACTTGTTAATAACACACAAATGTTCATAGACATAACATCTTTACAGATATCCTCTGTGAGCAGATCAAGCCACTCTCCATATGTATTTAAATGTAGTGGAAGGCTGGAGTTTTTAAGTTGTCAGATCTGTGCCTGGGTAAGAGGGGCTCTATTTTCACTCTTGGAGCAGCGAGAGATTAGCAGCTTGAAATCACTTTGACAGTTTCAGTTACTCTCCTGCATACTGCAGGGAATTTTAATTCCAACCTGTGAAATTGTAATTGCTTCTCAAGGAGAGCAGGAGGATTCTGGGTAATGGCCACAGCCAAGCTCAGTGTCAGAGTTGCCAGTTGCTGCCACTTCAGATATTACTTGCTGTTATTCAAAAATCACTCCAGCTTTCCATATGGGAAGTCGAAATAGGGAGCAAAACTAGATTACCAGTAGCTGTCAGATGTTCAGAGATGTGCAAGGAATGATGTAACAGATATGAGTCTCCTCAAAAAGCACCTTTTCTTCTTTCTCTTGCTTCATAGAACAAGCATTACATAAACACTTCTTCTATTTCACACTCTTTCCCCAAACAAGTGTGCCATTACCAGAAAGCTATAATGAAAAGATTAAATGGCAAAATCTTCCTGCATACAATGCACAAGTAGAAAACAAAATGTGTGTACTTAACATTGTTCACAAAAGATTTAAGATGTTTGCTGCTCGGGGTTCTGTGGTTTGCAATATTCCTCATTGAAAACAGCCAAAGAGACCTCCAAGCTACCACCAAACATTTAAGAAAAACAGTTGAGACTATCTTGGTATCAAATGGAAATGATAATCTTTTTTTGCTCTGATTGCTCTGAGTGTAGATTGCTTATTAGCAGACACATTCTCTAGTGATGAGTGTGTTCAGCACGTGTAAAAGTGGGATCAGCTGACTGTGAGGTTAACTTCTCATGCAGTAACCTTGTTAAGTTGGAGTGCAGCAGATTTCTCACCCACCCTGATGGCTTGTAAAAATGGAATGCTTGGTGGAAGGAGGTCTCAAACATGATGTTGATGTAAAAATTAAAAATGCTGCCTGGTGGGGCAGTTGGAAACATTCAGGGAGCCAAATGGAATAAAAAAATCACAGATCTGATACGTTCAGGTCAACTCGTTCCATGAGGCAGAGGTACAGCTCACTCCACACTCACTGAGGTTTCCCAAGCTGCTCAAGTAGCCCCAGGCAGTCCGGGCTTGGTCCAGGTGAGCTGTTTGACCAGAACTGATTTGCTCAGCTCAGTGGCTTTGGAAGCTTTAGTTGTACATAAACAGAAAACAGTGACAAACACAATACTGCTCTACAACACGAAGTGTAAACCCCCCCCCTCAAAATCTAAAGGAAGGCAACAAAATATGTGACAAACACCACTTCCTACTTACCAGATTAAAGCTCAGTTTAAGAATATACTGTGGGCAATGTCATTTACAGAGTCTTCTTTGGTCTCTTTCAGTATATTGCACTATTTCTAAGAAAATAAGCTGGTCCCATTAAAGTCAACAATGCACAGAATCTAAATCACAAGCTTCGTAAATCTCTGTAATAGCTGATGCAATGAGTCTGTAATTGCCACGATTAGATAAGCTAGAGTGGCTGACAGAGATAATGCTAGAGGCACAGAACATATCTGCATAGATTATTCCCATCACATGCAAAAATTTGGCTCAGATATAATGATTTTGCCAATCCACAGTTTTCCTGAGAATCTTGCAATCTGTGGTACTTTCCTGAAAATTTCAACTCCCAGAGTCAAGTCGGTGGGTGTTTTTTGAGACTTTCTCAGATTTGTTAAAAAAGTAAATTACTGATTGTTATATATTCCTGTTGTACAGAAAAGCCTGAGAAAAAAACCACCCTGACAAACAGAAGCAAATCAAGGGCACGGTTGCTTTTTGGTTTGGGGCTTTTTTTTTTTGTTTTCTTTTAAAACTCATAAATTTTGAGTCTTGGCTCATGACCTTCAGTGGTTGCTATAAGAAGTCATCACACACCCGATTTCCTGAAGACAGTTACATCTGTTGTTATAATTCACAGGCTGCGCTGAAAGCATAATGGTGCAACTTCCTGATTAATTGTGTGTCATTATTATGAACCCCCAGTTCATAAAGTAGAAAGCTCCTCTTACTAGATTATTCCTCTGCACTGTCGAGACACTGTACTGGTTTTGGCTGGGATAGAGTTAATTTTCTTCACTGCAACTGCTAAGGGGCTATATTCTGAATTTGCTGTTGCCGAGCGGGGCTTGCACAGAGTGAAGGCCTCTTCTGCATTTTTGGGAATGGCTGAACACCTGACTGTCAAAGTAATGAATGAATTATTTCCTTGGTTTGCTTCACTTGCATGTGCAGCTTTTGCTTCATCTATTTAAGTGTCTTTACCTCAACCTGTAAGTTTTATCACTTTTACTCTTCTGATTCTTTCCCCCACCCCACTGCAGGGGAGTGAGCAAGTGGCTCTGTCTTCGCTGCCTACTGGAGTTAAACCACAACAGCCTAACGTAAAATAGCTCAGATCCATCTGGGTATGATACAAACATTAAAAAAAAAACCTCAACTGTTCCTGCTCTTATGATTTCAAACAATCTTTGCTAGCAGAAGTTTGGATGAAGATTCAAAAAGGTGACAAGGCATGAACAAACCAACAGTATCATGTGGTGGGGTGCCAGAAGAACTGGGCACACAGTCCAGTCCCTGATAGACCAGCATGGTCTCAGGAGGTGTAGAGGTCCTGTCATGACAAAAATGGCTTGAAGAAAGTAAATTTTCATTGTGCAAAATGCAACCTCCCCACTAACAGAGCAATAATTGTCTTATTGAGCCAATGTACAGCTAATAGAGATTCACACGTAGTTCTCTATGCATTGTATTAAATCTACAGACTGTATTAAATCCATCTTTTAACAGAACTGTGTCACCAAAACTACATCTTCCCATTCAGATATTAAAACCCAACACCTTTAAAACTGTTTCTATGTAAAAGATAATTCTTGTTGTATTAACAAAGCGTAATAACTCATTGTGGAGTTGAGAGAGGCAAGATAGCAAAAATTCTTTCAGACATGACAGCAAAATAAATAGCAACAAATGACGACCTTTAATGGCCTTGCAGTGTTCATTCTAATGCAAAAAGACAGATATCAAACCATCACACTGCATCAAGCAAAATCTTTAGGAAAGCGTTAAATATCCTACCCATAAAAGATGACCAATATCACTCAATGGAAAGATTTCTTATAAACTTAATGCAATTTTACCTGATACAGCAATTATGAAAAGAGTATGTAATGCAAACATTGCATCATTTTAGGAAAAAAGAAAAGGAAATATGCAACAAGCTGTTCTGCCAACCAAAGATCTCAGGTTTTGGCAAGATAGGCCTCCTCACAGCTTACTAACATTCTCTCCTTTGAATGACAGGAAAGGCATAGAGTGAGTACAAATTATTGCCCAATCTATATTAGCTTTTTTCTTTTTTTTTTTTTTTTTTTTAGAAAGAAAGAGATTTGTTGGTAAAAGTGTTCCTTTTGAAGATTTTAAACAGCTGTTTCATTGTTTTCATAAAAGCCCCATTCAGTTCACAGTTCTGTTTTCATTCCTCCATAGTAAAACATAACAAGAACTGCCAGTAGAGCCAGGCTGACAGACACGATCTTCAGTCCACCTCCTCCTTGTTGCCATGGGAGCTGCAAAGCCATCCATGAGCTGAGCCGTGTTTTCACTGGGATCTCAGCAGAAGGCTGTGCTTTCCAGTTTGTGCCATTCTGTGGTGCACGTCTGAACTCCTGTGAAGAAATGCATATATTAAGATTGAAACTGTGTTATGTATTTCTGATTGTACAAACCAGATACAACCTCCTCTTTCTATTGAGGTTCAAATCAATGTCCTTTTCAAGACCTTTTCAAGACCAGCGATTCAACCTGCACTGCATCATCATCATCAGTTTTTCATACAGGAATCTTATAAATGCCATACAAAATCAGTATTTCTAATGAAACTAACTGCCAAATCAATGCAGCTGTTAGCAACAGAAACAAATGTCCAGACCTCACTGTCATAAGAGAGACTTGTTTGATGGTTATTTTTTTGCTTTGCTGCTATCTCACTACCTTCTGATTTTTGGCTTCACCAAAAGAAATGCCTAACCAGTGATAAAGGGGACCACAACACTCAATTCTTTGCACAGCAGGGATCTTCTAAAGTCAATCATCGACTCCTGGTGTGCCAGCTCAGTGGTGCTTGAAAATCCTCCCACAGGGCTTTTCCCTTCCCCTGACCCTCAGGAGGCAGCTGTGCTAAAACACTCACCTTCTCATTCAGCATATTGAATCCCAGCTCCCTGCTGTGCCTGCCATTACCGTTCCCAACCTGACTGCAAAGCACCAAGATCCCCAAGAATATGAGGTCTTTTAACTGCAGCACAAGTTATAGATTTTGCGTCACTATTTCAGCAGAAAATCCAAGTGAAAAGAATAAAAAGCTCTTTTCTCTCGCACCCTTGTTCAGTTCAGCATTGTAGATACTCAAAAGGAAAAGCATCCAGTGAAACTGCAATATGACGACACTTGCAAGAGATGTAAGTGGTAAAGGTGTAATTAAACAAAGGTGTAATGATGCTGCGTTGTAAGATTCAATATTTCTGTTGATCTTTTCTGTTTTCCTCCCTCTATTTCGGTAACGTTTTGGGAATTCAATTGAGGCCAGCTGGATTTTTAATTGGTTTGAAATTTTCCAGTTAAAAAAGTTTTTTGATTAAACCATTTTGTTTTTTCCACTTTCACATTTTGTATAAAACAAATCAGGGACCGAGAAAGTACCTATCTGGATAATTTTGTATTGCCAAGAAGTTGAAACAGGACCACATAAAAATACAGACCAGATGCCCACTCCATCTTTTACCAAACATATTTCTGGGCAAACTCAAAGAAATATCAAAGCTCCAAGGAAGGTGCTTGCCCATGAAAGTGTGACAGCACAATTCAAACCTTCTGTAACTGCCTCCTGTTTTCCATTTCAGCAATCAGCTCCATTATAGTAATTGTAGAAGGAAAATAATGATTACTACTGGCATCAAGGTAAGTAAGCATCAAAGGGGCAAATGACAGCCTGGAGTAAGTGCTATTCTAACATCGGAGTTATTGCTGATTTAGTCTTCAGTTCACACAGGCAAAAGGTTACTGACCAAGTGAACTATGAAATGAGGATGACTTCTCACACACAGAAGACTGTCAATGGCGTAAACAGAGGAAAGAAACGAGGTAAGCACATTGGGGTGTAGTTGTTCGCAGTGTGAGGCACAGTAACAACTCTGCTCCAGGACTTCAGTCTACATTGTGCAGTACATGTTAACTTAATCAAAAACTATTGTTAAGTCATTAATTATAATCAATTTCTAAGGCATCTGAAATTTTAGTACTTGGCCACAGATATTTTATCCTCCCAAATCAAAGCTGATTAATCTTTGCCTGCACATTAAACTGGAAAACGTACAGTATTAAGGATTTTTTACAAATGAATCAAAATTCTTTTGCAATTTATTCTTCCTAGACATTTATAAAGCCTTTCTTTTCTTTGCAGGTCTCACAAATCTCTACTAATCTAAAATGCTTAATTTATGGTAATAACTTGTTTTTATGTGTCTTGTTGGTACATTAACACTAAGGCTAAAGTGATTTAAAAGAATGGATAAGGCTGTAAAAATATCAGTGCAACTAAAGTCTTATTTATTCTGGTATTTATTTTTCATTGATTCATGACTTAAAATTTGACTGACTACAATCAGACTATTAACTCCTAATTAAATATTTCTACACTGTCATGAATATTTAGTAGCATAAGACTAGATGCTATCCCTTGGCAAACAGATAAAATAGGCCAGCACCTCAAAAATGACGTTGTAATTTTCTCCTTAGTGCTCCTCTTCACATTCAGCTTCAGTTCCTATCTACATCCTATCCTTAGCAAGACTAGGGACAGCTAGCAAAACACCCCAAACACAAGTTACAAGTTGTAAAATGTTTTGAGAGACTTTTTAAAAATTTTCCCCTTCACTAACACTTAAGCACATCAGTGTTTCATGTATTCACTGGCATTTGGTTTATGTTATACAGTTTTTCTGTTTTCCAACATAAAATCAAATAGTCTCATCTCGCTGGTATAATTTGGATCAGGCATAGGCTATACTGCTTTTTTTTTGTTACCATACTGTTTTCTTACACCTCTATTGCAACATGTGCTGCATATGCATTAGGTAGTGCTGCATACTGTAGTAGGACAGAACGGCACAAGAGATTTTAGCAAGGTTTACAAAGTTCCAGTAATGGTGAATGTTACCCATGAGTTGTCTCAGTAGCATTTCATCTAAGTCAGCCTGTAAAGCTGTGAGATCCACTTTTTCCCTTACTTTACAATATTTCCAATAAATGAGATGATCACACTGAGACACTAAAGCCATTTTTTATTTTCTTTCTGTAGAAAGACAAAAAGATCACAATTTGCAAACTGAAGTGACCCTTTTCTTAAAGATGTACTTCACAGTTTATCACTTGAAATACTACTGCATTTTTGTTTGATAATGTACATCTCTTCAAGTGATCCTGCCAAAAACTTCCTTACAAGGAAAGTAAAGTGTATGTTCGTCTAATCTGTGTTTTTCGAAGCACTATTCTCTAATTTGGCCCAAAGTTCTCCATGATACATGGTTAATACCACAGGCTTCCATGAGAATTTCCCTCATTATCATCACAGAATATGCATTTGTAAAAAAAAAGGGTACATCTGGCTCCCTGTGACTGAAAGGCTCCTGTAGAAAATGACAGTCTTTTTGTCCCCATCCTGAGATTCATACAGAGCTTTTAAACCCAGGATAATCACTCAGAGACACCTGCAGGTGGATGCCTCTTTCTCAGAGTCTGTCGTACAGCTCAGTGAGACATGGCACAAATTTCCCAGTGGGAAGAGGAGCTCTGCTAAGGGGACCATGTCACTGTGCCCTCTCTCCCTCCTGAGTAAGGGCTGAGTGGCTCTCACTGCAGTCTAGACAGCAGGAAGGGGCCTCTCAAGAATATAAGCAGATCTTCCAGACACACAAATATCATATAAACAGCTGTATTGGTGAAAAACACTGTATATATAATTTTATGCACCTCTGGTGTAAAAAACCTTGGCAGAAGTAAAGATCTCATTTTTTGAACTAGCATTCACCACTCGTCATGCTCTCACTTAATAGAAGCATTAATTCTGAAAAGCCCTTATTTGTATCTCTCTAGATAACATACTCACAGTGTATTAACTTTTCAAGGAAATCTTTAATTTCTGTAATAATCTGAACTGATATAGCTGTATTATTTACCACATACGATCACTAGTCAGAGTGCCACAGATCCTTAAGCTGAGCTCAGAAATCACACTTTCGTAGCTGCAAGAGTTAGAAAGATTATTATAATGATTCATTTCAGTGGAATTTGGAACTAAATTCAAAGCCTCTTTTAACCAAAAAATGCTTGGAGGAAGCCCTAAGGTAAGGAAGTTCCAAAAATATGAGTTTATACTAGTTTCAGTCTCAATCGGCCACTAACTCTTTGGTAAACTCGTTAAGCATTGCTTTCACTAAACAGGACCACAATGAAGGAAGAGCTACTCTAAGATTTAAAACTATATACTATTAATCAAAATGAGGGGAAGAAGGGAAATTACCAAACTGAAATGCAAAGACAGATACTTTGAGCTAAGCATCTTGTATTTCCATGGAGGCAGCCTTTCATCTTGTTTTGGCAGTCACAAAGTAAACACAAGACTTTGCTAATAAGGTATAATATAAATTATTAAAACTTCTAGTATATGATCAAATGCATTTCAGATTATTTTTTGAGTAATTCTGCCTTGACGACTGCCAGGAGTAATATATTTTGTGTATTCTTGCACAGACCCATTGATTGCTGTCTTTCTGAAACTCCAGTCCCAGATTAAACCACCGTGCATGAAAGAAATACATAATCACATCAAAACCTAAGATTTGGCATCTGTCAATCATAGCCTAGCTTTTTGTAAGATCTCACTTCATGTTAGTCAACAAAGACATAAGAGAAACTCTTTAGCTCTGAGCTGAGGTTTTAATAGATTCAAAACATTTCTTACATGCAAATTTTTTTTATGGCTCAGGGGCACTGTTAGAGCTTGAAGTGTTAGCTAACTGCTGTGAAAAACTACTTGACTGAGCATATCTCAAGATAAATTAGACTTCTGAATTTTTTAGCCCAACCAAGTACATCACACACTTGTACTACTGGCTTTAAAAAATATGGACTTTTATATAATCATGCACAACAAGTCTGTGTGACAAATTTAAAGAAAACATGTTAAAATATGCATTACATATCCTGCTGCACTATTTGAAACTCTGGGCTATTAAACTTTTAAGGCATTTTTCAGATTTAAAAAAACAAACAGTTACGGAAGGTCACATAGATTACACATCCAAAAAATATGTAAATTGAATTTTATTGAATAGTTCTGGAAGACACATTTAGTTCTGTAGGTATTCAGAGAGCTCCTTTGATTTATTACTTTAAAAATTCTACCAGCCTTCTGCAAATGTGGAATGCTGATCTTAAATTACAAATAAATGACACAGAAAGTATCTTTTTCCTAATGGAATTAACATCGTGATTCCTGCAAGAAGCATCTCTGCCACCATGAATTCCAATGAATGCCCAGTAAGAGAAAATGCTGTCTACAGGCATGCTTGTGTCAGGTGTTATCAGCTGTACACCATTCCTAGGAATTCATTGATTCCCAATACACACAGAGTTTACTTACCCATTTTAAAAAATGAGAAAACTTGGGGGGAAAAAAAGTAGTCAGACCCTTTTGCAAAGGAATTTCCTACTATTTCTTCTTTTTGGACTTTGAAAACATCCAAGGATGGAAAACACAACCTCTCTGGGCCTTTGTTCCCCTGCTGGCCCATCTTGATGGGGAAAATGCTTCTCTTTATATCCAGTCTGAACCTCTCATTTCCACTTAGGCCCAGTCTCTCATCTTCCCACATGTGCCACTGGGAAGCACTTGGCTTTGTCTTCTCAGGAACATCTGCACAGGCACTGCGGAGCCTCTGCTGGAGTCTCCTGAAGCCAAACAAGCCTGGTGCCTCAGCCTCTCCTTACAGGCCGGGGGCTCCAGCCCCTGAGCATCTCCATGATACAAAGCTGAAGTCATTACAGTTCCCAGTTCCAAATTTACATCAAGATCACCATGAATGACCCAGTCATTTGTAGTGAAAGCAGGTCAGCAATATTCCTAGAAGCTGGATCATGGTTAAATACAACTATACAGGTAAGAATGGGAGGCTGAGATTGATTCAACTTCAGCTCATCGGCATTAAATCTGACAGTTCCTTCCAGCTGTCATCCTTTATGGAGACCATCTTTAACCAGAGCCTTCCCCTGACCTGCACAGCAAGTCAGCAAAATCTGTGTCCTCTCCAGTAACACCTGCATGATCTGTCTGATTCCCTTGATCAGCATAAAAAAAACCACCTTGCTCACTACTCAACTACCTTTTACCTTGATTACTACTACAATCCCTCCTGTCCATTCTCTTTTCCTTCTGCTTCTCCCTGTTTCTCTCTTGCATCATCTGACCACGCGGCCCCGCAAATAAACAAAGGCAGTGATGCCACTAGGAACACAAATTTCTAATGTCACGTCACACAGACATTGGAACTTCCAGATGTGTGTGACACATCTGGAACTTTCGCCTCCTACATTAACATTAAATTCAAATTTTAATATTCCCGTTTAACGGTATGAAATGAAACAATTTTCTCTCTGTAAATTCTCACCATTACTGTAAGGTTGCATTGGTGTTTTTCTTGGCAGGCATCTCTCTGCTCTCTTCCATGTTCTTACCTGAGAGGAAGCCCTTCCCTACCTACTTTTTTTTCCTCCCCTGGTCTTTCAGATTATTCCTCAATCAGCTCTCAAAACTCATAAAGCACTCAGACACTACACAGAAGGCTGAGCAACTGGGGTTTATTAAATTACTTCCTTTATGATGTACACTTTGAGGAGGAAGGAAATAACCAAAAAGCTCAACTAACAAAAGAAACAAAAACAAGAGAAACAACCATCTGAGAAAACACAAGCCAAAAACCACCTCCAAAATGATAAAAACACAGTCTTAGGCTGTTTTCCATTATCCCCACTTGTTATAGTCTGTTTCTTTCTATTTACCTATAAACGCTTCCAGCCAGGACTTGACTCTTTTTTCACATGTTTATATTTTGTGCTGCATTTAAACTTAGTGACTCAGTATCCTTCCCCTACACAAACAATGCACTGTCAAAATGATCTGTCATTCAAGGTCAGACACAACATCTTTAAAAAATAGTGTGGTGCCTGGATTCTGAGATTCTGAGCTTTTTTTTTTTTTTCTTGTAATAAGGTGTGGGGGGTGTCAATCACTATGACAGAATCAAAGGACATGACAGCCAGCATTCCAGTCAGCAACTGCAACCACAACAGAACTGAGAGATCTCCTAAACAGAAAAAGTTTGTGATTCAAAAATCACAGTCACCCAAGTAAAGAAATGAAGAATGAACATAGCAGCACAATGTGGACAAATTCAGGATGGGGTTCTGTCACTATTTATCTCCCTGTGCATAGCACAGTTTTATGAAGGAGATGGCAGGTACTTGCTCTGGGCACTTATCTGGTAATTAGTTGGCTAACAGACAAATCTGTTTCCTAGAGATCACCAGCACAGGCTTCATGGCTTTGAAAATACATTGTAGTGAATTACAGGATGTACATTAACTTGCAGTAACACTAGATATAATTTTTCAGTGTGCATACCACAGCCTGTCTTATTAGATAACATTCCATAGGATTCCAGATTGCTCCTTCTTTAAAGGATCACTGAGATTTTTTTTATTGGGGTTTTTTGGGGTGTTTTATTTTTAAATAAGAATTTTAAGATTGTGTTTATAATACAACAATTTCCCAGTTTATTTTGTTGGATGATGAAAGAATGCCAGCATGTGAATGTTCAAAGACTGCTCTATAAATGAGAATATTAAACAAAATATGATACATTTTTTTTACAGCACAAGCTTTCAGAGACCATCACCTTTTTGCTTCCCTTTTAAATCTTGAAACAACAATGACAAATATAGGGAGGTCAATGGTAGCTACAGGCACAGACACAAAAGGTTTCAATCAGAAAGAATACCGCAGTAAAATGAATAGCTAGATCTGAAAATCTGTATTCATGTCACAAGAACCACCAATATAACTGAATGATATTCACATACCAACAGCGAAATGAGTAATACTGCTTTTACTCAGGGGGAATTTTCTCTCAAAATCAGGAAAGATTTCAAAGAACTTTCACATGGAGCAAAGTAGAATAAACTGATATATGTACATATTCCTAGCTAAAGCCTTCCCCTTAATCCTAGAGTATGTCACAATCCTGAATTTATGGTGTTTTCATTTCTTCCTACAGAACCAAGCATTAAAATGGAGTGTTCCAGGGAGACTTATATAATACAACAACCTCTGAGACAAAAGATACAGCCCTTCTGACACTTCAATGTCATGGATAATAAACATGGTTAAAAAAGAACATTTTAAATACTTCACAATTATACTAGGTTCCAGAGTTTTAAATTCCATACCAGTAGGTATCTGTGGGATCTATATGCCTCCCTCGTTTTACAGGGAGAGAAAAGAAGATTGAAGTGTCTCCAGTGCCACAATGCAAGTCAGCAATCAAGTCTCTACAATACCTGTCTCAGATTCCAGCTGCCACCAGAAGCCAGCATAGCTTGTAAAACCTTTTATGTCTGTCAAGCTTAAGTTTTAAAACCATTTTCTTAAAGCTAGGCAATGCCTTAATAAGCAGTCTCCTGACAATTTCTCTTACATTTATTTTCACAGACTTTTCTGCCTAGTATTAAACACCTCCAGTTCCCGGGACTGCAGATGTTCAGCGAGCGCAGCTGGAACCAGACCCTGGCAAAAAGAAGCATTTCATGTAAGCCTGAAATTTAACAGTTAATACAGTGTGACTGATCTTGACCAACTTTGTGGGTTCAGTGATAATACAAAGGTTTTCTTTTCACATTGTCATGGCCTCTTTCCTTTAAGTATCCTTAGTTGTTTTAGGAGGTCTCCCACAGTGCCAGTTAGCATACTTTTGAGCACCTGAGGGAGTGTCTGGAAATCTGGGCCTCCTTTTTAATTTCACACTCAGTCAAGTTCAACAGCAGTTAATGGAGGGCTCTCTCATGGAAACATCAAACAATGGTTACTTTCTGTGATTAGCAAGCCTAACTTCTCTAACACAATCTCTCTATCTCCAGTCACTACAAATAATTCGTCAGCCCTTCCCCACAAGAAAGATTACATGAGAAAAACCTTTCTTGGCTTGCAGTGTATTTTATGCTAGATAATCATGATAGCACCTTGGCGCTCTCTCTAAGACATCAAAGAGCAGCAAGCATCCAATCTGCAGGCTGGAACGAATATCTACCCTCAGGAAAGACTTCCTATCATTCAGAGGGTGGTCTGATTAAACTTCTGTAGTTGTACAGGACTGAGGTGCCTGAGCACGGACTTGCACCCTGCCATGCTCCAATACTGACCATTTGTACCCACTGGACCTCAGTCTTGTCCCACATGGGTGTTACATGGTGTGATCTATCAGGTTGTATCTGGTAATTCCTAGGATTAGCTCATGAGGAGAAATTCAGTTCCTCTGGAATTAACCATGAAGTAACAAATACTAATTTCTTCTTTTTCTTTGAGATTTCACCCCCTGGAGTTGTCTTAAATGTTGAAAAGTCACCACTGCAACTTGCTTGAATACATGCTACAAAATTTTAATATTTTATAAGTGTCTAGTTCCAAGCACCTTTAACCGGCCACCATCAAATTTGTTCTCCAGACTAACCCTCTAGCAGACACTTTGAACATCTGCCTCACCTTTATCTGTGAAATGGGAAGAGAAAAGCTGCATTTCAGGATGATAACGCAAACGTAAACTTATGACTATTTCTGAAGCACTCAGAAATTTAATTATAGGGATCATAGAAAAGGTTAGAAAGAAGTAAGTAACTCCCTTGAAAGTAAAGTTTAAACAACATGTAACAACACTAATATTATGTCATAAACAATAAGAGGAAAAACATTTAACAGTAGCTTATTAAATTGGATGTTAGGAAAACTTTCTTTACCCAAAAGGCTGTCAAGCATTGGAACAGGCTGCCCAGATAAGCGGCTATTAAGTCACTGTACCAGGCGCTATTTAAAAGACATGTGGATGTGGCACTTGGGGCCATGGTTTATTGGTGGACTTGGCAGTGCTGGGTTAGTGACTGGACTTGATGATCTGCAAGGTCTTTTCCAACCTAAAAGATTCTGATCCTAAAGGAAGTCTCAGATCTGTGCACAGGGGAAACAAATTTGCATATGGATGTGTATGAAAATAGTGTATAAGTACCTAGTAAAAGGCTGAAACACAGTACAGATGGCATTTACACGGAAATGAGGAATGTTAAACTTTTCTCTATTTAGAAAAGGCAACTGGTCTGTGAAAATACAGCCCATAATATTTTATTACAACTTTCTTTCATGTTTTGCTGTTGCCTTTGTCTCTAGGTGAATACAAGTATTCACAGCAATTGACTCCTGGGTGTCCTCCAAACCATTTCAATATCTCTGTCTATTCTGGAAACTTTTGAGCCCACTCACTTCATCAGAGGGAGAACACCAAGGGCTGGTAAAAACCCTTGCCCAAATCTTAATTGGTGCTCCTGTTGAAGGGAAGGCCAGACTGCAGCCTCAACAAACTGTTTTATGCCATCACCCTGCTGACCAACTTGTTCTCCTAAAACTCCAAATCACATGCGGTAGTTATATAAACCAGGAAGAGAAATTACGAAAGAGTGAGAAAAACACAAATAAAACAGAAGATTACCTGAAAGTGGCAAACATATACTAAGTGTGAGAAATATACAGGGGTGAGAAATGTAAGCCCACGGGATGATAACTGTAGGGCTTAATCTAGTCTTTAACAAATTGATGGGTTTGGATTTTAAAATGTTTCATGTCTCCATACTAAAGCTTAACAGCACTACAACAGTTTTCTTTCATCACACAGATACTCCCCCAAGTATAATTCATTCCTTTCCAGCTATTAAGAGCTGCACATCTGGCTTTCCCCTGTGGTTCTGTGACAAAATCTGATTATGCTACAGAATCTTAAGCACTTCTCACTGAAAAAATAATGAACTAACATTTCTTTGGACAGAGACACATGAGCTGAAAAAGAATTCCTGTCATTCTAAGCACTACTTCCATCATTTCACCAAATTAAAGTTCTTGTATTTTTAAAAAACTATCTGTGTCAGAAATGGATATTCACAGCTGTCCTTTTTGTATGATAATTATGTTATCTGCACTTATCAGAGATTTTGTATGTGAGAATTGCAAAATAGTTTCCATACGGATAAGATAAATCACAGTCACACTGACTGAAATGACTTAACAATCACATGTGAAGTTATGTCAAAACAAGGACGAGATTTAAAAAAAAATCCTCTAGTCCTGATAACAAGACCCTTTCCTCAGGACCAGAAATCCATCTGGTCGATATTATGCATAGGTAGTTTTTGTAGTTACGAGATTTTTTTTTACAAAAGGAGCTTGAATGTACTGCCTACACATCTTTGTTCATCAAAAGTACTTTCACAAGCCACTCCAATTCAAAATGGAGCATTTGTTCAAATTCTGCCACAGTATACATATATAGGTATGAAGAAGAATCCATCAATTTGAAAGCCAAGACATTTAGTGAAAAATTTTCTCATATAATACTGTGTCAAGGACCCCCCGGTTATACTGAGACTAAAGAAAAATAATAGTGATTTCTATGGGGATTTTTCTTTTTGTTTTGCATTTGACATCTGGCTCTCTAGCCAGTCAGGTTTCATTCCTTTCACTATTTATCAATCACACATCCATCTCAGGCTGTAGCACTTGGGTGGTCAAACCTTTTGAGAGGTCGCATGGGTCTACCAAGAGCCTACACTGCCAAGCCTTGCCAATCACCCAGCCAGACAGAAATGCATCATGTAACTAACAGCTAAGAGCTCTCCTGCCCCACACATCACGTATGCTCCCACATACATGACACTGACCAGGCAGCCTCTGGAGAAGAGGGTATTGGATAACACCAAACGAGCCAGAACTCTTTAGGTTGTCCCACGCCAGAGGCTGGCCATTTTTGCACTGGAATAATGACAACATGCTCACACGTGTGGAGAGGGCTTCTTTACAGGCCAAGTCTCACAAAACAGTGTTGCTAGTGGTAAGACCAGGTAAAAAGGCAAAATAAAAGCTGTCACAAAGAAGACATTGATAGTACAGTAAAATCAACACTCATTACAGTATTTGCTGATTTAAGTTGAGTCAGAAGCTTGGGATTAACTACTTTCTTATGGGTTGATGAGCTACCTAGACCAAAAGTGGTCTGCCTTCAGGCCCTTAATTATTTTGTGTGATTGCCATCACCAAGAACAACTAAAAATGTATATTTCTTCTAGAAAAATATTTATAAAAAAAATTTAGATGCATGTTTTTATTTTACAAATGATTTATCAGCTCTTTTCTACAATAATGAGTGAGAAAAATCCATATTATTTCTTTCATACTGTAGTGACATTAATGAATGTGTAGTTCAACTTTGGTTTTGACTTTACACCACTGTATCCTAATTAAAAATGACTTCATGTTAGTGCTTGTGACCTAAGTGATTAAAAACTGAAGTACCACTGCAATACATATATTTTTGTCATCATAATTCCAGTTTTTTATAATATCTAGGATGGAAGAAATATGTCCTAGATCATGACTTTATTATTACACCATATCTGAGTTGTGGTCCTGACTCAGGAAAGAAATGCAAGTAAATATGCTGGAAGTTTAACATCCCATGGGATTGAGTTTCAAGCACAGAAAAGCTGTGCTTTAAGCCCCCTGACTCTTTTGGAACCTCAAAACATGAACTGTTTCAGATGCTAACCTGCGAATCTGCTTAGTCAATTCCCTGTGAAAATGATGAACAAGCTTCGGAATTTGTCGTGCTGAAAAAGAAAGGCATAACACCTACAGGACCCTGCAAGCAGATGTAGCACTAATTTTGCTTTAGTGGGAACATGTATGGGATTTGGGCTATCTACAATAACCCTACCACACCCCCACCATAACCTTTCATGCTAACCTGACTAGATCTTTCAATGCAGAATTCCTTCATCCCAGTGCTGGTTCACACAATTACAATAAATCCAGTTGTAATTTCTGGCTAGAATGGCTTGCATTAGAATAAATCAGTAGAAAATCTTTTTGCATCTTTAAGCAGGGTTCTAATCTCTGAAATAATAAATTATAGGTGGGGGAACTCTTCAAGTAATTTAAATACACAATGGGACGTAATCAGAGGAAGGTTATCACGATCAGTGTACTGTACACTATCCACAAGTAGAGCTGTCTTTAATGAAGTACTTAAATAACCAGTAATTTTTGTAAGTGTTTCTTTTACTTAATGGTCTTTGATAAAGCCCACAGGAACAGCTTGCTTTGAAACTTGCTACAAATAAGAACTGATCCTAAAGCTCAGTTTAGGAGTCAGGTCCCATGAAAACTAGCAGGCACTGAGCTAAGTTCCTTAAAGAAAGAATACAAACTTTTAAAGCGATTATTTCTCCTGTAGTTTGAGGAGACTCCTTTAAAAAATATCTCAGTGGGAGAGATTGTAGTAGGAGGGCAAGGGTTTATTTCTATTGTTTTTTGGTCCAGTAAAACTGCAACAACACACTTTAATAGCTAACGGCATGATAAAGGATCTGGAGGGAATGTTAAACTTGATATGGAATACAGCCTGCACAAACATAGTGTTACTGTATGTGACCTTTGAGTAAGCACCAGTTTCTAAGCTTGCTTAGATGCTGCAACATTCTGTGGACTCTCTTTGAGAACAGAACTAATGTGTTCAACAGTCACGGTAAGTTCATTGGCTATTCTAGTGCAGTTAGGAGTATATCCTCAGTGGACTAAATTTAAGGCTGTGAATTTCTCATCCCCTTCACTGAAGTATGGTATTTGATTATTTTAAGCTACCTTTTCTCCATTGTAGCCACCAAACAGAAGCTCATCCTTACTACTCTATTGCAATTTAATTTCAGTCAAAGGTATAGTTCCTGCAAATTTGCCTTTGAGTTTTTACATGCAGATATCCCCCACAACTATAATTTAGCAGTGACAAAACCTTACAAAATTTGTTTTTTTCTCTTGCTGAAATGCCTTTCTGCCCTTTTCTTATTACCCTTGGCAGCACAAAATAAAAATAATCTCTAATGTTACTGACAAGTATATTAAAAGCATAAACATAAATCACTATGTCCAAATACTATAAAAGTCTGACTGTAAAATTATGATTAAAAATGGATCTGGGTATCCTACTATAACTCACAACTAATCCTAATATTGCCAGATCAGTTCAGCACTTATTCAATAGATTTGTAAGAATAAAAAAAGAAGTTACTTGCAAAATTCATGTATACTTCAGCAACATTCATTGTCATAAAGGGAATAAGTGGAAACAGAAAGGATGGTTATTAGACTATTAGAAACTCATTAATCTACTCAGAATCTAATAAAAATTTGGAACATGCAATAATATTAAAGGATACAGAACATGGCAGTTTACCTTTAACATGGTTTGGTAATTTCTTTGAAATGAGATACACTTTTAAAACAGCTTTTAGTTAAAATATAGCTTAATCTCATGACAGCAATTTTTATTACCCTTCAAAACAATCTCAAAGGTAATGAATCATCTCACTTCAATGGTTTTGGCAACAAATACATTTCTAAGAGGCGGAAGTTCAGCATTCCAGAACTTCATATGTATAAATTCAAACCTCCTACTGACCTTTCCTTTGGTGATGGGGAAAGCTGTATCATGAGCTCCATGTGCCTTTTTTGTGCTGTCCCTTTCAAGTATTCATGTAGAAAGACTATTCTGATTACAGCTTCAATACACAAGGAACAGACAGAAATAACATCTATTCTAGAAATAAATATCTGATGACTCTGACTGTGTGTTTGCTTGAAGGCAAAGGAGAGACAGGGAAGGAAGGGAGAGAGAAATACTGCCTATGTGTGCTTTTTGGTCATCTAAGGAGTGCTAATAAAAAGAAAAGAGATGACTAAATACTACAAGTAGAGATAAAATGTACACACGGGATGAATATCCTTCAACTTTCTCTGAATTAAAGTCTACTGGAAATGGACAAAATTCAAACCTATAATGATTTTTGTGGATTGGATGTAGATAACTTCCAAAACAATACAAAAATTGAGAGAAGTTCTGGCTGCTATATTTTTCTCCTGAAAGCCAATTAAAACTTACTGGACATTCGTACATTAAACAATAAGGGATTACTAAAAACAAATGCTATTTGATTCTTCCCAAAGAATCTGTTAGAGATCTGATGGAAAAGAAAAAATATTTTTAAAGGAACTCCTAAATATTACAGGGAGTATTAAGTAGTTAAAATTACCATGGCTACACACTTCCAGTTTGCCCCTATGCCAAGAGAGAGCAGAACCCACTCACTCATCTTGCAGTGCAGCATCAGCAGGTTAAGTACTAGAAATAATACACAAAAATGGCAGAACTATTTTAGCACTTGGAGTTTTACTTCTGGAAGCAGAAGGGGTAGAACATTTCTGTTTAACCTTTTCTTATTCTCCAGAAAATGACTTAGAGTTGAATCCTCCCAGCCATTACTATTTCCATTTATTGCATGCACTGAACAGGATTAACATAATTATGTAATTTAAAGTGATTAAACAGTGACATTCAGCAAAATAATACTGTCTGCTGAGGAAATGAAAAGTAAATAAATTAAAGTTCAGCTCTTTTCACCTGAAATGGACTGTGGTGAGCATTTGTTTGAAAAGGGTCCATGTAATATGTTGCTGTTTCAGCTGAGCTTTGATCACTGTAGCTGAAATTCAGCCCTGCCAGAGGGATGGACAGAAAGACAAAATGCCCATTAAATGAAATACCTCAAGACAAAACTACTTGGTGAAGGTCTTATGCTGGCTCTTGGGTTTGCTGTCTAAAATCATCTCTATGTATTTTAGCCCTTGAAGCAGTGCAGAGAAATGTGTTGGATCAACACACTTGCACTACTTTTGTTCCAGTTTGTGAGTCATCAAATGGCTGAATTAAAATGTTCATAGAATTATAGAAGATAAGGCTGGAAACAAAGAGGTCACCTAGCCCATACCCACGACCCAAGGCGGCTGACCTACATCTAAAGTGTTTGTCACAGATAAGGGCTAAGTATTTTCCTAAAGATCAGCATTGATTAAAATTCCCCAACCACTACATGCAATTCAACTCATTGCTTATCTAAACACAGTAAGAAAAATCTAGTCTGCCCATAAGAAAGAATCCACCCTAAGCTTTAAATTTTAAGAAGAGAAATGGGCTTTCATGAAGAAGAAAAATTCAAGTCAACTCAAATGCCCAAATAAACAAAGCCAACACAGCATGCAGATAATGTGCAGATCATGAAAATCAGCACCTGAGGTATAGCACATGACAAATTTTTGTTCCTTTTTCAGGAAAAAATAAGACTTTTGAAGGTCCTTTTTAAAAATCTTCATAGGTGGCATTGAGCTCTGCTCTTCAAAAGGAATAATCTCTCTTATCACATTAACTTTATAGTGACCTTCACAAAATAACTGAAGAAAACATGAGAAAAAAAGATTAATTAAGAAGGGTTTTACACCATCTTTTATGACCTCTATTTACAATCAGCAGGGAATACAAGTAACACATTAAATAAGACAGATTAATACACGCAAAAGCACTAAGTACTTGTACGTCTTGCTCAGTTCTTTCAGGGAATCATTGACTCACAGAATGGTGTGCATAGGAATGAACTTTAAAGATCATCTAGTTCCAGCCCCCTTGCCATGGGCAGGGACACCTTCCACTAGACCAGGTTGCCCAGACCAGAGCCCCATCCAAACTGGCCTTGAACACTTCCAGGGATGGGGCTTCCACAGGTTCTCCGGGCAACCTGTTCCAGTGACTCATTCCCTTACAGTAAAGAATTTTTTCTGAATCTAATCTAAACCTCCTCTCCTTTAGTTTGAATGCATTCCCTCTTGTCCTGTCACTACGTGCCCATGTAAAAAGTCCCCCTCCATCTTTGTTGCAGATTCCCTTCAAATACTGGAAGGCCACAATTAGGTCACCCCAAAGTTTCCTCCTTTCCAGGCTGAACAACCCCAGTTCTCCCAGCCTTTCCTCATAGCCGAGGTGCTTCATCCCTCTGATCATCCTGGTGGCCTCCTTTGGACTTGCTCCAAAAGGTTGATGTCCTTCCTGTGCCAGGATCCCAGAGCTGGACACTGCAGGTGGGGTCTCACCAGAGCAGAGGGGCAGAATCCCCTCCCTGGCCCTGATGCCCACAGTGCTTTGGATGCAGCCCAGGACACATTCGGCTTTCTGGGCTGTGAGAAGCCCAGAAAGCCAAATGCTGGCTCATATCTGGCCTCTCATCCACCAGCAACCCCAAGTCCTTCTGGGGCAGGGCTGTCCTCCATCTGCTCCTCCCCCAGCCTGCACTGACACCAGGGACTGCCCTGCCCCAGGTGCAACACCTTGTACTTGCTTTTGCCCAGTCCTCGGGCTTGTCCAAGTCCCTCTGGATGGCATCCCATCCTTCAGGTGTGACAACTGCACTGCTCAGCTTGGTGTCACAAAAGAGGTGTCAGAAAGTGGGAGACAGTGCAACTGAGTCAACAAAAGGTATGTTCCTAAGAACGCAAGAGCACCAAGTAGTGCACTGTATTTTCATAAAGCATTACTTGACAATGATTTTACATAGAAGATGTTCCTACTTTTTGTCAGTATGATTCTCTTTAATAGAAACTTCCCCCACGTTTCTCAAATTGCCCTTTCTTGGACTTTGTGATACAAAGATCTCTTTGCAAAGTAACTTTCTGAGAGGTAAAAGGTATCCTATACATTAGTTTGTCTTTCTTCTTTGGAAATGCCAATCTTTCATTAGCATTTCTTATACTTTCTACAATGTCTGTTTCTGAAATTTTATGAAAGATTCCTCTACTCACACCTTTATGCCATTTTTTTATTTAAAATTTGCTTCCTAATTCTCTTTTTGCCCTAAATCTCTAATCTCTACTTCCTGTTCAGGAACCAAATTTTCCACCACCTTGAAACTCTAGCACATGTAAAAACTCTATTTATTAATTAACATGCATCTTCCACATTTCCTTCCAAGTTCTTGAAGGAAGTTTCCAATACAGAGATCTTAATTCTGACATGATTTCTTTAATTTCTGTTCCAGCAGAAGATATTTTCTTCCCCCTTCTCCATTTTATTTTGCCTGCAACTGAAGAACCCTTTCTACCTGAGATCAGAGAGTTTCCTTTAAGCTATGCTTTGCTGAAATTTCTTTCTGGCAGGCTATAAAGAAGTGTTTGATATATGCATCTTTCCTGTTTCTTAACATCAGAAAGAAGTAATGTTTAGAGGTCATGTTTTGCTAACGTAACTAGAAGATACTGGTGGCTAACTGGAAGACCAGGAATACAAAGCTTCTTCGTTAGTACCCAGAAGTACAATGCCACAATGACCTACTGCAGGTTATTGTGGCAGTTAAAATGCAGGTAGGATGGGGGAGAAAACAGAAACAAGCAGAATGACCAAATAATTGGTTGTTAACTGAAAATCAGTGGCTCATGCCTCCATTCCTACAAAGAGCCCAATGACTTGAATTGCTATTAGCTTAACAGGCCAACTGTGGGTATTTCCAAGGCCTGGGAGCCACAGAGATGTGCACCAAGATCCCAGACTCACAAAAGGAGATATTGCAAATGGAGCTCCCAGCAGATGCCATTCACAGGGGAAGTGTTAGACATGGAGAATGTCATCACAGAAACCACTGGAAAACAGAAAACTGGAAGACGTGCCTGTATTTGTTTGAAAAGAAAGTCAGTCATAGACTCATTATAGAAACATCAACTATGAACATATAATAATCGTGACTGGGGAATAAACACCCTGTTAAAATTAATTTTTTTCTCTTGCCTTAGTTTTCCATCTGATTAAAATTTCCCACCAAAGGCCCTCAGACTTATGGGGCTTTGATTCTGGCAATGCATTTCAACTCTGGCAGGTAGCCAGCCTTTTATTTTTATCCCTCGGCCCTTTGGTCTCTCCTTCATGTATTTCTCATCTTACAGCATTTTTTTCCTCTAGTCACACAACATATGTAAACAACCAGAATTATTTTTGGAGTACAGAAGCATAACATACCCTATTTCTGGTTCTAACAAGAGATCATATTCGTGCAGATTCTTACTTTTTTTTAATTATTAGTTTTGGGCAAACATTTGTCTGTAAACAGGATACATTTATTAGGTATTTTACTTTATGCTGCTGAGAAACAATTGAGATCCCTAAATTTGGCCAAATAAAACTAATACAAATATTAAAATGTTTTCTTTTTAAATTAGATTACATTCAGACTGTTGAAACACACTGCTGACTTTTCAAAAATATTATCCAATGATAATATACTCAACATTATGCGCATTGCAAACCCACCTCCAAAGCCTCAAAGACAAGTTTACCAGAGTGGTTAAGAACATAGAAGACATGCTAAATTGCTTTTCTGAATCTCAAAATGCTGAAGTGCATCCTTAATGCTTTGTCAACGCCAAGCCTACCTCAATGAAAGGATGAGATATCTACAGCATTTACATCTTCTTTTTGTTCCCAGGCAACTTAACAGACCTACATCTTGATCAAAGCTTTGAAATAGTTATTCACTGATATTTGTAACTGCAATTAGTAACTCATGATAGGTTTGTTTTGTCTGAATGTTCATTTAAGGTTACTGTCACTACTTTTTAATGGCCAGTTCACATACATCTCATGTTAGATTTACTAGAACCAAATCCAAAAATGCCTTTATGCATGTGTTCATGCTTCATTGACTTAAACTTTCACCTATATGTCCTCTGCAATGTATGTCGTCTAAACATGGTTCTATTACTGGATCAGCAACTGCACATTTTAAACACAAGTAAGTCTATAGTAGTTCTCATTCAACTGAAATTTCCTAATGTATTTGCCTCCCCAAATATCCCTCCTGTAAAACTGTACAGCTTGGACAGAGCACTCCCTTTTGAGTGGCTTTTTAAAAAAAAATCATGCTGAAGTAAAAAAACCCCAAAACATCCTGGCAAATACTTGTGCATTTTACTACTTAATATGTCCAGTACAATCGCTACATTTGATTGCTTTGACAGCTTTTTAACCCAAGCTGCTGATTCCAAGACTCTTCTGTCATTCCTGTCCCAAATTCTGCCACAGAGCCTAACATTACTGAATGTCAAGACTTTGCTCTAAGCCCACCTACTTGGTTACAGTTTTTTCCTTTAAGAATATAACTGTAAGACATTGTACATCATTAGTACATTAATGGATATACATATCAGCTGTGTTCTTCATAGACTGAAAAAGCATGAAATAAAGATATGTTAGAAATACTCTGAATTAATTCTATATATTAGCCTCCTTACTTGTCACAGATACACAATGTGTGATATTTTGTTAAGTCTCTAAATTGCCCTTTGTGTTTTTGCATTTTGCATTCCCTCTTTTTCAGTCAAATCTGTTGACTCCAGTTGGTGACCTACTTCTTTTATTTCTTTGGACCAATTTGCCGCCACAGTCATGCAGCCAAAATGGTAAAAAAAGACCTACAACTGTTCCTTCAGACACACATGTTGCTTGTGGTGCTCCCTCAGAATTTGTCAGAAAAAATTATTGAGGGTTATGTATCAGATGAGAAAGAGAGCACACAGTAGCAGATAAGCTGAGATCCTTTGGAGGTACTTTTCCTCACAGCATTTATAGAAGCTTCTTTTTGCTTAGTTTATGACTTGTATTGACATCCTCACATTATGGTGCTCTTAATTTTTATAATTTTATTTTTTAGCCATATGATTAATTTCCTTAAAGACCACACTTTTAAAAGTTTTCACTCTTCCTGCAAACATTCTGCGTTACAGAGAAGTACAGATGTGATGGATTTTGAAGCATCTTTTACTGAGTCCTATGCAAGTTAATGAAAACACTATTAATAATGAGCAGACCCTAATTCTTGCTCATTTCTCTGCACAGTGGAAAAGTTATCCAAGACTTTATTTCTGCAAGCTGCAGAAAACCTAGCAGAGACACTTGGGATCTTGTTAAAGATCCAAGATATTTCTCTACTTTTGAGTGAGCATCTGAATTCATCTGTTCTGAGTTGCCTCCATCCTTCCCCAACCTGCCATCCATGCACATAACAAGCTATAAAGGGCTCACATGACATATGCTGCCCCTTTTATCTTGCTCAAAGCATCTTTGGTTGGAACTATGTGTCTTGAGCACATGTAGCAGGAAGCATTTCCCAGCAGTCCAACCAAATTGCATCTTGCAGCCAGCCCGAAACCCAAAGTAACTTTGGTGGCAAACTGATTTTTTTTCTGGAAGCCTGAAGGAAGTTGCTATTTATATGTATGATTTTTCAGGAGGAACTTCCCACTAACAATTTCAGTTCATGTTCTATATATTATGCATTGGCCAAGTGTGATTAAAAGCTTTCAGCTGCAACTTCTATGTACCAAAGATGTTCCATTTACTGAAATTTACTGAGATTCTATTTTTTCCATTAAACAAAAGCTCCTAACATTTCCAGTGGACCCATCATAAATAAGATACTCCTTTGAAGCAGCACTGGTAACCACAAAAGTCACGAAAATAAATTTGCCTTATCATTGCTTGCTGCAGCCATTTATGGGGGGATTCCAGGTACTTGTTCATGCTTATCCAAAGGGCAGGACCAGAGCTACTACATATCGCAATGAGTCCTTGTGGCAATTATCACTATCCTTGATTTTAATAATTTTATCTCTCAATTTAAACAAAAAAAATAAAAATTCAGTCAAGAGATGGCTTGCCTGTCCCCATCTACAAGCTTCTGGCAGCACATATTCAGTTTAATGACAGTCTTGGTTCTGTTCCAGAGATTATTAAAAAAAAAAATGTTCTGATGAAAAAATCAGCTGTATTTAAATAGCTACATAGTCCAACCAGACAATTTGAAGGGTTTGTCTGTTTTTTTCCCTCTTACAGACCCTTATCAGGCTAATATACACATACACACAGACAATATTAATGGAAAGCTTAGTAATGTGTTTGTGCTTAAGTGTCATGATCTGCTGAGCACATTACAGTAGGTGCATTACAGGGAGTGCATTATTGCTGCTCTGTGTTTGCACAGCCAGGCTTACTGAAGAGACCAAGGAGCTTAGCTTAACACTGGTCACCTCAGGAATGCCTTGATGATGTATTTTAAATGTGACTACTTAGAACATAAACAAGGATATGTATATACTTTCATACTTGTCAGCAATTTACTGTAAAAGCAGTAAGGTGGCTGATAAACTGCCAATTATCCTTCTTCCCTGCGCTATGTATTTTTTGGAGATCGTAAGCTGGAGAAAGGACATCAAATGATGCTTAGAAATGTGATACACATTTTCATTTCACACTCCATCAGTTTTTACAACTGGAGCTCCATGAAATGTATGAGAATACTTGGCTAACAGCCATATCTACTGAGGTGTAAAATAAGAATCAGATCACTTTTTAAAAGAGTTTCATTTTCTTTACATGACTAAATCAGATGTTGACCTTTTTCCAAAATGTATTGTAAATATTCTGTACATCTACCCATCAATTAATTTTGAATCTCTGAATCATGTTTAGACTTGTTTTAACAGGTATGGAATCAATACACATTTTTTTAAAAACAGTTTTGTAAAAAGAAGTAAACTATTCATCCTTCCACTAAACTGAAATACATAGAATTATAGAATTCCTGGTTAATCTTTGCAATTCTAGTAATTTCTTTCCCCATCTTGCACCCTGAAACAAGAAACAAGCGTATTATTGCCTTTATAGTCAGCAAAGTAAAGCTACAGGCATCAGCAAAAACATATTTTTAATTCAGATTTCAATCTGTCAGAAAAGATTAAAGCTTCATGCATATATAAATGGGAACTATAAAATGATAACAGATACATAGCATGGAATCATTTTGCTTGAACAGCTGTGGATTTACCAGTGTAGTAAAGCAGAAAATGTCTTTTACTCACCTCTGTTAAACCAGAAACTTCTCCTTTTGCTAACGGTCTGGTGATGGATGCAGTGTGAACTCTGGCATCTGATACTGGCTGCCCCTTCATAAAATGTTTCCCAGCTTCATAAATATTCACTTCTACCATCTTACCCATTAACAGAGGATCTTTCGGCACAAGAACCTTTGAAATAAAATAAAGACATAGCTACTAAATACCACAAGGAATATTAGAATCTCTAGTATCCACTCAGAAAACAAATTTTTGATAAACATCAGAGAAAATCCAAAAACATTTTAGTCACCAGGGTCCCCTACAGCCCCTGACACACTTGACCAGTAAGATCTCTAGCTTGCATTCTTCAAGAGCTTTGCGCTGTTAGCTGAGCTCTTTTCAACTCCAACCGATTCCTTAAGTCATGCATTTTGATTGATGAGAAAGTTGGGCCTGAGTTGCAGTTTTTGAATCCAGACTCACACAGTTCCCAAGGGCATTTGTACTACACAGTTCTAACAGACTGCTGTAAAGCTTCTTATTTCCATGTCTGTCCCATGACGCCTTTTCTAAAAAAAAGTTTTTGAGTCTGTAAAGGCTTCAGGACAGAAATTATTACCCTTGTTTCTCTTTGCACAAGCCTTTATTTTGATTGTGCAGATCCTTTGCAGCTGAGATGCATGATTGACAATGAATGCCTGTAAAAATAGACAAGCGTGTTTCTTGGGTCAGCAACTATTGCCACCCTTTCCTGAATTTGCACAACCATGATATCAGACAGTCCCACTGCACAAAAAAGCACATAACAGATGTTCCTAGGTCATGCATTTTAAAAAAGAAGAGCCCAACATACAGGAGCAACATTTTTTGCTGGAAGAATAAATGGAGTTAAAATCATTATAAAATAGAAAAGCAGTTGAAAAAAAAAAAAAAGTGGAGTAATTTCCTAATGAAATCACATTTTTTACACTGTTTACAATGAAAAATTGAGTCATGGGGACTCAGTCAATTACATTTACTTGAAGCTCATCCACACGCATAAACTCAGGATGGGTCATGTTGGAAGGGACCTCAGAGGGGTCATCTGGTCCAACCTCCCTGCTCAAGCAGGGTCATCCTAGGGCACATGGCACAGGATTGCATCCAGACAATTCTGGAATTTCTCCAGTGAGGGAGACTCCACACCCTCTCTGGGCAATCTGTTCCAGTGTGCGGTCACCCGAACAATGAAGAAGTTCTTCCTCATGTTCAGGGGAAACTTCCCGTGCATCAGTTTCTGCCCATTGGCTTTTGTCCTATTGTTTGGCAACACCAAGAAGAGCCTAGACCTATCCTCTTGGAACCCTCCCTTCAGATACCCATGGACATTGATGAGTTCCCCTCTCAGCTGTCTCTTCTCGAGGCTGAACAGGCCCAGCTCCCTCAGACTGTCCTCGTAAGAGAGATGCTCCAGTCCCTCAATTATCTTTGTTGTCCCTCGATTATCTTTGTTGTCTCTCGATTATCTTTGTTGCCCTTCGCTGGACCTGCTCCAGGAACTCCATGTCTCTCGTGTCCTGAGGAGCCCAGAACTGGACAGAGCACTCCAGGTGTGGCCTCACCAGGGCTGAGTAGAGCTTTTCAAAGGCAATGATCACATCTTTGTATCTTGATTTCTTGATACTGAAATTGAAATGCCTTAAAATGGCTTAATTTTTAAGACTACATGTGTAGAGGATTTTCAGAGAAAAAAAATCTGTGCCACCCACATTTGGAGAATGTTTTGTTGCCAAACACTGCCTCTCCATTTTCACTTATCCCAACTGTTGATTGTCACACTTGGAGGAAATCACTACCAGTGGTTTCCTTTCTTCTCTGAAGGCTCAAGGTGTTCATGACTAGGCATTTCCTAGGCATTTCCAGATCCTAGGATTTTGCTGAGCTTCCTAAGCATCTTCCGAGAAAAGCAGACATCTTTGCCTTTCAGAGACAGGCAAGCTGAGTGAGACTCAGCAAGCACAAAGCCAGGATCCTAATGCTGAGAGGGTGCTATGATGTGACTGCATCAGTTCTTCCCATGTAATTCATCTTGGGCAAATTTAAAATGAGGTAGCAAAGTATATCACTGGGCTTGTGACATCTGTAAATGTATCTCCACATGCAAAAGGTAAGTAACTGAACATAAACCCAGCTTCAGAAAATAAAGAGGTTAAGTGAAAATAACTGAGAGGTACTGTAAACAACCAAGCATCCAGGCTTGGCGTACACGTGGACATTTTTTGATATAAGTATTTTTTAAGAAAAAACCCTCAACCATATTTCTAAGAAACTAAGTTATACCAAGAGAAACTCTCCCCTTGGCGGTTGATCTGGCAGAGAACTCTTGGGTCACTTTAGACCACTCTGCTCAATGTAAACTGTATCACCTAAGCCTCCACAAATGTCAGCTGCAGCTCTGCCACAAAGTCTGCCAGTGTAGCTTTATTGATGTGGATTTAATAGCAAATTCTTTCAGTACAGATGAGCTCAGTGAAGACAGAAGATATTTGATAACTATTTGAGTTAACAGAATACTACACCAGAACTCTGAGCTTCAGCTTCCAAAAATATATAATATGATACTTAGACTTAAGAGTGGTTTTCAATTTACTATCATTCAATTTACTGCCATTAGTCTTAATTACTAGCACTGATTCTCGTGCTTAGGTGGGTGAGCAGTAGGGTATTATCCTTGCGAAACACACTCCACATTAGATTTTAGGGAAAGGATTTACATGGTCATAATGGAAAGCATTTCTTCCCTAATAGATTTTAAAATTACTCCCTGCGTTACTATTTGTATTTCACAAATTCTTCACCAGTACCTATCATGAGCCATCTTAGGTGCGGTATAAACACATTACAAAACATCAACACTTTTTCTCCTGTACGTATTGCTTTTCATTTAATTAATTAAGCTTCCATAAAATAAGCATTGAACAAAAAAGCCCCAAGAATTTTTTTTTTTAAATCTCTATGTGGAAGACCATGTTCCTCAACTCTGACTGATAAGGTACAAAATCAAGGAGCAGTGATACATAAGACTTAAACAGAAGCTGGATATGTAACAAAAAAAAATTATCGAAAAAAAAAAAAAGGATAAAGTGAGGAAAAATAATTAGTGACCCAGATATCTAACAGAAACAGGTATTGCAAGAATATCAATGTTACTTACTACTAAGGAAAAATAAATAAGTAAATGTTGTAACATAACACAAAACCAGAAGAAAGCACTATTGGTGACTCTAGAAGCACAGCCATCATCTGTAGTCTCTCCAGGTTCAGAAAACTGACTACCTAATGGTAGCAAAAGCAAACTAGACAGCTTAGTGAAAGAAAATGGAGAATAAAATCATGATGATTCAGAAAAGGCAATTTTACTGGTTTTGAGCAAGTCATCTGCTTTTGAGCAAAAACCACAATTTTGTGAAATAGATATTGTACTTCCATTCTCAAAGATACTGGTTTTTGTGTGGGAAAAATTTATCTGTAGAAAGTACACAGAGGAAAATGACAAAAACTAGAAGGAAGGGGTGCCATTCAGGAGGACTTCACAAGCCTGAGAAGTGAACCCACAAGAACATAATGAGGTTCAACAAGTCCAAGTGCAAGGTGCTGCAGCTGGGTTGGGGCAATCCCAGACCTAAGAACAGACTGGGAGAAGAAGTCGCAGAGAGCAGCCCTGCCAAGAAGGACTTGGGGGTTCTCCTGGACGAGAGGCTGGACATGAGCTGGCAATGTGCACTCACAACACAGAAATCCAATTGTATCCTGGGCTGCATCCAAAAAGGGGTGGCCAGCAGGGCCCCCTCCAGCCCAAACCACTGCATGATTCTATGAAATACAACATATCACACTGAAGTGTTAATCTAAAGAAGCTTCTGACCCTTTTATTGTCAGAATTTCTTTTTCTTTTTCTTTTTTTTTTTTTGGCAAATTTCATTGCCTTAAAGACTTTTCAGAAAGATGTATGAAAATTGTCGTGACTCAACTATTCAGAAATCAATGCTTTGGGGACAGAGAAATTAAAATTACTGCAATAATTAACAGCTTCTTAAACCATGCTGTATACTCAAACATCCACTTTATATTTCTTAACATAATTTCAGGTAAATTATATTTACAACACAGAAACAAAATATCTCATAAAAGTCTTGACGGTCACATGTTTCCTGGAAAATGCTTCTTATTTTTTCACTAGTTCTTTTTCACCCCACCACACTGTCTTGCTGAGATTATCAGAAAGCAAAGATAAAACAAAAAGATGTTATTTGGTTTATTTAACTGTACCTGCTCATAGAAAGGATTGTGAGCAACATAGTAATTGGAGTCAAAGGATTCTTCTGTTACCAGAACTCTCTGCCTCTCACCGACCTGGAAAATAGAAGACAAGAGATGACTCAGAAAGAAAAACCAATGAATTATACTGAGAAGAGAACTGTAACTACAAACAAATATTCTTAGCACGAATAATCAAATTCTCTGAGGAAATTCTGTGTTAGCAAGAAAGTGGAGTAGAGAAAACCTTACTTACAAGAGTTTAAAACTGTCAGGGTTGAAAGTCAGAATTGAGGGCTAGAACTGTGGGGCTGTAATGGCTTAACATGAAAATCCAGTTCAGAAACATAAACTGATTTTTACTTATTAACATGACAGCAAATAAAAATGTCAGATGTGAGCAAAGTCCATTGCATCTTCATCCAACTAACGAAAAAATTCTGCAATAAATCACTAAAAGGGTACCTTTTCTTTAAAGGCCACACTTGTTATTTGCAATGCTGGTGGATCTCCTTATCCCTTCTTGGTGATCTCACTGCATGGTACTCATGAGATCACACTGATTTCCATGACAGTGGAGCCAACATTGCACATTACAAATATTCAAGAAGAAGAGTTTTTAACAACTCACAGACACAGCATACTAAAGGCAAAATAAACACTGGTCTAGAAGGACCTGTGTTTCAGTAATACTTCCCACCCTCCAAACGCACTAACACAGTTCAAAGGAAGCACCGGTCTTAAAATTAAATGGAAGTTAAATGGAAGACGCCAAGACAAATCAGTTGCATTTAGGGGCCAAGCAGATATGGAACAAAATCTGACTTTCCCTGAAGTTCAAAATCCGCCACATAATACCTCCGGTATTGTCCATTACTGAGTTTATAATGAAGTGTACAGCTTAATTTCTGCAAACCTGGCAGGACTTAGCTCACATTTTCAGTCTGAGCCCATCTCTACTTTTTCCATCTAAATGTGCCCTGGATTAATTCCAAACTATTTGACAAATGCATTCTGCAAATTACAACTGTCTAGCAAGTTAAATTTACTCACTGCTTTTATTACTATTTTGAGATTCAAAAAGCTTTCACATTTTACTCTGAAGTTTTAATATCTATGAGCGAAGTTACACTGCCTTCCCCTCTCCCTGAAAGATTCCCACCACATCCTAGTGGCAGCTGTTACATACAAGTTTTAAGACCTCCATCATAAGTTCCATGTGAATTAGCAAGATGCAGAGCAGATAATAAGGTTTTGATTCCTTAAGGTACAAGCAGTATAAGACAAGATTATGATTTTCTCTAACAGTTAACGGCAGAATAGAACATTAAAAAATAGGAACAGCAATATCACATCTGCTTTACAGTACACACACACACACACACACACACACACTCACACTACATATATAATTCTCCAGTTGCTAAACAGAAATACTTCATAGAATAACTCTTGACTTCTCTTCCCTGTGCATTTATCTGGAACATTCCCGAAGCAAATCCTGGAGAGCAAGGGAGACAGCGAGCACCCAGCTCATTTCCCCAAAGGCAGTTAAACTTCACTCCCCAGGGACCACAGGTTGTGGGCTACACAACAGAAGGGGCAAAATCCCTGAGTTCCAGACTTAGTAACAGAATAGGAGAAAACATGTATATTTTTGCATAATTTTAAGAGGTGTTGAAGACTTGTTTATAGCACATTTAGAATTTCCATTCTCTGGGAAGTCTGCAACTACAAATAACAACAGATAAAACATACTCAAATTTTAGTAAAAATCCAGTGTAACCAACAGTATGGTGGTTTTTTATTATTATTTTCAATGAAACATTTATCAAATTCATATCCCCAGAGGAGTTTTGCGAAACATGCCAATAAGGCACTCAAGATAACTACTCCAGTAGTAAGATTACGGCCAACATTCCCCTAAACCGAGAGGTTTTGTTACTTCTGTAATACTTGACACCACAGCTTTTAAAAATCACAACTCAACATCTGCTGTAGCGCGGAAGTGCTCAAGTCTCAGATGTCCTGCAATATTATGGAAAAGAGGAGGACAAAATGTTAGATAAGCAACGTTCACCCTTGGGAAAACACGCTACCACTGAAAATCACCAAGGCCAATCATCAAGTCATGTCCTCACATAATATTTATTATTTACCAATACTGAAACTTAGCAAACATGGCTCAAAGCAATATTGGATCTGTAACTAATTTCTCAGTTGTCTTGTGGCTCCCTGGGTCTCTCTGGTCATAACAGTCTGCCTTCGTCGTGGCTACAAATCCTGCCTGTGAGGCAGACTAAACTACATGTGCTATCTTCATACTCTCAGATGACAGTATGGCAAGCTTTTTATTGGAAAAAAAAAAATAAATCAGAGGGAAGAAGAAAAGAACACCTGTGTTAGATCATTTGATATAAGCTGTGGTTTCTTCAGAGACAAGTTGTCAGTTTTTCTCATCTTTGCTTCCAGGAGCCAAAAGAGGTCAGGTCTCCTCTCCACGTCCCAGTGGGCCAGAGAGAGAGCTTCTGGGTTCAGAATTTCTTGGGAATGGGAGGAAATCAGGAAGACTAAATTTGCCACATAGCATCAGAACAGTGGCATTTAAATTGAGGACCAGAAGTGCTGAGGAGCCAAACAGCCTATACCAATTCACAGTACATACATACAGACAGACACACACACAGAAGACTAGGAGGGCACACTGTAAGGAACAAATAGTAAACCCAGTAATTGTCCATTTGCTGAAGTTATGGATCTGTAGCCTTGGCCAAGGCCAAGCTCCCAGAGAGACACAATATTCAGCTATTTGCAGACTCTTTTGCCATAACAACAGAAAAGGAAAATTCCTTTTAATGAGTTAGGCCATTGCATATTCATGATCTACAAGACTAATTGGCTACATGCATTTGTAAGACAGAAAATTACTATCTATCCTGCATCCAAGTATAATTAAGAAGAAATGTAAGTACGCAGAACGCAGCTTTGGTATTGAAATTTGTTCAAAAAGTGGAATATGTCATCATTTCTGCAATTATTCCCCTGGGATCTCTAAGTGCCTAAGTTTCACCTCTCTCAGAATTTAAATATGCAGAAACCAGACATGATATCTAATAACAGTCATAATTATAATAACCTTTGATGATTTTTTTTTCAGGCATGTAGCAGCAGAAGTAGTTCAGTATCTTATTTTTATGCCTATTCTTTCATCTGCTTCCACAGGTACACATGAGTTCCAGCTCTCAGGGAACTACAATTCTGCCAAAGCATCTGGAACTGAGGGAACTCAGCCCTGGCATCTCGATTTGGAAAGGTTTCCTATAGAAGCATTATTTTTTTTTTCTTGATGGATGACAACATGAAAATACTTATGAATGATAGCAAAAAAACCTTACCCAGCAACCTCCCCCACGCCAAGGTGGACTGGTCACATAATTTACACAACGGCAATTTGTTTTCACCAAAAACAATGCAACAATGCAAGAAAGCTGCTGGTCTGATCACTTCCTGCACTGCAACAGTTACCAGGAAGTTTGTAAATCTCAGAGTTAGTAATCAAATCACTTAGGAACTTTTATTTCATTTTCATTTATCCTACAGGAAATTCTGACATGATAATTCTTTAACTCAGTTTTTCCTTTACCGGAAACCACAAAAAGCAGTTTTTCCAGCTGGCTGATTTTATAAAATAAATGAACAGTAAGAAATGTGCAAAATCCTTCTTGGCTGCAGACAAATGGTTTCTTTTTAAAACCAAAACTGACTGAATCACATAAAACACAAGACTGATTTTTAAACTCCCCAACAGTTTTGGTGCAAAGGACTGTCCCTTTTTACATGCTTTGATAGAATAATGCTATGTAATGTCAAAAGTGGTGACTGCTGTGATTACTCTCAGGTAATGTATACCCCTAATTTTTTTTTTAGTCAATGAGACTGTGATTGCACCAGTTTTGATTTGTTAATTATAACAGCCAGAGCACATGGCACATGATATTCCTCAATGTCTCCTTATCACTCTTTTATCTGAATTTTATTAGCTTTGTTTTTAAGAGCCTCTGATTGGCTAAAAAAGTACAAATTAATAACCACAATATTTCTGTATTTCTTCCGTAGAAGAAAGCACACTGCCCATGCAGCATCTCCATTGATTCAGAGACAGTGGCCAAAGCCTCCTTCAGGCTTAGTTCAATTCACAGTGGAATTGACGAGCATCATTCCATTCGTTTTCAAGAGGGCTGGCTTGGATTCTGACCCCAATCATCATGGAACATACTCAGTACAAGGCTTGAAAGCCACACAAAAATCTGCTTTCCTGTATTTATTATTTAAATATATCATAAAATAGGCAATGAAGAATACACACCATCACAGTTTATGCGCGTATGTTTTAGCTGATTATTCTGATGTATAGAATATTTCTGGTAACCTTGCATATTCAACCTTTACTAAGTATAACAAAGTTTAAGCAAAAGCAATTTAGAAAGTGTTCATTCTACATCAGTTTTGGTTTACTTCTCTCCTGATTTTTCAGTTGCAGTCTAATTATTTTGAATAAATTTTAGTAATTATGCAGATGATGTATTCTTCGCTATAAAGCAGAGATGAAATGCTGGACCTACTTTTAATAAATTATGTGAATCCTTCCACAAATAGAAGCCAAATTTCTTGAAAATTATAATTAAGCATTCTCTAAGTCTTCTGTTTACATATTGTAGGTGTTTTCTCCTCCTGACACAGAAATCAAAGTGTGCCACAATCTCCCTGTAAAAGAGATGAAATTTCTAGAAACTTATGACATGGTCCTGTTTTGATGATACCAGAACACATCTTTTCAAAATCTCCTTTGTACTGCTTTGTTCTGCTACGCAGCACTGCTCCTCCAAAATTTAGGGTGCATACATCCCTCCCTTTCTGAAGGAAGTATTGGAGACAAAGAATGGACTTGTCTCTGAGCTTTTAGAAAGTTGTTAGGGATTTAAATGTGGGTACTGGAAAGCAGTAACATTAAAATAGTTCAGCTCCTGAGCATGACAATTTTTACACTGGGATAAAAATGCTTTTCAAGCACACAGCATAGACAGCTGCCACTTCACTAAGGCTCATGTTACAACTGTTGTCCAATTACAGATGGGTAAATGCCTTCTTTTTATTATGTTATGTTCAGTGCATAACCCTGCACAGAAACGCAGCAACAGAGTGACACGAATATTTAGAGTTCTGTATCTTCTACATCATACAATGATCAGTTAGATTAATCTCTACAACACGTGTCTGGCCCATTTTACACCTGAGGAAAGAAACAGAGAACCTGATCGCTCCAGTGCTGCAGAGTAAGCTCTGAATTTACCACATGGATTTCGTGTATTCCTACTTTTTCCTCCTAAACCTAGACAATGCTGTCTCAGTCCTACAATGCCACTAATGAACAACAAAACCAAAATTCTCAGTGTTTTTCCTGTACTTATACTGCCCAGGTTTTTTTTCATCCTTGGAAACGGCATTGGGTGGCTGTCTTCACACATAGAAAAGTATTTAGCTCTTAACTAGTGAACTTTGGAAACCCAAGTTAAAAGCAGACAGCGTTCAGCCAGGTGTCTCATTTCACTGTCAACCAATACAGCTGACTTTGTTAAATCATCATAATTAAACTGTCCGTCTTTGAACAAAGCTGCAGATTTTCTTTTTAAAGAAGGCATAAAACGTATGACTTATGAAATAATACCTAAGCAAATGCCTTTTTTTGTTTTGTTTTAGGCACACTTTCTTCAGCCACACTGCTCTTTCCACAGCATCATTCAAAATTCAGAACGGACACAGGCAACAGATGCCCACAGAACAAACTCTTTCAACCATTTTCCAGGCTGGCTTGAGGCTGTGCAAGCTGGAAGGAAGGATTAGGTATAAATTAAAAGACAGTCAGCCCTAATAGTACACAATCAGCATAACAAAAAGTGCCTCAGACCTTCAGCAGCAGGCACTGCAGCTCATTAACAGCAAGTGAACACCTTCTCTTTGGTCCCCTTATGAATTTGTTGGCACAGTTATGGGGGAGGGAAAAGGTAGGCAGAGAAGGAGGTGAGAGATAGAACTAGACTGCTTCTGCTTTCTTGGCCCACTGCTCACGCTTCAGGGTAAATAGATCCTTTCTATTACTGTGCACCTGCATCTGACTGCTTCATTTTGATTTGGTCTCCTGCTGGGAAAATGTAGCTTCTCCCAGCACATACAAACCCTGCCATGCAGCTTAGATGAAAATTATATTCAGAGATGTGAGTGGTGACCTAAAAATGACAACTGGTCCTCAAAATATCTGATTCCGTTTAAATTCTGTAAGCTTGCATTTTGCTTGTCTCTCCTTTTCATTGCCTAGAAAAGGGGTAATAAAAGTAGTATGTTGACAACTCTGTCATACTACATTTCTAAATTTCATTGACTGTGTACAATATTATAAAAGGAAAATAAGTTCTCTGAAATGGGAGAAACACATTGCCCCTGAAAGCAGTCTCTCTCGTTGGATCTTTCTGTTGTAAACCTCAGCTTAAGCAGCAAAAGGATGAGGTGTCAGAATCTGGCTTTTTTTCTGGATCCAGCATATCGTTGCTAAGACACTGTTTTCTTGTGCTCTCTGAAATGCTGTTTCCACACATGCAAAATCCAATTCTGACTGTTACACAGAGGAGTCACCACAGAGCTGGGCAAGTTGCTACAGCAATATAAAATATGCTATGCCAAACTGATATCAGGCAGTCAAACAACTGCCTTAATGTAATACTGGCAAAAGCCTCCCCCCACTTTTTAAAAATTATTAACAACCTCCATAAAACTGTGGAAAATATCTACAGAAAAAGTCTAAACAAAAAGATCGCCTCAAAATAGGAACAAGAAACATCTGAGAAGGTAAAATATGTTTAAGGTATTCCTTTCATACCCATAACATTTCACAAACAAAAAACTAGACAAAGAGTCTACCCTTAAGGAAACTTGACATTTAAAATAAAAGTATAGGAAAGCGTACTATCAATGCTGATTCTATAGAATGGAAGATGGCCTTTAGGAGAATCTTTCAAAAATATTTTCAACTTCCAGCCAATCTGGCAATCAGATGGATTATGATGGCATAACTAAACAAATATTTGGGTTCTTTAAATTTTATTGTGCTTTTTTTCTAATAACAAGCTAAGCCTGTAGCGAAATGAGGCAACCAAGCTTAAAAGAATGATGGTCTTTGTTAGGAAAGGCCATCCTTTATGCTTCTTCTGTGAAATTATTTAGAATTATTTAGATTGGGTGTTTTTGCTGGAAGCAATTCCCTAAGATACACTGCCTATTTCCAAGTGATTTAAGCACAACATGAAGTAGTAGTTGCTAAGGCAACAATATGCAATTCCTGTTTCACTGATCTCTCTTAACAGCTGCGTAAGCCCAGGCAAGTATCAGTTATATGAGAATTTATAAATCAGCTTGGTAAATACCCTATCAAATAACTTCTCCAGGAATTGCTTTAGGAACTTGCAATACCAAACTGTTTACTCAGACTGAAGTCTCATCTATACTACGGAAATAGAAGTGCTCAGCAGTGGCTCTGCCAGAGGGGCTCTGGTGGAGCACAGACCCAAGCGAGGCTGTGCTCAGCATCAGCAGCTGTGGGAGAGCATTGCCAGGAATAATAAAAGGCCCCAACCTAAGCATCACTTCAGTAAATCGCAGGCTGGACCACAGCTTGCTTCCTCACAGACAAAACAAAGCAGGAAAAAGTTAGGCATAGATGAAAATGCTGGATTTGAGAACACAGATGACAAAGCGAGCACAGCACTAATACAAATCCACAGTCAGTTCTGTCTCTCCTGACGTGATGCTGGGATCCCCACAGTAAGACTGGGTGCTCCTAGTGATGCCTTAATAATTTCTAGGTTTTTACTCTTTGTGTATCTGTAACTTGCTGTAGTTCTGTGCTTCTTACAAAGTGCAAAAATCCTCTGTTCCCAGCACCTTTAGCCAAAACAAGGCTCTCTGAATGCAGACTCAAGGACATATTCATTGCCCTACGGCCCGAAAATATGCAAACTACAGTGGTATGGGGGGATTGCGCCCGGGGTGGTTAACATCATCACCTAAGGTTGTGATTAGAGAATTAGGGGCCAATATGCTAATGGAACAGAACTTATAAAAAGTGAAGGGCTCGTGACCCGTTGTCCATTTTGGGTGTAGTCCCTGAGGGGGACTTTTGCTTGCCCGAATGTACCTCAAAGCCCTTGAAGAAATTTGTCCACATTTTATACTCCTAATTTGTTTTGGCCTCTGTTTCAGGTAGCCTGCTTCTCAGCACCACTAGAATGTATCTGTAGTCTGACATTTTTTAATCAAATACTCCAAAAAGACTGCTAAAAAAAGTCTGACTTCTCTCCAAATTATCTACTACAATTTTCCTGCTCATCTGACAGCTGAGGCCAATGTTCTCTGTTCATCTCATCTGAGAACAAAGGGAGAGCAGACGGGATAAAACAGAAAAAAACAAAGGTCTAAAATGACCCTCTATGCAAAGCCAAACCCAACTCTCCCCCAAAATCCAGTAAAAGTTTTATTAATACATTTAACAACACACAAAATATGTAACATAACATTGCTCCAAGTTAATCAACTTAGAATACAAAATGGTGGCACTAACTGAGAGAGTTAAAAAAGGGTATAAATATGGATCAGCTTTCTTTTCAAAAGAATATAAAAACTCCTCTTGCCTACACAAATCACAGGCTACTAAAAAAAGCATCTGAACATCATCAGAACCTGATAATGTTAATGAGGATAGATAGTATAATGATACTATTTTCTTTTATTTTGAAGGTAGACACTATATGATCAAAAATTATACACTTCAGGGGGTTTCTTCAGTCTAAGGCAAGGTAAGACCCTAGAACTGCTGACACTTCTAGTGGCATAATGCTGAATGACAAATAACATCAAGGGCTTACAGAGGGACGAAAGTGAATGACTCATTAAATAATGATAAATGTAGTGTGACTTTATGCTGTTAAGAATTTAATAGCAGTTACTGTCAAACTAGTTGTGATGCATTTTACTATTTTTAAACTGTATGCCAATTATTTGCATCAAAAAAGGTTAAGCAAAAGAAACACCTCTTCATTACCATACTAGAATGATAGCTCTGACCAATTATTTATTAGCCATTCAAGGAAATGAAGAGAAATCCGTTCAAGAAAATTGTAAGATAAATCACATCTGTTCTAGGACAAAAAGAAAGACATTACTGCTATGGACTAAATATCTTTATAATGTCTTCTCCATAACCTACTGAGTTCTCAAGGCTACGCATAAAGTTAGCACAGAAACCTCACCTGGGTGCTGTTGTGTGCCTTAGCACTTTTTGCATGACATCAGAAGAAATATGTCAGATTAAAAGCTTGACTACTCAGTAAATTCTCTCAACCACCTACACCACTGTGTGCAACCTTCTCTTTAAAAAAGTCCTTACATAGCTCAGACAGTAAGAAGTACTTGAAAATTGGAAGACACTAAGAGTTTCTACAATCCTTCAAATTTAGCAGCAACACGCTTTGCTGTAGTTGGATTTTAACAAGACAGAAAGAGGAACCAGCTATACAATTTAACTGCAAGTGAAATTAATTATTGAGATGGGTCAACAAGAAACACACTGTAATTTTTAACACAGGTGTTAAGACCACATTATAGACTTTTTTTTAATAAAAAAAAATTACCGCTGATGTAAAATATTTTGTCTGCAGTTCTCTGCGTATCACGTCAATAATGAGACTATTGTGCTCTCACCTAGTAGGTTTCCAATTCCACCCCAAGTGTACTGGTTATTTTATCAATTAAGCCAATAGAATGGTTTGGACACACTAAACAATACAATACCTACACAGGCCTGAAACTTCTTACGGTACAAAGTCTTTGCTAACAGGAGAGTACTAGGAAAAAGAATGATCAGCAATTGTGTGAGAGATCTTTTTAACCCTCTGTGTGGGTACAGCAAGAAGGGGGATTTAAATGTACATGGAAACGGGGATTCAGAGGGAGATTTACAGATTGTTTACAGTCTTGAACAGTCAAGGAAAGAGTGGCCCTGACTGTCTTTATAATTTTTGTAAACCATTCACAAAGGAGGTTGATAGCTGTGAAACAGGGCCTCAAGAATAAAGGGTCTTCTTATGCCACTATGAAAAAAGCCTGAAAATACAAATAGAAATGTGCCATGTAAATAAAACAATTCTCCAAGGAAAAAATATTTCAAATTTCTATTTATGCTCCTTCCCTTTTGTAAGTAATCTCCAATTAATCACAGTCAAAATGCAGCAGAAAATCAGAGGCACAGGAAACAAATCACCATTCATTAAAAGAAATGTATTAATGAATGTTGCACACTAGGCAGAAATCACTGTTGTATTCCCACAACAGCTGTAAATCCTGTATTTTAATGTTCTCAAAGCCTGACTTATGAAGGTATCAATATTATGTAGAAATACTTGTGAGAAAAGTTCACACATTTGTTTTTGCCATTGCCTTCATTCAGTCTTGGATCATATCACAAGGTCAGTAGTATGCAGCATTTTTTGTCCTACCTTGCCCTTTGTCCTCTTCTGTGTTTCCACCTTTCAGAGTATTACTTTCCCCATGCTTGACTGGAATGAAAACCTGAGTAAGACTAAACAGTGTTCCCACTCCTGAGATCTCTAGCAAGTGTAGGCTACTAATCTTTTTACTCAAGAGCAGCAAGATCTCTCCTAGCTTCTTTCGTCCTGCCTAGATCTTACTGAATTGCCCAAAGGACCGTTTTATTATACTTTTCTATTATGCCTGACCTAAGACAATTTTTCATTTTCACTGAAAATTGTTCTGCTTCTGAAGCGACTCTGTGAACATGTCTCATGCATGCAAGAAGATGCACAAACTATTGTTTCAGTTTCCTCCATGTTGAGATGTTCTAAACATGGAGGGCAAAAACTGATGCCCCCATGAAAAAAATGAAGCTTATTGTTTTCTACTTTTACAATCTACTCCCCTTTCCCCACTTACACCTCTCCCTCTATTGCACGCCAGTAAAGGCAACAAAATCACAAGCTGCCAGTTTTCAAAAGCAAAATGCTAGTAATTAAGATGAAATTGCCTTTTAAACAACTGAGATGGGGCACAAAATGAGCCAGGCCTAGGTCTTCTTAGTCCCTCTTACACTTTAACTGCTAGCTAAGAATTCTCCAAAAAGAATTTTCAATCAGAATCTGCCTTGCATCATTTGTGTTTTACCCCTCTGTCAGAAGCAGCAAGAAGCGTATAAGCTACTTTCTGTGACATGATCACATAAAACAGGTATGTAAGGTGGGGGAAAAGAATGATATTTAGATTTTACACTGTTTTGTGAAATCATGAAGACAAAGTAGCTTGGCTCTGTCAGTGTAGCTGGGTTCATCAGCTATACTTGTGAACAGGTCTGGGCTGATGGAAGTTTCATATTGCACAAGCGAAAAATAATGTCAAGAGCGCCGGCATAGTGTCTGGAGTATTATTACAGCATACTATAATGAGAAAGAAATGAGGATGAAGCTAATTGTCCAAAAATAAGAAGGCTCCTGGTTAAAAAAAATTAGGACTGTTCCTTTCTCCTAAAGGCTGCGGTAGAAATGGCACAATTCGCCTCCCTAAGAAATGTCCTATCTTCACATAAACTACTTATTTTAATCAGTTCTAACTAACATAAAATTTTAGCCAGTATCTCCTACGTCCGAGTGACTCTCCACATATTTACACTTTCATCCTACTATCTTTCCCGGCTAATATGTCAAAAACTATACAAGCACCTGGAGGTCACAGGTTTTTTAGGCTCTAGAAACTTGACAGGGATTACAGTAAGGATGGAGACTAGCAATGGAAAACTGTGCAAATGGTGGCAACAGAACTCAGCAAAACAGAGGCTTTGCACTGGTTTTGCAGAATTAAAGGGCAATTTTTGTCCAAACTAAGAGAAACTTCACTCAGCCTTCAAATCAACATTTTAACAGTGAATATCAGCAGTTTCATCATTACCATGAAGTCAGGCATACTCTTATATTGCTTTTTATTTTTCAAGATCATAAATTAAAACCACTTACAGACATGTCTGCCAAAAAAAGCTCTGCCATTTTATATAGTGGATTTTGCTATTCCATCATGCTTGAATGCCAGTAGAGAGAATAGAGCTTTTGCTGTAGTTTTTAAGGAATACTGTTACACTTAAACTCTGTAAAGTGCTTCTGATGAAAGAAACATTTGCCCTTTCATTTGTTCTGCATAATCAAAGACAGAATTTCTTCAGGTAGTATGAGATAACTGGTCACATTTGTATTTGAAGCACTTTGAAAATACATTTTTCAACTTTTCTCATAAAAATTCTGACGATGTGATAAATTTGCCAACAATTTTTCCAAATAAATTCCTTTACGCTACAATGCAGTCAGATAAGCCAGAATGTGTGCCACAAGTGACCTGATCGTCCTTCTCAAGGCAAAAAAAAAAGGCTCCTAAAACAAGAATTCATTCTAGGTTTGTCCCAGGTTTTTTCCTTTTATCAAGGCCAGATGGCAAGGCAGGGAATAGGCTGATGACTGCTAGTACCCAGCAATCCTCACGCAAGAGAAGCCTGATGCTGCCCAAGACCAGTACTTACGAATGACATTAACAAATGGGACTGATTAAAAGAAAACAAGGATTTCATACAGAGGCAAGGAAGATGAGGGGTCTTGGTAAGTCATGCAATAATTTTTCTCTCATATAAAGAGTCCATTGCTAAGAAAGGGCCTAACTCACACGTTTACCTTTACTGGTAATAATTGTTCACAGTTGATATTCCCTCTGCTCCAGGGCTGAAGAAGAGGTAATGCCTCACTTTCTAGGAAATTATTCATGACCTAGCTTCAGTGAAGAACAGGTTAGCCTCTCAGAGAGGTTGAGATGAGTTATATGATCCAAACTCAAGAGAGCATGAAATAAATGCAGAACCTGGGAGAGAGGATATGGCATTTCATTTACACAAAGGAGATTGAACGAGGAAAGAAGTCGGCAACAGAAAATCTGTTTATGAAGGAAGCGGATCAAGTAGCAAAGAGTATCTGGAAGGGCTTTTTGCAAAACACAGATCAAATAGCATTATCTGCTCATACTTCAGGCTTCTCATGCATCAAGTATAAATTATTGCATGGAAGAGAACATGCTTTCAGAATCTGTTTATTGAAGAGAGTCAGGCAAAGAGTTTGCTGCACAGCTCTCAGAGAGAATCAGCTTTAGGCCTTGTCACATCAATGATTTATAGGGTGACACTAGGGAAATCAATTAAGCTCTCTACGTGCCCCAGTTTTCCCATCTGTAAAATAGGGGCAAGCTGTAATTCAAGGAGAGTGCTTTTCCATTTTATAGCCTTCCTTCTTTGTGTTTGGGTGTTCGTTATTTTGTTAGTTTCTACACTATTAAAAGTATTAGCCTTACGTGGATGTGTTTTTATTTTAGCATTAGAATATACCTGCTCTTGCTTCATTTTAACTGTTTTGTTTTTATATAAATTCATAAGCACTTCCATAATTTTAGCAGCAGGATCAAAAATATGGCACACAATGTGAAGGGAACACATACGTTTCCTAGAACACAGATCCTTCAGGAAGTTATTAAAGAAATCTCATGGTAGGCATAAATAGAAAATCCAAAGATAATGAAGTCAGGCAAATGTGGAAAACTGCTATTTATTTTCACTTTAAATTGTTTAACAGTTTTGCAGTATTTAGCACTTCAATGTTTAGTGATTCTTTGAAAAAAACTGCATAGAAAAAAATAATTGACAGAATATAGTCTAATCCTCAGGCATCTTGGAAAAAAACCCCACATGGCTGTCTTTGGGCTACTTGTTTCATAGATTTTCTTTGTTTGTTCTCCTGGAGCCCACACAGAGAACCTTCTAAAGGCTCCCTTTAGAAGGAACATCTAAATAAACCTTGCTGAGGTTTTAGACTGGAAAAGGAATCTCAGTCCAGGGCATTGATAGCCTTTCTATTCCCACAGACAGTCTTAAAATACACTAGTCACAGTTGCCTTCATTTTTATACTATTCTACACTGCTTAAAAATGGGGTAAAGGATAGAAAAAAAAGCAAAGTAGTTCAGAAGCATAAAGATCTAATTATTTATGAATGACTGTCAGGAAGGCTTATATCTATACAAGGCCTGTACTAGGAAATTTACCCTTTTGCCTGTGGAAATAATAATGCATTCAACTTGTGAAGTGGGAAGAAAACAGCCAAGAAAATGTTCTAAAATATAGTTTCTGTTTCAGTATGAAATGCTGCAGTCTCTTCTTAGGCGGAAGCCAGTGTGAATGTGATTGGCAGATACAGTAATAAGGATTTTTTTCTGTCCCTGCCACCTGAGCCCTCTGTGACACTGTGACTTGCATGAAGGATAACCATATAACTCTGAGGCCATCAGAGTCTGACTCCAGCCCTGCCATGGTTTTGAAATTCTCCAGCAGACAGCAAAATTTCAGCAACTGGGTTCTTCAATTATAGGAGGACTGGGAGATAAATTTAATGTATTTAGATACTTGTCTTGCCATTGCAAATGTAATCTTCTTACTCAAGACATACCACCTGCCTTGGGCATTAGAAAGAAAATTATTATTCTGCTATGCATGGGATGGTGCACAGGACATTGGCTGAAAATAAAGAGAAATGATGGTAAAGCAAACATCAGTTTGTGGTTACATTGAATCCTCAGCAAATGGCAGGTGACTCTGAACTGGCAAATCCTTTTATCGTTGCAGTTTTTACAGTAATCTCAAATCTCTCCTTTATCTGCTTGTTTTTTGGCTAGTTTAACACAGAGACTGATGATCAGTGAAGCAAAAGATTTAGTTTAAAGGTGTCAGCTAATATCTACCACAGAGCTGCCATTGCTCTTCAAACTGGCTTTACAGATAAGAGCTGGCTGCTCACTGGGTGGCCACAACAATATTATTCAAGAAAATATCTTAAGGTGTTCATATTGGCCAACTGGGTTACAATATACCATGCATGCGTCCAGAAATGTTATCTAAAGTCACTGAGAGGTTAACAGTAAATATGTATGCTTTGTACACAAGATACTATTCCAGGAGAACACCGTGGTTGGGTGGTCTGATTTAAGCAGACCAAGTTGAGTCATATCATGGAGCTGTCTATTTTTATTGTTTTGTTTTGTCCTTAACAGATAATCCTTTTAGTTTTATTGCATATGAGGTACTTTCTGTTTTTAATCCCATGGCAACATATTTTAAAAGAAAACACATCTCTGATCTTTGTAAACTTCCATTTAGTTGATTTAGTCCCCCTTTTTCCACAGGTTGCTGCTCTTTACACAAACTGCACTTTCTCCTTCTTGGACAAAGTACTGTGAAATGCTGCTGCAGCTCATTTGGACACTGCAATTTTATATCCAAAAGCAACAGTGTAAATTATAAACACACAAAGCCAGTCTTGAGCGTAATCTGGAGACCTGCAGTGTGTAGCTGGCCAGGTGACACTACATGGCCTTGGACAGTTCCTGGTTACAGTGACAGTGTTTTGCATTTCTGACTGCTCCTGCTGCACACTCACACTCTGGAAGTCACTAATGCTCACATGAAATTCTGAAAATACTGTATTATTGTTCATGTGTGTGTTACTGAAGTAACAGACCACACAGTAAAACCGATTTTACATTAGCCACTTAAGTCTGAATAACATTTTTGTCATTTAGGTTAAGATGGGATATCTCAAAAAACAACAGTCAATGTTTTCACAAAACCAGTCTGAATCAAGATCAAAGCAGCACCTACTTGTTTTCACTGCACTCATGGTTTGAAACTGATTTCTATTTCTTGTGCATTTGCAGGAGGCAGTTAAAAATAAATGATCAGTTTAAACAAACAACAACAAAAAAAAAAAGCCAGACAGAAAGGCTAACTCTATTCAGAACTTCAATGTATTCCAATTTCAGTGTTTCAGAATTTCAGTGAATGCACAGCAAAACCCCATAATTTAAATAAATTTTAATTTTATGACACACTGATGCAGCTTTTCTGAGAATTATTTTCTTTAAAGACCATAAGTGTTTTAAAGGTGTATGACACATGAGGGAAAATGGATAGTGAGGACAAAATTCTCACTAGGAAATATAAAAATTACAGTAGGAAGACCGTTGTGTCTTTCAGTACTTTGCATTGCATACACCCGATATTTGGATTATGTAAAAAATACTCATCAGTTTCATCAAAAGTAATCTGTTTAAAAACAGAAGGACATTCTATACAATTATTTAATTTGAAGAATGTAGGGATTCCATAAGCCGTACATATGGATGCAATGCAAAAAATCAGACACGAAAATGTAACACTTGAAAGTAGACAGACTGCTTCTTTACAAAATGTAATATCACAGATTTCTCTGCTTTCCTAGAATTCCACTGACAACTTTAAGCTTTTAGAATAATGGGTTTCACCCCCTGAACACATGCCACAGAATGCGCGCAATTCACTAAAAAGGCTGGAAACCTAAACATTTGGTTGCATCATATAAAAGAAACACATGTACAGCAGATCCATCTGACATTTTCACACATATTTTAGAAGATCTCTTCAACTTCCTCATGATTTCAGTCTACATTTAGTTCATTACTAAGTCCTGCAATTGCAGAACTAAAATTAATCAGAATCCCATTTACTTTCTGAAGAGCACTCAAAAGTCTATGATTTTAAATTAATTTATGCAAAGAGAAAAGCTCTTGTCTTTGTAAGTATAATTCTAAGCCATATAAATCGAAAGTAAAGCTTTAAACCCGTAATGACCCCTTTTCCATCCAGCCTTAAATGGAATAATTAAGCAATAACTTCCATTCCATCTAAGTACATGCAGCAGTGATGGGTGTCTGCTTGCTGACTAAAGCCTGAAGCATTTAATTGACCTGTGGGAGCTGATTATTGCAAGTACAGTCATATGGCATAGAAGCTATGTACTTTTTGCTAGAAGAAATCTTTCAAAGTAATTAATAATTTTGGTAATTTAAAAAGATTATGCATAACTATTCACTATGAAGAGACTTAAGCTGTAGTCAGCAAGCCTGTTACAGATTTTTAAAGATAATAATATCTGTAGGTGTACTCATTTGGGTTGTAAATTTGACTCTTCAGAGTAATAGAACAAAAATGAGTCATTGGCCAAGGGCTCAGTTCAGAACTAATGAATTATCTCTGGATTTTCCTGGGGAGGCTAACAATAAGGCATCCCTCACTGACTTTGCTACAATCTGATATTTGCTATTTATATCCTTGCAGCAGTGTTTAGAAACCTCCTAGGTAAATGACATTCATACAGCTGCAAACAGAATACATGATGTTTCAGATACTCTTCATAGCTGCATAACGAGGACAGGCCAGCATGAGAAAAGTCTTCTTGAAGCACGTGCTCCAAAGTCACGAGACCACTGAGCCTAAAAAGAGATTACAGTCTTTGCAGATAATGCAGTATAAATGCACTTTCTTTAGCCAGCCTGCACTGCACGCTCAAAGAGGATATATAACTGCTGGGGGAAAAATATTGAAAAAACTCTTCTACTAGAAGGTGACAGTGTGGGACAAAAAGGAACTTAGAAGACATTTGTTTGGAAGTTCTCCTCTGTCTAAAGAATAGCAAAATAAATTCACTTAAAGTATTTTGTCCATTGCTTACTGTTAATAGATGCTGCCTCTGGAGTACTGGGATCAAAAGCAGATTAATCTTTTCTTGGCATCTCAATGCCCAGGTGATGTTGAATGCCTCCTCAGCTAGACTTTTTAAAACTAAGAAAAATTACGAAATGCAAATATCCAGTCACAGTCATGGAGTGCTTGGCATATTAGAAGATCAATACTACTTGGTTTTCTACCTAATAATCCACCTAAAAAAACTATTAGGTCCTAAAACATCTAGGAAAAGAGAAGAAAACTTGGTACTAATTTTCACAAGAAAAGCAAGCTGTTTTTACCAAGCAGTTTCCTCGAGAAAAAACTTTTATCACAGAGCAGCTGAAAAAGACCCAAAGGTCATTGAAAACCCAGTTCAGCAGTCCTCAAGGGATTGTCTGTCCCTTGTCCCTAATGTGGACCTTCAGATGGGAGTTGATCATCTTAAGCAGCTACTTAAGAGATAACACTGACCACACAGACCTAGAGGAATTCAGACTATCAGAACTCATGCCTTACAAAAATGACCATGCTGAATTAGAAAAAAGAAAGCTTAACAGCAAATTGTTTTCTTTTGATTAAAGATGTGGGATGTGGGAAGGAGGGATATGGTGGGTTTGTTTGTTTTTGTTTTGCTGTTTGCTTTTTTTAAACATCTGTCAGAAGTTAGGGGATAAGAGAAAAGTCATAAGTACAATAAATACTCCTTGGTAAAGCACTTTAGACAATATAGCATAAATTACCATTGAATAAGATTTTGCATATATATATGGGACAAAAGTACTGTCGCATCCTGGTAATGAAATGGGAATTGTTTCTAAGAGACAAGCTGCAATATCGCAATTTGTTGGAAGCATCAGATGGAAAACTTCAGCTATCAGTTACACATCCATCTTTATTTAATATATTCATATATGATCTGGCAAAAGGGAGTAAGTAATTCAGACTTGACATCCATGGAGGAGATTAAAATGGAGGGGATATGCAAACAACTGGTAAGAGAAAACAAATTGAACTATGTATAGAAAAACAAGATTCCCATTCTGAAAATGTCAACTAATCTTTTTGGAAATACATAATCTGAAACACAGATGCTCTCTGGGAAACTTGGAAAGCAGCAGTGCTGAAAAATATTGTTGGGAGGACAGAACACTGGACATGAATTTGTAAAATGACACAGTAGTGGAAAATAACACAGACTTACATTATATTAGAATAAATACACATAGTATTTATATTCATGAGTGTGGCAGTAAGCCATTGAGCCTAAATATTCCTCCAGGGCCTTGGAAAAAGAGAGTTGTATTCTTTTACTCTGAAAACCATTCAGTACTAGCACTATCTCATTCCCCTTCCTTTGTTTTTGAAAGTTTACTAAATTAATCCTATACCATACTAGAAACCATTGCAATTTTCTAAGGCTGGTTTTGCCAGTATTGAGAAGAGCAAAATGCACAGACAAATGGTCAATCAGATGTGAGCAATGTTCTGCTTTGTGGTCACTGCACCTGGGCTAAGGCTTTCCCTTCCAGAGGCTAAATTACAGAAAGATTTTGGAATTCTGAGAAAAACAATCGACATTGGAAATCTGGAGCTGACAAGTAAAGAGGCGAGATCACAAGGCTGACAAAGACAAGGAGAAAAGAATAACAAGAAGTAACAAGGGTGTGCAGTACCTTTGGAAGATATGGTAGGACAAAACCACTTGTTAAGGAACCTCAGCGATACGGGTCAGTTAAAACTACACCAATCAAAATATCAGAAAAAAATCCTGTGCCATGCGAGCCTTCATTATTGCATGATACATCACATAAATAGAATTCTTTAAAAATCTGTAGCATTTTTTAGTTTTGATAAGTTTGAATAAGAATGACATTTTAAAGATAAAAGTATTTCTCAGCAAGCATTTAAAATTTTTCTTAAAATTTCTACTGCTTTGGTTACCCTCTAAAGTATGTTCCTGAGGCAGTATGCCTTGCCTTTGAATGTCAGGTGGAATTGACACCCTCCAGAAAGAATATAGAGTTTTATCTTGCAATCGGATGGTCATATTTTAAAGGAAAACATTTTTATTTTCTCTCTTCAGTCCCACCAACTTCAAACATTGCTCAGTACCTGAAGCCTGTCTACCATTCTTTCCACTTGCGTTACCAGTTTGCTTGTCTTGTTTTCTTGGTTTTTGTTTGGGGTTTTTTGTGTTTGGTTTTTGTTTGGTTGGTTGGGGTTTTTTGTGTGTGTGTGTTTTTTTGTTTGTGTTTTGTGGGTTTTTTTTAAGGTTTTTGTTGGTTTCTGTTGGTTTTGTTTATTTGGGGTTTTTTTGTTTCTTTTGTTTTGTTTTTTAACCACAGTAACTTTTCTTTTTCACAGTTAAGGAATACTAGATGCAATTGTTTCATCCTCATTTGGGTTTGTGTAATAGTGGAGTGAATTTTCCAGTTTGTTATCCAATCTCTGTGGCACCACTTAAGTACAAGTGATCAGGAAACAGCCTCAGAATTTTGTCCAAAAGAAAACTGGCCAAGACTGTTTTACCTCACACTAATTTTTATCCCACTTAACTTGACTACAAGAGTTTATGTTAAAAAGAATCAAATAAATTGAGTGCATTTCTCAGAAATCCTTTTAGGTGAGAAATGGATGCTTAATCCCAACGTATTTTGACCTCCCTTGATCAGCTTCACAATTTATGTGGAGTGGAAACTGTTAAAACCATCTCCATGCTAATTATGTAAAAATAATAAGCAATATCTTTTTCAGCTTAAATACAGAAAGAGCTTTGGCAACGATAAAGCAGCAATGAGATGGGAAGTCAGCATGTGCACATCTTCACTGACCAATCCTTTAACACCAGTGCTTCTCTTTCATAGAAACCATCACAAATGAGGCCAGTTCTGTGTTTGCATTACACATGCAGTTTTTCAGGCAGTACTGGTTCATATTCTCTGATGTGTGGGATGACAGGAGCTTTATAGGATGTCAATCAACCAAACCATTCCAACTTTTAGATCATATATTCATTCAGCTGCTCAGATCGTAATGAAAAGTAGTGGAGTAAATATATATTCTGGAATTTCTAATGCTAATTTGCTCATTGGCAGCTGCAAAAATTAACTGTCTAGATTTTGGGGGCAAAGTGAAGATCCAGTCTAGCATTATTTTCCTCTGTGAAATCAGCTAGCTCTCAGACAACGAGAGGTTCCAGTTGTCTTGCAGCTACAATTCACTTTGGATTCACTGAAACCTTACTGGAAATATTTGCAAGAGTCACCTTCGACATAAAGGACTCTGTCCCAGCTGACAACCCAGCTGTATCCCCCAGAGGCACATTTGTATACTTTAAGGAGTAAGTAACAGTAATCTTTAGCTGGCAAAAGACTGCAGCCACTCTTGGAAAGTTACTTAAGCTGCAATTGCCTGTGTTTATCTTGCCAACTCGGCACTCACAAACTGTCCTCTAGCCCAGATGACAAATAAATAAAGGAATATTTTGGAACCTGTGCCTGGCCTGCAATTCAAATATCCAAAAAGGCATTAGCACAAGCACATATCAATGTTGCCATTCTTCTTACTTTACAGATGGAGAAGCTGCAACTAAGCTGAGAACAAACAACTAAAATTTAAGAAAGCCCAGGTACAGCTTCCCAGGCTTTTGACTCCATAGGTGTGCTAAGCACAGGCAATCTCTGAATCCAAGGATACTTGCTCTGCAGTGAATGTGCCTAACAGAATTATACAGTAGTTTGCCATCCTGAAATATTGAATTGTTTCTGAGTCTCACTACCCAAAACCTGTGTCCCAACAAGCCGTTTTAGAGACAAACAACAAAGTTTTTTCCTGCCTTTTAATATCAGGCTTTTTAGACTATTTAATCTCAAACTACAGCGACTAGAAATATTTTTAGAATATGTAAATTGTACTAAAAATCCACTTACTTTGAAGGCACTGGAAAAAAATCCTACTTTGAAGTAGAAAAAGAGACATGGTAACAAAAATACCTCCAAATCTTAGAAGTGCTTGATTTCTCTCCTAATTACATTTCTCAGTGATCAAACCAACATATAACTTCAGGGAGACTATCTGAAAGCAAAGATCATTTAGCCTCAGCAATAAACCCAAAATACATATTTTTATATTTCGTTATTCATACCCTCACATTTCAGTTCAATTTGTGTCTAAACAAGACATGTCCCTGTCAGTTTATGTTCACAGTTCACCCTCATCTTTAACCTTAAATCTAAGCAGAGCTGATAACCTCTCTTTCAAGTCAACATGTATTTTGTTGGATTGATCCAACCCCTCTGCCTTTAATAGAACCCAGCAGCAGCTGGCTTCAAACTGCTTGAAACCTTGGAGATCAAAGTTTGATGAACCCCTGTCATTCTCCCAAAGAATTAAGATCTGTGAAGAATGTATGTACCTCCTCACGCTCAGATTTCAAAAATACAGCAACTGAAATGAAGAGAAATTGTTTATTAGAGAACCATGCCAACCACATTCACAATGCTAGCGTAGGTATTTTCAATTAACACAACTAGATTCTTTCAACAAATGTGTACAGCCATCCTCACAAATTAATTTGCTGGAGTCTGCAAGGCAACTGGATTCTTCAGAGATAATATTGATGGAAATTGCTCACTACTGATAGTTTACATACAGAGCATGTGACTGTGCAGAATAATGCGATATCGGGGATTAGATTCAGATTTCACATATATATGTGAATTGCTCTTTTCCCTTTCTAAACCACCACTCAGTATGTGGAAGACTGACATACTGGCATAAACCACACACAACAATCTGAGGTTTCTCTTGTCAGCCAGATGCTATTTATCATGCTACCTTTCAGCAGTGCTCAATATACACAGAGTTTTATTAATAATCATTAGGTTGCTCTTCATCATTCTATAGGAAACACCTACAACCTATTTTGATTGCAACCTAACTAAGCAAAAAGCACAAATTGTCAGGACCTGAAGCAGTCTGATGAAAGAAAGAGTGAAGCAAGACCCCACCAAAAGCATTTTAAGAAAAAAATAATAAATTAGTCTCTGCAAACAATTCCTGGTTTTCCTATTGAAAGCTTTGAAGTCAGGGTAGATATCGGCATTTATGTGTTCAACTAGCAAAAAAGGTGTTTCATATTTGTTTTTGCTTTCAAATGAAAAGATATTTTCCTTTAACCCTAAAGTTAAGAAATTTTCTCCCTCTAACTGCACCTTTTGCTGTATGATGACAACAAATGCAGCTCTTATAGACTTACTGCAGTCCTAGGTGACATAATACACAGCCTAATTAAGTTACATAGAAAGTACTGTCAGATTTGCATTTTTTCAAATGCCAGATTTATAAATAGCCATTTTTACAAATGTAAAATATTTTTCTTTTCAGCTACCTTCTTCTCTGAATTAAGACACGTCTGTGTGTGTGTGTGTGTGTACAACTGATCATCCATAATTTGAATTTGCTCTGCCATATATATATATATATATATATATATACACACACTCACAAAAAAAAAAAAAAATGCACATACAGGCATGCACTCTAAATCCCCCCCTGAATGTGTAATTCTTCCATCATCACCATTTATTTATCATATGGTCCTGGAAGATCAATCTCTCTTCAAAATAATTCACATACCCTATGCAATCTCCAGTGACAGAAAAAAAAAAATACCCACTCTAAGAAAACAAACAAAAAAGCCAGTAAAAGCACATTATCCTTTAAGGATCAAAATCTGCAAGAAAGGAGAACAACTGCATCAAGATTTTGTGTGCTGAACTTTACTCAGGGTCCTTCTCCCCCCTGTGCATGCTGTGCAGATTGAGTCACCTTAACACAAGAATGGAGCTCATACATCAGACTCAGTAGGGTGTGTGAAACACAAGTTCCCTCTTCCAACACAGGGGAATTTTACAAAAATCTGCACCACGTTACTGGACCTTTCATCCCCCAGATGTGTCTCCTCCATGCAACAACCACAACTAATGACTTAGAGCCAGCAAACTGAACAACTGCAAAAACACCCATCATTCATAAACACAGCACCCAATGTGTTGGCTCTGCTGCTCACAGATCAGGCAACAATCAGTGACAAAGTGGATTTACTAGAAATTTGACTTTTTCAGTTAAAGGAAGAGAGCATACACTGTGGGACATCAGGTCCTGGTATTCTTTACATGAAATTTCATTAATTATATTGTTTATTTCTGCTTGGTTTATTACTGGTTTATTTTTTGTGTTGCTAGTATGCTCTGTTTTGACTAAATTTTTTAATTGGCTTCCTTGCTAAGGATCTTTAACAGACGAAAAGCAGCAAAAGCAAATCTTACCTTGGCAGGAAACAATTTATAGCTCAGCATTCACTACTCAGACACAAACAATGAAATCCTCATTCAGAATAAAAGATAGTTCTGAATATTATATACTTTTTTGGTCTGGTGTTATTTGATGCTTTCCAAATTTTCACAGTATAAGAGGGCAAATTAATTTTAATGAAGGTAGAAAAAAAATAATTATTAGTATATGTCAAATCTACTTAGCTACTTTTTAGAGTGATAAATCACATTTAACTGTGAAATGCAATTTCCTCAGTGTTCTCACCTCCAATTATTTAAGTGTACAGAGTCCTAGAATTAATAAACAGAACATTACACTTGTTGAATTATTTTCTATAATGCAGTTCCCGTACTGATGATGTCTAAGAAGTTGTACAAATGGCAAGCAGAGGGAAACAAATCTTTGTCAGCTCTGAAACTCCTATACTAATGGAATCTCCTGCCAGACTGTGATATAAGAACCTCTAATGCTAAACTCTGAGCTTGGATCTCCAATTTGAAGTCCAACTTCATTATGCAGCAAATCAAGATGCATATTGAAACAGAAACTTTTTTTCTCTGCTGAATACACAAGCGCAATAACTTTGCAAATCAGACTATACAGCCATACTGTATACTGTCAGAAAAAAATCAAGGTAATTCTTAAGATTCTACTATCTAAATAAAGTTATACATTTCTATACTAAGTAGATAACTGTAGTACAGTAGGGCATGTTACAGGTATCACTCTTAGGAAGAGTAAAATCTTAGTAAGATCTATACTACACATTTCTGAATCAATCTACACTGAAGAACAAACTCATTAGTATCACCTCTTAGTTAGTTTTATGACAAAAAAATTGCTATAACATCTGTTCCTGTTTGTGAAACCAAGAACAACTTGGTCAATCCCTGAAGCCACAGGTTATTGAAATCTAGAAGTGTATTGGGTCTGGCTGGGCTGGAGTTCGTTTTCCCTTAGCAGCCGTTCGAGCGCTGTGCTTTGCATTGGTGGCTGGAAAGGTGCTGGTAACACTCAGGCTGGCACAGCATCAGGGCTGCCTCTCTGACATTCCCACCACATCCTGGGGCTGGGAGTGGGCATGATCCACTACCAGAAGTCACTTGCTATGTCCTATCTGAGACTCAACATATCAAGTATTTCACAAGCAAAAAACACAAACAAGTTGGGTGGGGGTGCAGAGCAGTTTGACACTTTCTGTAGGCACAGCAGTGCTTTGAAGGGCAACATGCAGGATGCAAGCTTCCTGCAGGGCAAGTGGAAGGAGAATGAGTCGGAGTCTGACTGAGTCAAAATGCCTGAAGAAGATGGTTTAGTGACAAACATGACCTGAAAAGATGTTTGAAGGCATTTATGTCTTTATGTTTCGGGACATTTTTTTAGTAGAAGACCTTAAAACTGAGAGGATTATACTGCTAAAACTGGGCATGTGAATATGGACAAATTCTGTACAAATGTAAATTATAGTATTTTTTAAAAGCATATACCCAAAGTATTTTTCATCAAGTTAAAGCTACAACAGTAGAAAAACTGCAGCACTGCTGGTCTCAGCCTGAAGTAGGACTGGATGACGGCATAGACATTACAATTAATATCACCAGAAGAAATGAAAACGGTAGAAGAGGCAATCCAGTAAAATGGAACACTTTAGAACTGAGAATCCTGTGACAGGATTCCCCACCTTCACAGCTCATGCACACGAGCTAAGGTTCTCTGTAGCTTTGTGAACACATGCAAAAAAGTTTATATCATCCAGGGGAAACCACTAAAACCTGTGGAGAGAGAGGAAACAATAATGGCCCACACCTAGCAAAGCCATAAAACTCCATGCCATTACACTTCGGAACAATTTAGTAAAGGAGAAAAGACGGGCAAGAACTGCCCATCCCGTGAGAAGTCAGAAGGTTTGAGAAACCCACGCAGCGTGGGAGTGCCTGATAAGGGAAGGCACCGCTGCCACGCAGCCCCAGAGGTTCCCCAGAGGTTCCCCAGGGGTTCCCCAGGCCCGTGGCTCCCTGGCTTCACTGCCTCACTGTTTGATGGTCTCCCCCTTCCCGGCTAAGGCAGGGGTAGCATATCGGATCCCTGCAGATGCTGGGAGCTGAAGGCAACAGAAAGAAAAGCTTTGACGTTCTGTCATGGAGATGACAGGCCAAAATGGCCTGCAATAAACAACAGTTTGAGCAGGATAATTTGATGCATTGAGTTCTTAAGCTTTTCCAGACGCTGAACTTAGCTTGGGATGTGAGATAAGGGGACAGCAATTACTTCACTGAATAGAGTGTGGTTGTGTGAAACCAAGAGAAAGGAACCTTTCTGTGAATGCAGAAGAAATAATCTACATGGGGGTTTTTTGGTTTTGTTGTTTTTTTTTTTTAAACCCTTTTTCTAGACATCAGCTTTTAAGAGGATTCATGTGTAGGTCATATACTCTGCAGACTGAGACAATCAATGTTTCTAATCAATTTTTAGTAATTTTATTTTACCATTGTTGCATTGCCACTGCAAAACGAAACAAAAAATTAAAGCCCAATAAAAAACAGCAAGCCTACATGAAAACGTCTTTTACTCCTCCATCCTCCAGCAATCAGATTCACAAAAGTAGCTTTCTAACTGCTGCATATGTTTTTAAATCTGTGTAAAGCCCCAGCTTCATACATCACTGTGGCAGTTTAGCATCTATACACTCACAAAAGAATATATGAGCAGAGTTATGTTTCTCTGTAAATTGGCCCCTATTACTGGCACATAGGCAGACTCACAAGAAAACCATGCTGCTGGAATACTTTCCATAAATAACAAGTTGTTAACCCATGCCTGTTGGGTCCAGTCCATCCCTTCTAAGAAGTTATTTAATGATATTCCACATGCAGGGGAGCTGTGGGTAAACATGCACGGAAACTGTCTCTCTGCAATCCAAATGACAGAAAAAATGTGAACCCCAGATTTACATCACACTTAAAAAAATAATGAGCATCACAGGTAATTTTAGAGCTGAAAAAACCTTTTTTTGCAAGTCTAATGGAATTGTATATGCTCCTGCAAATAAATACCCAATAGGCAAGGATCACCTTATTGAATACTTGGACTGGCCTTTGTGTACTGCACTTAATATCTAAAATGTTTACTGATGTTTGAATATTCTCTTGTGATACAGAAATTTAAAGACAATTTCCTTCTCATTTAACATACTGATTTTAACAATACTGCTTATACCACATTGTGAGTTTAACCTCAAAGACTCTTCACATATTCTAGGAGAAAATGAAAGACATGCAGTGTAAACCAATGTTATCACATCTATCCACTAAAGAAGCATATAAAATACTCAACCTTATATTGTCATAATGCAAGACAAAAAAGGAGACAGACCACAGTCACTTCAATGAATTCAGCAAAATACAACTGATACCAGCTGTTGCATAAATGGCCAGACTTGTGACACACCAAAGCCTCGCAGGAAGTTTTGCAGGACCAGGTAAGTATGACAATTTAAAATCTCTCTTCCACATTTCAGCCACCTAGCAGTACAGTCACAAGAAACAGCTCTGTTGGCAGAACATTGTCATTAGTATGTCAGCTTTCATCAGAGGTCATACTAGTTAAACACTTGCCTACATTTAGAAAGTTGGAAATTGGTAAAATCAAAAAGCAAAACTACATCTTGAATACACAGACTCCTAGCTTTCTGATTACTAAATGTTTGGCAATAAACATTAAACTTAATTGACAGGACAATTTAATAAATTAATTGGCAATATGTTTTCCAACATGTATTAAAAATTACTAATAACCCACAACTCCTAGTCCCAATTCTCCCTGAAGAAAAATCCCCTTGTTGTTCACTCTTTGCCAAAGAAGCTTGCCAGAATTTTCAAATTTCAGCACTTGTTTTAAGGTCAAAGCCAGTATCCTAAGGGAAATATTTCAGAGTACTCTGAGAAAAATGATATTTGAAAATAAATTTTACACTTCATTTTTCAGGAACATCTTGAGGTGCTGTCAACACAAGAAGAATAATTTTCTAGAGATGTTTCTTTCATCACCTCAGTTTCAAATTTCCAGGGATGGAGAAATTACTCATAAGATTAATATTCTAGCTAAGGCTATGTCCCTTCCTACATATCACTGAAGGAGAAGAACAGGGTCTCCTTTCTATACGGTACATGTACGTGCCCACATCTCCCTTTCAGTTACTGCTAGCAAATAAAGTTTCAGTGTGATTTTGCAAAATGGTCAACCATTTAAAATTTTTAATGTTTTCCCTGTACTTAAAAAAAATAGTTAAAAAACAAACAAAAACCTTTATATCTACTTCAGGCAGTGTATATATATATATATATATAATAGATGAAGGGATAAGAAACATGGCTACAGCACCCCCCTCAGAGACTTAATTTTTTACATTAATGGTCCAATGACAACCTGCAAAATTTATATAGCATATTCAAACTTAGGAATTGTGAAATACTTCAGAGCTTTCTTAAGTGACAAATATTCCTAAACAGCTTTTTCAATGTTTTTTTTTGTTTTTTTTTCAATACAAAGAGTAGCTGGAAATAAACCGTTTTAAGGAAATGTTATTTTTACCACTTCATAAAACACATGGCTCTCAGAGACCGCTTGGTTACCTAAAACTGATGAATTGTACTAGGGAGCCAAAATCAAATATCCAAAAGTTACCTAATTCACACCATGAATACTGCTTCAAGGTTGAATCAGAATGACAGAGTTATTTAGGATTTTCTGCTGAGGATTTTCTCTTCCCTAGGTCAAGATAGCAGCAGCAGTAAATGGTGCTGAGTGCTATTAAGATTTTTATTTTCTAAGTATTAAAGACCTTATTTAGATATCACTGAAGTTTAACAGATGAATAAAAACACCATCTCACTTTTTGCCTACTCAGCAGACAAAAGTTTTCTCCTTTCTGAATGACTGACTCCCTGCCAAATGCCCTTGTGACTCATTTTTATTTTTGTAAGGAAATAATACCATTTATGAGCTTACTTTTTAAGAACTCATTTGTGACTGAAGTTCTTTACATTATCTTTAATTTATAAAATACTACTCAATATACATATGCAAATAAATTCTGCAAAAAGCATGCTTTAGGCACCTATAAGAGAGGTGTCTGCTCTGAGGCAGAGAGGTAAGGCACTTCTGTAAGGTTTGGTTATCAGTTCCCTGTACTTCAGATCCCTGATATTAGAACAGTGCTTTTTCAGTACTTCACAAGTCCTTGTGAAAAACTTGTGAATGCAGAGATGGCTGATGCCAAATAGAGATAGGTAGGAGGCCACATGCAAAAGGAGGATGATAAAAACCTAATAGACAATTCATTGTTCAGTGACTACTGTGCACGCTATGCAGTACATATGATACCATGAGATCATGTAAATGTAATTCAAATGTAAAAGGGAGTAGGAGTAAAAGCTGTCAGACAACCATGAACTTGGTCTTGCTGATTCAGGGAATCAGACCTTGTACAATGTACAAAACCCAGCAGAGGCAATGAACTTGCTGCACCAGTGAACACCTGAGTCAGGCATGCAGTGTCAGGACTCTTTTTACACATCTCTCAAAAAATGGAGATTCACTAAACCTTGAAGGCTACTCATTCGAGTGGAAGCTTGGTGAAACAGTGGGAAGTTGGAAAAACTGGCCAGCCAAGCTTGCCTGAAGAGGAAGAAGTCTGGGGTATTGGACTACACTTGAAAGGAGAAAAAAGCCTACATGCTACAGCTGGATCTTATACCTCAAGGCACTCAAAAGACTTAGAAAGAATGCATGAGAACTAAAAGAAATAAATGAAGCAAGGGAGAGGAGGAGTGGGTCTTACTTTCTTGGCAAAGGTGTATAATCAATCTGTAGGATCAAACACAGACAAAAACAAAAGGTAAAAATTGGACGAGATAAGGACATACTCCATAGGAGGAAGAGCAATGAATACATAGGGGAAGAAATTCTGTGTTCAACACTGTGATTCTTCACCCAAGAGTGGTAGAGGAAATGAAGCTGTGAAATAGAAGGAGCCATTTATTACTTTGCCTGGGCTTGTACACTACTCACATAAAGAGTCTGGCATTTGGAACCTTTACAATGTCCATGTGCTCGTTAAATTAAAAGATTGACCAGCCCTGAAGAAACAAGTTTTAATAAGAAGCAGCCACAGAGTTGTGCAACCTGAGTGTTTCTGAGCAAGTAATTTAATGCATGACAACGTATGTGACATAGTCATATTAACAAATGTATGTTTGTGTTTAGATATAATGTCTGTATACATGTACTGGGGTAGCAAAAGAGAAAAAAGCATGTTTCTCTTGGCCAAATTCATTCTATGCAAGAGAAATTTCTTGTATTTGGTATTTTTTCCTACAAGCTCTTCTGGTACAATTCCAGGCCTCCATTTAAGAATATTATTTCTGTTACTCTTTCTTACTAGAAATCACATGTAATCTGCTTTTACCTTCACTTGCTGATATTTTTTCATCCATGCTCTGCTAAAAGCTCTGCCACTCAAAAAGCTTTTTGTATGCCCCTAATCATATTATCTGTTTCCTTCCTTCTCCCAAAGTCATTGTATCGTTTCTCCTCTTCCAGGTAACCACCATTACAAAAATACTGAAATAATGAACAGAACTGAGCTGTGGGAGTTGCATGACTAGAAGATGTAAACAAGGCACAATCTGGGTGAAAGTGGACCAGATAACACATGAGGGAAAAACACAAGCTTTCCTCCAAGCACTCATCTTCAAGTCGTGAAGGTGTTAATAACTGCTATCAATCAGGTCTTTCCTCTACAGGAAACTACAGAGGTGAGATGTTTATCTGCTAATTAGATATCAGCACTTCAATACATTTTACCTATTCTGACTGAAATAACAGCATTCTGTCCTCCAAAGCATAAGAAATCCTTAACATCATCAGATACCATGTTCAACATTTGTTTGTGATACACAAAGGTCTGAGCAGAGAAATGTCATCTCATCACATGTACAGGATATGAATGCTTGCCCAGTTATGACCCCTATCAATATCATATACATGCTGGCAAGACCCTTACTTTAACCATTTCTCTTTTACTAAATTTGTAGCTAGTTATTGTAATTGCTTGTTTTGTAATTTGTAACTATTGTAATTACTTGTTGCTCTCCTTTTTTCACATCCAGTGAGACATTAGCTATGCTGGCACCTGAAGTGTCCCACAATAGACTTAAATGAGAATGGAAGACAAATCTTGCTAAGAGGTTTGCACTGCTCTTTGATCTCTCAGAATAAATCTGTAATGGCTGTAAGTCCATGATAAAAACAGTTCATGAGCAATTAATATTTAATTTTGTTTCATTTCATTTTCACTCAGAGGGAGTATTTGCCCAATTTTTGTACTATAAGCACTTGGTACAGCTGTATGATAAGATGGGAGAGTTAAGCATAGCAAACCAAACAAAAATTTCCTCCCACAGTTGCCTGCTAGACCCAGATCTACTGTCAGCACCATTATGCAAAAAACTTTTTGTCTGCCTACCCTGTTTTCTGCACCTGTTTTTTTGCCATAATACCATATTCAACAGTGCTGCAAAGGAGAGGACCACTCTGCTAGGGAGTAAAACTTTGAGGAAACTGGGTGATACATTAGCTGTAAATAGATGAAATTTGGTATAATGTGAACTACTTACCTATTTACAAATTCAGACTGATTTATCATGCAAGCTTCACCTCTATCACTTTCCTTGTTGCTAGTAAACTTCTGCACTACTGCAACTGCAAGGGAAGCTTCAGCAGCCCTTGTCCCATCAACCCATATAGATTTTGGACAGGATCCTCACATGAGCCGGGCCATGACAGATTTTTGGGGCCTTATTATTATACAGTAAATTTGGGAGGAAGGGAACACTACCCAATTACTTCAATGTTTGCCTTGATGGAGAAGGAAGATGGAAAGAACTTTCTTCATAAGATGCCTTTCTCCATAAGTTATAAACAAATAATGCACACTTCCACCATGGAATACTTTATTTTAGTTGGTTTTGTTTGTTTGTTTTGTTAGGATTGAAAGTACAGAAAATGTTACTTTTTGTCACATTCAAGGCTTTCCTTTTTATTTGTAACTTTCATTAAGTATTCCACTAAAACATCTGTTTGTGCATACTTTCATCAAAAATGTTATCACAGTTTTCAAAGCACTGGAGGAGATTTGTATACTCTCTGTGTTAATAAGGACATCCTGTGACCACTGATCGACCTTGCTGCAATTGAAATGATAATATTTATTTTAAATTTAGTTCTTACTGGTCAGAAGATACTTGCTGCTGATAAAGAACTGCAATTTGTACCAATGTTATTGTATTTCTAATTTTAAAAAAAACCCAACCAAACAAGCATTTGGTGTTTCAAACACTGTATTTTTTCCACAAGCAGCATTTTCTGTCTGAACTCTTCAATGTTCTGTCAATGCAACAATGTGTTTTTCCCCACTAACAGTAATCACCATGAACTACTTACTATGTTTTAATTGCTTATGCATGTGTTTAATTTAATTTATATCACCTCCACCTTAATTTGTATACCTCTTTGCTGAAATCACACAAGTCTTTCAAAGTTGTAGCCACCTATTACCAATCCAATGATCCAAACTGCTCCATCAGATTTTTGTATTTAAAGGGTTTAAAGATAACAGCCATAATGTCCTATTAGACACAATGGCATGATTTCAAGGCTGTCCTATCAACTTCATCCTGACAGCTTTTCTATTTCCCACAGCTGCCTTGCTCACTTATTCCTTAGTGCACAGAAATAAAAGTATAAATCCAGGTAATGAAAACAGTCAAGCTGCTCATAAAATGTCATATTACTCTGAGACTGCACATCACTTCCCAAATAGTATCCTGTCAGTCACATGCTCATTTTTTAAGCAATGAAAGCACTGGCCTGAAACACACTTGGAAAAAAATCCACTCTAAAACAAACAAACACAGAGCCATCAGCAGTAAAATTTAGAAATTTACCCCTTAACCCATACTTACAAAGCATCAATACTATTTAAAAAATAATTTTTAAGGCAGCCATATACAAAATGGAAGGGAGAAAAGGTGACAAGACATCACTGTTCTTATTGTGTCACTGACAAATCAATAACTGAGATGTGCAGATATGGAGATACAACTCTTTTTTTTTTAAGACTATGATGGATGGAGTATGTGACACTAACAAATGTCAGTGCATTCCTTCAATAGAAATTTATGCAGTCAACAACAGAGTTTTAAAGTGCTGGGTTTTGTTTGGGTTTGTTTTTTTTTTTTTTTTAATCTTCAGGAAAGTAGAGTTAACAAGTTTGTAACTGCTGTGATTAATCTGTAAGCTTGTGATTAACATCCCTATTTAATATCTATGATATTCCTAAAAAGACTTAATTCATCACACTAATTTCAAACTTGCAGCTTTACTGTTAAATATGGCCTCTAAAAGATTAACTTGTATCTCTCCAAAAGATAAATCTGGTGACATGTAAAGCATTTAGAGAACTTGCAAGACTCATGAACAATTCCTGAAAGCACCTACTGGCCAGTATAACCTACTTCATTTTTTCCTTAGAGAAACATGCTCACTTTTAAGTAGGTTTGGGGAAGGGAGCACCTATTGGAAAGTGAGTAGCTCAGGAGCCAAAAAATGCCTCTGTGCACTCCTAACACAGTTGTAGCTTTACACCGACTGGCATTGTACAGATTTTGGCTTGCTGGTTTATTCTACAAATTGAACATGTTAACAAATGTAAAAGCACCTCAAAGTCAGGACCAGTTTTCCAACTAACCTCACACACCTGAAATTCACTTTCGTAATGTACACAAGTGAAACAAAAAATAGACTGAAAAGAATCCAAATCATCATTTGAGAACACTGAGAGGCTTCAGAGACATAACTGGAATGATGATCCAATTTTGTCCAGCCTGTAAATCTGTAAAAATATTCCTATGGTCACTGTTCTCTATGAAGATCTGATGTTCCTAGGCTATGTACACATGCCTATTACAGGAAAAATTACTGGAGTTGTTTTTAACTTCAAATCTTTCTAAATTCTTCCTTATGTGGTTTATGTCTTGTACATTACAATATACACAATATAGTCTCCTTTTTATGGCAACAAAATCTATACTTCTGGAATGTCTTCTTTTGCAGACTTGATTTCTCACCATTAACGCTGTATTAATTAACATTTCTCACATGTATGCAATTAAAACAAGTGCTGTTAAGCCAGTAGACTCTTTTGCAGCACAGCAGCCATCCTGGAAATTCATTGGCAAATACTTTAAATTCCACTTCAGTGCTCTGACATGACACAATTTTACTACAGGACAAGAGAAAACAGGCCATAAAAGCAGGCTTATGGCTGAGGCAACGAAACATGCCACTGCCATTGAAGCAAAACAACCTTAATAGTAAAATCAGCATATGGAAACTTAATAACTCTGATCCTAGTAGCAACAAGAAAATCGAGGCTGCAGATGTAGTGACAAGAAATGCTGCATTTCTGGAGCCAGCTGCTTTTTCAGGCACAGCCAGGGAGCTCACCTTGCCAGCTGAAGAAAACAGTCACCTGTATGGTTACTTAGAAGAACCAAGAAGTAGTCTTAAAAATTAAGAGCTGTTACAGAAAATGGATAGAAGCATGTATCTTTCATTCATCAAATCCCAACATCCTCATCAACTAAAGCTTCAGCAACACCAAAACACAGACTCAGGAACATACTCCCAAGGAACTTTACATGCTTAACTGCTTCTTTAAAGGCTCCTCTTCACCACAGATCAGAAAGGATGAAGGAACATAAACACTTTTCAGGGTCTTGAAACTCATGTTACATATCTTACAACTCTCCTCCTTTCTTTTCAGTTTAGTCCAACATTTCCAAGCAGTGCCTATGGACTACAAAGGACCCACGAGGCATCACTTAGCAGTCATATGAACAGAAGTATTTAAAAGTCAAGTCTCTCTGCAGTGGTACAAAGGAGGCCCAAATACAAAAAGAATATTTCTTCCTTTAGGTCTGACTCTTATCAGGAATCCTTAGAGTGGGCTTTGTATACTGTCTTGCACAGGTTTAAGATGACACTAAAATGTTCTGCAGGATTAAAAAAGAAAACAGAAATATTGTTCCAAGAAACACATATGTCTAAAATTATCATTGTGAAATGCAACTGAGTGGCTTCACAGTAGCTGAGTTACCCAACGGTCACCAAATTCTCTTATTTATGAACATGAAAAAAAGGCTTTGGTGATGACCTTGGCCTGTTTTTCTTCATTAATCAAACTTTATTGCTTTAACTCCAAACAGAGCAGTTTGTCATTCAAGCAAGAGTAAAATATATACATATATACATTAAGAATGTAATAGCTACAGATGATAACTTTCAAAATTTTCCATATTTTAAAATAATTACTGTTACCTGGAAGAGTCTTTTGACCAGCCACATAAAAACAAGCCCCAGAATTAAAATTTACCATTGCAAATAACTTATGAAGTTGTTTTTTCTCTCTTTTCCCTTTTTTTCTACAAACGCTAGATCTACTATAAAATCCACTGGGACCTGGACAAGCTTGAGTAGTGGGCCCATGAGAATCTCATGAGGTTTAAGAAAATCAAGTGCAATGCACCTGGATTGGCACAAGCCCTGGTATCAGCACAGGTTGGGGGATGAACAGATTGAGAGCAGCCCTGCGGAGAAGGATTTGGGGGTGCTGATGGATGAGAAGCTCAACATGACCCAGCACTGTGCACTTGCAGCCCAGAAAGCCAAACCATTCTGTGACTCTATGGCTCAAATTACTAAATATTTTGCAAATGGAGTGAGAGAACATGGATCCACCACCAATGGTTTCCCAATACATGAAGCAAGTTTCAGAAGATCAGAGGGCTAGGGCAGGGGCTTTATTGGGTACAGTATTTAAATAAAAAAGAGCAAGCTCATAGTTGGAAGAAAACCAGGTAGGAATAGGAGTAAACAATTTCCACTGCACTCTCCCTCAATCTGCTGTAAATTAACCCAATTAGTTTAAGAATATTTTCCCCCTCAATTCAAACACCTCCCTAGATCAAAATCAAAAACATTTATTAACTGATGCTTCCAACTGTGACAGAAATTACAGTCATTTTTGTAGTAGAGATGGTGTAAAAACGCAATCTAAAAATATTATTAAAAGCTCAAAAGATGAGTAACCCGAGTTCATCTTGAAAATGGCTGTTTGGATACTGCTAAAGAAATGCATTTGGAGTTAATTGGTTTGCTTTTTATCTATTCCTCAATTAAGAACTTCCTACTCTCCCTTAATCATGAAACAGCCATTAAATTTAACAGACCTGTCTAGATGACCTTACATGAGAAGAATAAATTAATTTTACAGATTTTCTTAAAAATATGAGAATCATTTTATGAAAATAAAATGCATACTAGCAACGTTCTGATCCTTCTAGACTTTGAATCATATCAAACCAATTCCATATATAACATTTTAAATTCTTCCTGTAACTCTCATAAAGTAAGTATTTTGGAGCACTTGTTATTCACATGTTTACTCAGAGTGGATTAACTCTTTCTACCCATCACAGAAAAAAACCCAAAAAAAACCAGGAAAAAGGTGCCGATTCCTAAGGAGAGAGCACACAGGGGTAAAACATGCAGTATTTCAGTCATTAACACTACATCACAAAGAATTAGCATACAGGAAAAAGCCCTCTGGAAGATGTGATTAGAACACATTTCTATCTAAAAAACAATGACTCATCCCCTCACTGTAGCTCCTTTAAATCCTGCTGGAATCCTGTGTTGGAATGTGGGGATTTTTGTCCAAGAAAAGTCTTCATGTGTGAGAGCAATTCCTTTAGAATTTTCCCCTTCAGAAAGTCATTTCAAGTTCCTATGCTGCACTTTCTCCATGTATGAATATGGCAATAATGAACTAGAGACAGCTACAAAGCTGTACAGTGATGTTCACAGATACCTGCTGAGTTCTGATGTATTCTAGGAATACTTCTTTCAAAGGGCAGAAAAAACACGGCAGTAGATCTGCTGTGCCATCATCATTCACCCCACAATTAATTCACTCAACTAGCAGCTGGGATGCCCTGCTTAAACTTCAGTATTAAGCAAAAAAAACATCTATTTTTTTTAAAGAAAGAGGTAATATTTTCTCAGATCTTAAAGAACTAAAATAATCCCACATAGTGTTGTTCTGTTCTAGGTTTGACAAAAATCATGAAAATACACTGTCATGAACGCAGAACCATATTCCCACTCATGCTGTGAAGATGGTGGTAACAGGGGGAAAAAACACAACCTGCAAACATCCTAAACAAAGTCCAAAGCTACTTTATCCAACAGATGGGCAAGCAGGATCTTAGATGCAGAAGCCCACCTCAGGAGGCTCAAACTGACTGAGACATATCAGAGTGGAGATGTAAGAAAAATTACTTTACACATATTTAGTAAACTAAACACAGGCTTTAAGATGTCCATTAGCCCCTTCTATAATTTTAAAATCTGCTCAGAATGAAGCTTTGTCCATCATACAGCAGTAGAAAGACTAGTTCTCGCTGGTTTAATACAGCAACAAAATTAACTTTCAAGCACACAGCCTAATAAAATGATACTTTGCACCCCAAAGAAAAGTCTTCTAGGGGCATCATAAACCAAATTTGATAGTGCTATAAAATAAGATTCTCTTTAGATGCCCCTTAGAAAAAACAAGGTACTAAACACAGATGAGAAAGGAACACCCTTTTAAGATTGGGGTGAAACAATACAGGAATGCGTCAAGATTTTTAATCTAGAAGCCTGACCCCAAGGCTAATTGAGAGTTCCTGCGGTCTGTACTGTCAGCGCCATTTTATACAAACAAAAATGACAATCAAAAGACAACAATTGTAAAAAGGCATGTTATTCTGACTTGCAAATTTCACCTATTAAACAACTGCCCCTGTTGATGTTGCAAATAAAAAAACAATAGCATTCTTCACCTCAGAAAAAAATCATGATTTTGTGAAGCTGCAAATGCAGCTGTGTCAGGCATAAGAGTTACACTGCATTTGCCTGAAGGTCACAAAAGAACAGCTTCAATAGTTCCTTGGCTTGCTTTACAGTAGTTCAGTACTGCTGACTATCAAAGTTATTCCTGAAAGTATACGATTGAAAATGAGGAAAGATTTGGCTGTCTTAATAAATTCACTTTGCCTGAACCTAACTGCAGTCCGGAAGCCTGACTTTTGCTGTTCCACCACCACTGCCCTTACCAATTCGTTCAATCTTTTTTATTCAGAAAAAATATTTTTATGGTATGATTGTTTCAGTCCCTTGCACTTGATGTATCTACTGCTGTAGTGTTCTGCATGTTGACATCTATTGACAAAGAACATGGCTGAAATGAGTGAAGACCTTAGGACAACAACTCTTCGAAGTCAGGGCAAGACCTTAAGATACAAAATGTGTAAATCTGACTCAGTTCTCATGGTTCAAGTCATCTTAGTCAGCAGAACAGCACTGAGTAACCAATGGCTGTGTGAGCTCTAAGCCAATACAACTTTTAAGAAACATGATTTTAAGGACATTAATTCGCACCACCATACCATTAATAACCATCTTCATTCAAAATCCCACTATGTAGGGTATTACTGCTATTATTTTAAGCAAACATGCAATGCCTTTGATACACCTGGACCCAAATCCCAACAATTCTACAGAATTCAACTAATTTTTTTATTGTTAGTAGAAAAAAACCGTGGCCAAGTAAACAGTGATGAACAGCTGATGAATTTGCTTTGTTCTTGGGCCTTGCAAGAACTGGATGGATTAAAAAAGTAAGCCCCCTTTCTTTTTTAGATGGATGCAGACGGCAAGAAATACAGATCGTTAATACAGGAAGCAAAGCAGCAAGGACAGCAAGAAATTTGCTCAAATCTTTTTACAGAGACCAATGCTGGAGAGACAAGTGAGGTTGCAGACTCCCCGAAGCCCAGCAGTACAGTTCTGAAAGCAATCTTCTGGTACAGGATTTTGTTCAGTATTCTGGCTCTTTCTTTCCATTGCCTCACTTCCTTCTTCCTCCTCTCTAATCCTCCACTCCAGCAGGATAAGAGGAAATTTTCAAGGTGAGATAGATGAAAGAGATGGGAATCTTAAGGGAAGACTCTCAGCCTCCACCAGACTGAATTGTGGGATTCCCACTGTCAGGGCTCTCCTGCAAGGAGTGCAGGACACCAAAAGATTGAGCTATGTTAGCATTATCACACTTCTGTGTATTATTTGTGGATACAAGGGGGAAAGGAGTGTTTATCTGTACTATATATTCAAGGACAGGTCCCTCCTCCAGCCCCTTTTAAACATTTCTCATGTGATCTGCTTAAAAGTCTCTTTTGAAACCCAAGTAAAGCACTGATTGTCCTAAATAATCACCCTAAACGTTCACCTTTATAGCTTCAGAAGCTGGCAAGTGTGAGAGAACACACCTAAGATAAAACATGTGGTTTCTACTCCAAAGAAAGAGAAAAGATAAATCAAGCCAAGCTGTTTCCATATTTTTCAATATGATTTAAATAACAGACATGCTTTCTAGGCCCGTACATATCCTCCAATGCACATGCTAGTACCATTTCCAAACTGGGGGGAAGACTATTTAGAAACTGCATTCCCTACCACCCACCCCCCATCTGAAAGTATTTTTTTCTTTGACCCAATGCCAATACGATAATTTCACATAAAACAGGAGTGTAGGAGGATATTATTGGCACTAAAGCATGGGAATAACCTGCGGGAGGAAAAGCATTTCTCTTATTCCTTCCTTAAGCATAACTTCTGAAAATAAAGTAGGGGGAATTTGGACAGAAGAAATCTCCATTTTAGCACAAAAAGGCAGAAGATAAAGAGGCTAGATGAGAAATAAAATATGAGAGGAGTAAAACGTTGACAAGAGATTGAATTGAATTCAGGGAAGCTGAATTCAAAGCAAGAAATTTATCCTAAGGAAAGCTTAATTTTTCTCCTTCCTTACGTGAAACAGAAGAATGAGAGGGCCCACAAGGGTTTACAGAACACATGTTACACGTGCATGGTAAAGGGGACAGAAATGTCTGGCTACAGGTGGCACCCATGAATGACCAATAAGGATTATTCACATCATATTCTAACCACCTGCATCTATTCTTCCAACAGACACCATGATAAGGACACTGTCAGCACAACAGTGTTGGGATTCTTCCTTGGCACAGACAGACCCCTCTCCATGGGGGAAGCAGACATTTTTACACAAGTCTGGAAGGAGCCTGCTAAAACCAAAGGAAGCTTTTCTACTACCTCTTAGCTTTTAGAAAACCACCTGGTATTTACACCACCCCTTCTCATTTCAAGCATTTTCCTGGGAGGAAAGTGCCCTGCACAGAAACATGGCGAGGCTTCCTTGTCCATATTCTGAATTTTTCCATTTAAAGGAGCATCTGGTCTAATGTGCGTGTTTCAATTAAATGCAATCATTTGTAGCTCAGAAAAACATATACAAAAGGCCATACTGAATCAACGTAACTGCGGCCAGTGACATCCAGATTCCATACTAAAACAATAAATACTCCACAATAGTATAGTTCTAAGATTAAAAAGGGGGGGAAGCAATTTCAATGAATTATGATCTGTGGTTCCTGCAGCTATTTACCAAAAAAAAAAAAAAATCCTTTGATCTTTGTTGTAAAGAACAAACAATACTTGTGCTACAGTGCAAAGAAAGCCTGGATTTCTACTGAGTTGAGGCTGTATTCATTTATTAAAAAAGGAAAAAGGTAACTGCATGGAAACCAGTGCCATGAATCATTCCAATAATTCAGAACTATGCCACCCAGCTGCACATATCTCTTAGAACCATATGCAAAACATTACTGTACACAACCAGGCAGATTAGCACAAATAATGGTCTAGCCTAGCAAGACAGACCTCTTTTTGTTGGCTTGAATAAGCTCATACAACTTCAAATATGCAAATCTGAGCCCAGCTTAATTGTACTTGATTGTAGGAGATGCTGTGTATGACAAGAGATAGAGTTGCTTCTAGTCAGGAAAGAAGTGCCAGTTGCATCTATAAATCACAGTACTTAATCAAATAAATGTAATCCAAACATCCCTTTGAGAGAATACCAAATTAACATGCTTCCTTTGGTGAATGTTTCTGTTTCCACTTGCTTCTAAATGTTTCCCTCTGGTTATGCCACCTTCTGAACCGCCTGACCCACTGCCCAACCTCAGCCCTGCACAACTTCTGTACTGCTCTCTTCCTCCTTGCTGGGCACAAGTGTAGTAATTCTTCCTGACACTACTACAAAAAGTAGTGGAAAGAGAAAAAAAAGCTACAAAACATTCTAAAGTTGATTGTATTTGTTGTACTTTGGTACTTCATAAAAAAGCAGCCAGAGAAGAATCAGAAAATCCTCCTTGTTCCCCTGAAATTCAGTTCTGTCATCTTAAGCTACAAGGTAGCTCAGAAGATCCAAAATGACTCATAAAATAAAGTTAAAAAAAAAAAGTGCAGAAATAATCTATTCTTTTTTCGATTTTAAAATAGTGGTGGTATAGCCATAATGATCTAAGGATACAAAACCAGCAAAATTCATAGGATAAACGATTTTTTAAAAAATAAATTGATATCAGCTGATACAGTTGAGAGAAACAGAAGAGCTTTCAACAGCCTGAGAATTTTTTTAACAGCAGCAATTTGCCTAATAAAGGACATTATCTCTGCATACAGAGTGTCTGTACAAACTTTGAAGTCATCTTTACCCAGAAGGTATCTCCAAATGACACAAAGCACATGGCCTGACCAGGATGAGGCTTATTTAACACCATTTCTACAGATACGAATTTCACTGGCTTTGACTGACTTTCCCATATTCTCCATCCAAGAGCCTCTTCATGCAGAAATGAAGGGAAATTGTGGGAATACTCTGTGTGTTTTCTACAGTGATCTGCAACTCCACAGTGGCATTTAGCTGAGATTTTCAGACAACTGTGACCAAACTCAGAACTATTGCTTTGACCTGCATATTTGACATTTGATAGATGACTTCAATGAACTTCCTCTTCCATGACACTGTGTTTGTGAAAACAATGTGTTCAAATATTCTCTGCATGAGGTTTATGAGAGGCCAGTGAACTACCTTGGGCTTTTCTGAGGCAGCAGATGTCTGACTACTCATTAAAACATACAACAGTTACACTTGGACAAGAAGGTGCAGAAGAGGAAAATGGACTTCCAAGAAGTTTTATTAAAAAAAAAAACAAACACCCCAAGCAATATCCGTAAAGGTATTATCTAATTCAAGACTCCTTCCAGTTAAAGCAAGATTTCAGTTTGTATTAATTCTAATCCAAACTTTCTCTCACTCTGATACAGAAATGAAATCAACAATTTACTGTGCATCCACAAAAAGACTTTATATTTAGTTTGGCCTTGCAAATATAAAACCAAAACATTTTAACCTTGTGTTCTAAAGTTAATTGGAAGTGAATTTTACTTCAGAAGATACAAATTTAAATAGATTAACTGCCTCATCAAGCAAGAATAAATAAGAATAAAAAACAAACCCACAAAATAAAATTAGTACTGAGATTCATCTCTAAAACCAAATGTACAAAGTTGAAGGCTGTGAAAAAAATACAATAAACATTTGGAACTCACTGGTATGGCTTTAAGTCAATGAAATACAAGCAAGAAGCTCCCCTTTAACTGTCTAAGAGCAGCATGTCAGGGCAGTGTTAACTGTTCTCTTCTGCTTAGTGAGGTTTGATGCATGCAAACATGGAGATGATTTGAAACAACTGAAACATGACTGTAAAAAAACAGTAGATGATGATTCAAACCTTCTTGGGATTTAGGATTAGCCAGAAGCAGCCAACTAATTACACATTCTGTTTATTTTAGCTGAAGGAACAATGAAGGTTTTACAGTTGCTACATTCATCACACATTTTTCAGTGTTATATGGCAAACAATATTTATGTCTTTCCTCCAAGTGAAGCAGACAGTGAGTCTGGTAGGACTGTTTTTTCTTTCCTTAAGCATTTGTTTCTTCACTTGCTGTTTTTCTCATATATAAGTCTCTTGAGGTATATCTGAAGGCACATTCACCTTGGTATTCATAAGCAGTGTTTATATGAGGCACACCATTTACAAGGGCATTTCCTCATTCCCATGACTTTTTGAGGAGAGAGGCCATTGACTGTGATGATTTTGTGTTTTCCAATCTTCCTTTTTCTTCCTTTTTAAAAAATGTTTAACTGACTGCATTTTCAACATTGCTCCTTTCATCATTTGCACTTTTTTTCTATGTTTCCTGTATTCCTGTACCTGGAATAGCTCACTGAGGGCAGAGAAAGCATATAACATACATAGTCACAAGCTCTACTCTGTAGAGTACTTTAAAGAGAAAACAGTGAAAGAAAGCAAGACCCTTTTGTGTTTTATAGAACAGGGGAACCAAGTGTATTCAAGGAGTAATTTTTTCTGGACCCCAGCGGGAAACTTTTCCATGGTCAGGATGTGTGCAGCATGCTTTGAGAAAACGCCGCTGGGCTCTGCCCCATGCTACATGAATATGGGGCTCTCATCACCTAAGGGATGAAAGATTTACTTGTTATCTCTATCCCTCTCTTCATTCTATTTTATAAAAGTAGCTATTTTTCCCAGCTGATCACTGTTGGACCTTTTTATGAATATCCAGAAAGAGCTCTGCACCATCTCTACCTGTCTCTCACCCTCCCTGCTCCACTGGGAGCAGCACCTACTGCAGATACACAACTGAGCATGCAGAGCAAGAATATCACATCTGAGAAGACACCTTCTTATGCTTCAAAACAAATTGCTCCCTCACCATTTCCCCTACGAAATTCTCACAAAATTTTTATATTTTCAGGAACAATAAAGGATTTCTTTCACTTGTGTAAGGAAAACAATGATACCAAGCAGACATTTTCAAGATGAAAATGTATTCACAAAATTTCCAGAAAAAAATTCTAAGTAACTGATAAAAGTCATGAAGATATTATGCCCATCTTCTAATTCCATAAGATAGCTTGTGTTCAGTTCTGAAGGTACAGTTTGCTATCATTTGGTACATAAAACCAAGTACTTGGGATTCATGGCTTCACACACTGCTCTCATTATGCGTGCTCACTGCAAATGCTTACAGTGTGGATATCACTTTCTTAAAATAGAGTGTTTGAAAATAATTTAGTCTTTTACATGAGGTCACCTTTTCTCAAGGCATAATGTAATTTTTAATTAATGCTGGAGATCCTGTATCTCTGACAAAAAGACTACAAATATGCAGACTTCATAAAAACGCTTAAATTATAAAATGAAGCAGGTGCTTCAAGTTTCTGCAGAGACATGTGCAAATCTTTGGTTACAATTTTTAAGCGCCTATTCATTAGGCCCCTCACAGGACAAAGCCATGCACGGAGCCAGCTGGCTTTCACGTACTTCTGCTGCTGTCCAATGTATTTAACTGTGGAAGTGGCGCAGCACAATAATTCAAGGTCTGAGACAACAAGTACAGTTACACCTTAACACAAGTGAAAATAATGAAAATGTCTGAAAGTGAAAAAAAGCAGCAGTGTGACAGTCACATAAACACTATTTCACTAGGAATTCTGGAAAAAAAAAATCTACCCTAAATAAATTTTGTTTATATTGAAGAAAATGGGAAGGTTGCATGTGAAGAATTATCCAGTAATTTCAAATCTCACTATGCTGAAATTAAAACAAACAAACAAAAAAACCCCTAAAAGACACTGCTCATAGCATACCCCCAGCAATGAGTTTAAAATACAAAACCAAACAGAAATCCTCCCTCTCCCCATTCCCCGACCATTAGAATACCTTTAAAGTCTTTAGTTGTAAAATAATTACTTTATTGTGGATACAAACTACTGTGATTGTTAAAAAGATTTGTTGTTATATAGCATGTTTGTATACAGACTTGTATTTGTGGCATAGCACAGCACAAGCAGCAATAAATCTGTAATATTTATATACACACGCTTAGGTGTAAGCCCAAATTTACACCCCCAGAGACAAGGGATATCACTACTAGCAGGGCCTCACTTGGAATTTATCCAGCTTTTGAACTGCAGATTAAATACTATTTTTATTTTCTTGGGAAAATAAGGTAAAATTTATCATATTCAGGCAAGAACAGAATGGCAGGGTTCACAAGACAGATGGTGCCTGAGCACTACAGCAGTTGTCACTTTGTTGTTCACTGCTGAGAAAATACAGCAGAACAATAAGTTTGGACTGGTATTTGACTTAGACACACAAATATATGTCAGCCAAGTCTTCTCCATACACTCATACAACCTCACACGGTTGCTATTCTTCCTATGAGATGCAAATTCTTTTTTCCCCCCACAAATAAACTGCTAGCAATTTTTGATTCTGGATAATTTATAGGCTTTAGCTTAGAATCAAAAGCTATCTTACTTTCCAGAAGAAAATATGATGATACCTCATTTCAAGTATTTCAGTGGAACTGGGATTTTGAAAGATTCTGCAAGAGGAGACTGTTCCTCAAAAACCACAACTGCCACAACAATACACATACAGATATTGGCAATTAACTCTCTCTTCTCATTGGCTCTATGTTTTTCTTTTTGTGGAATTATGCTCTCAGAATCAGCTAAAGGAAAAAAATAAACAAAGGCCCAGTAGAGCTTTTTCTGAAGATAATTTGGAGAGCATTCTCCACAGAAATGACATATATATATGTGATATAGTGGCGTTATTATCTACCACTAAGGACTGAGTAGCTTTCTTGGCAATTACATTATTCTATTTCCAATATGAATAACTGTATTACTTTGATTTAGATATGAGGCATTACAAAGGTTTTACAGTAAGTAGCTTCACTTTCCATACTTCCACAAAGTGTTTTGATGTACAGACACAATTTCTTACCAGATACACTGAGCTTGCAGTGTGCACAGTTGCCAACCATTTTTCCTATGCTACATACCCTTGAAATCAAATCAATACAGGGCTTTCCCTCCCCTTAAAATTACATGCATCCCAAGAAAAGGAAGCACTCAAAGACAGGACTTATAAAGGAGTTACTTTAAAAGCACCAAAAACCTGCATGTAGTTTCAAGGATGCAAGAATCCTTTATAGTAATTTAAAAAATCTTTGCATGCATACTTTCCCAGATTATTATATCAAATTCATTCAAATGCTGTGGATTTTTAAATACAAATATGCAGAAATTTTAAAAGCAAGTACCAGTGGTATTTGTTTTCCTAACCCAAACATTCTACAATAAATTTCCATTAGCTTTTGATACAAAATTGTTAATAAGAGCCAGAACAAAAAAAGGATTCAGTATATTAAATATTCCTGGGAAGGAGTTCATTAAAAGGCATCCCATTTGCTGATTTGTTATTGGAAAGCTTTACAAAGAATGGAATATGCATATGGAACCAGGTAAAACTTAATAGATATTAGAGTATTTATTTACTCCTTACATTTCTTTCAACATAGGGAGTGACAATAAAACTAAAGAAGAACATAACAAGAATTCAACCCAAAAATACAACCCAAAATTCAAATTCCTCCTTCCTCCCTATTGAAACTGAAACAAAAACCACAGTCGCCCTAAGAGCACACGCAGCAACACTACAGCAACACAAGGCATATTTCTATGGAATTAATTGACTGCACTGACTTCAGGAAGCTAAGTCATTTAACCTGCATGGACTAAAATAAGATTCATTGGAGCTGTTCAGCTAAAAAGGCAGGTCTTGCATTTCAGAAAATATGGTAATACAACATTTCTTCATATTGAGCTGCTTACTGAAAGTTAAAAACACCAGTAATCTACATGACAAGTTCTTGTGGGCTGCTTTCCTAAGGTGGCATATACAAATTTGGAAAGAGACGGAAGGAGATCTCCCATAAAAACGTTTCACTTGTTATGGATTGCTATCAACCATCCTGAAGGCTCTGAATGGCATCCCAGTGTTTGAATAACAAGATCAATGTTTCTTCCCTTCTCAGGAAGAGACTGGCATATATATTTTACCTTTTATATAATTTACCTTTCTCTCCAAGTTTTGAAGTGTATTGCAGAACATCTTTGCAATCGGTAACACAGCTTATCTCGCTCATATCTGACAAAGCTCAGAGGATCCTTTGCAGAATAGAAATATACAAATATACAAAAATGCTGTCCTTTTCACTGCAGACCTTTGTTATCAACAGAGTGTTGGGTGGCTCCAGTTTCCACAAGCCTGTACAGCGATGCTGCTATTCCAAGTTGGAAGTTGGGTAATGAGAACACCAGGGAGCAGTATGCATACTGAAGGCTTCTTCTGAGCTTGAGGATCCAGGCTTTTATGAACAGCTTAGGAGAAGATACTGATTATGCCTGTTGGCAAGACTAACTTTTAAACTTCAATAATGTCTCTATGTAAACTTTAATTACAATGATTCAGGCAAAATAAGGTGGGAGTTCTGTATCTGTGAGGCCACAGCAAAGTTACTCAAGATCAGTTGTTGATTTATTAGAGAACTGCAATTCAGCACCAGGCACAGTTTGGTCAGAAGCAAGATTTTTTAAAAGATTTTTTAAAAATCCTCCTTCACAAGCAAATGAAGATGGTGCTTTTGTAATAATGATTAAGCAGGTTTTCTTTATCCTAATTTTCGCCATCAATACTTAATTTAACTCAGATTATTGGTGAATTATGGTTGTCTCAACCCCATATGTGGTTTCCAAAATAAAACAAGACAGTAAAAAAAAAATCAACCTTTCAACCTTGTTTTTACAAGATGTACAAGAATCATGAGTGCATTAGAAGGAGACAATAGAAAAGTAGAGTTTTGCAGAAAACCAGAAATGAGCAAATGTGAGACAGGGTGCTCTCAGCATCTGCACAGTGCTAGACCTTAGGAAGCTTTACTTCTTTCTTAAATATAGTGATTGAATTTTCTAAAAATCTTCCTCAAAAACTGTTTCTTCTGTAGTATGTCAAACAATATATTCCAACATGCCATTAATCTGAACCCTAAGAACAGGCTTAAATTAAAAGAATTCATGCTGGCTATCTCAAAAGAAACCTCATCTACTCTACAGAGAGACATCATCAAGCCTGGCAGAAATAAAATTAGAACAGGAAACTTTGCTTTAGTTGGTGTTATGGAGGAATGTTGCTCCACCTTCCTGCTAAGTTATATGTGGAATTCTTCCATACCTCATTCTCTTAAGATATTATTTTCACAAGGAAAGCAGAGAGAAAGGAAAAAAAAATATATACCCATATATATAAGATTCCAAAGTACCCTGCAAGATCTGCTAATGAGACTACATGAGGAAAAGTGAGAGAAAATGGGACCGAAAAATTTAAACTAAACAAGAAACAAAACACCGCACAATAATTCAATTCATAGCTGTCAATGAAAAATTGGTGGAAGTGATACTTCCGCAGCATTTGACTGGAGAGGAACAACTTAGAAAGCACACCCCAGTGTGACCAGCAGATGTTGGACTTTGGGACAGAAGCAACTGTGCTCACTTGATCTCTTATTAAGAGTCTAAAGCATTGGTGTCTGTCCACCATTTCAGGGAGTGCTAGATCCCTAGATGGAAGGGAATTCAGGACAGCTTCTCATCCTGTGGTCTCTGAAACTTTAAATGGTTAAGATTAAGCATCTTCTAAAACTTAACTACTAGATCACTGCTTCGATGTCACACACTATATAACATATAGGCCAACTTCTCCCATTAAGTTAAATTGTAAATTATGACAGAATGAAAGTAACCTAACGAGGAGTTGCTCATAGATAATTGCTCACTTGTAAATTAGAAAACCAAATACAATCTGGAACACTGAACAACTGCATTTTGGTTGTTTAATTCCATATTGAGAGCTTTAATTTTGCTAATCCATCAACACAATACCCTAAATATGCTATTGTCAGACTCTCTCAGAAGCTTTCAAATATGGCCAATTACTGATTCTTATATATTGCCTCTATAATTCAGATTACTACTTTTTCCCTAAGACAGAAATTTAAACATGACAATTTTAAGATGTTCTACACATGTAGAATTTAAAACCTGATGATATTTTGTTCCAGAACATGGTGCTAATAACACCAAGGTCACGGGTTCAATCCCTGTACTGGCTGTTCACTTAAAAGTTGGACTCTGTGGTCTTTGTGGGTCTTTTCCAACTCAGAATATTCTGTGATTCTTGGATCTCATGCTTGGTTTACAAAGAAACAAGGGACTGCAGCATATCCTCAAAGCAGCAGAAAGAAATTTTAAGATTTACTTGAAACACCTGAGATGCGATTCCAATACTTTAGACAAGTCCATTGCTCCTAACCAAAAATAATAATAAAAAAAACCATAAGGCAGTGACTATAAACAGATGATAGAAAGCAAAATAAAATAAAGTTAAACTAGGAGTAAAATCAAAATATGGGCATTCATAAGTAGATATTTATATAGAGACCTATGCAACTAAACACAATATGCATGAGAGGCTTGTTGCTCTCTTTTGTATGACTGGAACTTATAGGAATTAAATACACAAGCACACACAATCATGCACTTTTCAACATATATCATTAAAAAATCCTGTCTAAATTTTCATAGATTGGAATATGATTAATGCAGCCTATCAGAAGCCAGATGGTGCAAAACCAGAGCCATCAATCAAAATGAAAAGACCACTGAGTGCTATCCCGAGCGATGTGCTCTCAAATGGAATTTCTGGTCACAGATCCTAACACACGATGTGCAGGGGAAGCCATAAACATCATGGCACTGCCCCTAAGGAACAGCCAGGAACACAGCAGGCTTTGTTAAGCAAAAAACCTGCAGAATTAGTACTTGCTGTCGTAGGCTCCGACTTGGAAAGGCTCTGCAAGCCAAATAGATGTACTTTAAATAAAAAATTAAAAGCAGTGTCTTTAATGAGTTTAATAATGTTTGCACTGACGACAGTATCTGTCAAACTGTGCACTTGCCATTTGATTTAATATGGGGTGGTGCCATACATAAACAAAGCAGCTGCCACTGTCTGTCTGACACGTGAATTGGTATTTAATATCTGTTCCCACACAGGACTTACAAATGGTTCATGTTTTTAGCTTTATATTACACATTTTCTGCAAATGTTATACAGAAAACAAGGTTGGGGTTTGCAATGGAAAACAGTGATGGCTTACATCTTGTAAGGTTTTTTTACCAAACAGGCCTAGTATTTAAAAAATCAGCCTGTAAAAATAAAAGCATGAAGAAGCATAATTCACCATACACATGCTTCATAAATGATGCTAGCAATATTAAAGGAGATGCAAAAATGAGCAGCAATAATAACACACAGGTGTTTTTTTTCTGGAACTAGCATGACAGTATGAAATAAAGGATTTGTTAGCATGACTATTTGTATTTGCAGCCCGAAGTGTTTTATCATGACACTTCTCCTATGTGTGTTACATATATCAAATTTCACAGAAATATATTCTGCAAAAAAAACCAAACCAAAAAACAAAACAACTCATGCTCTGTTTTAAAGACCTGCACAAACTACTTGCATATCAATCTCTTTTTCTATAACCCTTGATGACTAGGTATGACTCTCATGATTGCATGAGAAATGGATGAAAGAAAAATGAAACATGACCTAGAGCAGCATTTATATAAAATAAAATGTCATTTTTAAAGATCAGCTTCTTACTTGCTTACAGTGTTATTACAAAATGCCACATTTATCACGAAGAAAGTGTAATGCTTTTGTTCCTTTAAGGAGATATAAACCCCCCCCATTTTTATTCTGATGATCATGAGATACTGAACCTTAAATTCACCTTTAGCCCCATAATCACATTATACTTCACCTAATGCAAATTGGTTTCTAGAATCACAGGAAGTATCTGCAGTGTCTCAGAAGGATGACTTTTTTCGATGTTGGAATCTTGTTTGGTAATGATAAGAAATGACAATTTGAAATGAGAAGAAAATTCCAGAGAAGATGGCACCACACAAGCCTCTCATACTGGAGACTTTCCCTCAAAAAATGCATCGAAGGATTTAGAATTTATGTTATTCCTCTTTGGATGGGTACAGTTTTTGGACAAAAACTCTCTTATGTTCATAACATACCAGAATAAAGAGAAAAAAAAAATGTATGAAGAGCATGTCATATTAAAGGATGAAAAAGGCTTTGTTAAGGTGACTTATAATAAAATCTAGGTTTGTACCTCTCTTCCTACTTCCTTCTTTCTGACACGCTAAGCTCAGGCACAGCTGAAATTGAATTGTGTGTTTTAGATGCTTCATTTGTCCTGTAGTGTGACCCAAACCTCCATGCAGCCCACACTGCAGGTTGAACTCAAAGCCTACTGACTCAGTCTCCATCCCTGCCCATGGTTTGAAAGCATTTCAAGCCTACCATAATTCACACAAGCAGTACACATCAGTGTCTGGGACATTGAACTTAATGTTGCTAATTTTGCTGTATGCATGCATACAGTGTCATCAGAACACTGACAACCTGCAGCACTCAGCCCATGATTCTCAGAAAGGATGAGCGACTGCTAGAAGCCACAGGATGCTTTTCTAGTTACATCTACATAAAACCACTCTCTGTCCCCTACGATCACGGGAGTTTCCCTCCAACACAGGCGCACTGCGTGTGAAACCACTGTCAGCATGCTTGAGAGACCCCTAAATTTCACACACAGCTAGGACAAGCACCTAGATTATGCATGGAAAATCCACATGGTTTGCTGGCAGATTCTGAGACTCCTCCTCCAGCTGCCCTTCAATGCAGAGCTCTTGAGCTCATGCTGAGAGTGGCCAAACTACACTGCGTGGAGAGACAGCAGGAGAATTAGTTTCCTGTGTAGAGCAATCTAAAGCCCGAATTGTATCTACTGTTCTACATGGCCACTTTACTGAGACTTGTCGTTTCAACTGTGTGATAACTAACCTCTCTTCATGCCTTAAAAGTGGAATATAGTACGGAGAGGAAATCATAAGAAAATAAAAACTAATGGAGCATTTCTAGTTCCAAGACCTTAAATGACAGCAGAAGATGGAACAGTAGCCAGCGCTGACTTATTACAAATGGGGAAAAATGTGATCCCATCCTTCTGTGACTTACACAAAATATACCAGATTGTTTCTGGATGATACTTGGAATCAATCTCAAATCAAAGGTTTTGTTCATGATGGGGTTTTGTGCATGTGTGTATGTGCATATATGCAAGTCTAAGCAGAAGAATATACCTTATTATCAGACACAAAGCCAGAAAATCCATACTTCCTTCCCAGCTTTATGTCAAAGGGTCATTAAAATATGATTGTAAATAGGAATAAGGAAGAAGAAAAATAAATTGAATTTACCCCATGCAAGAAAGTAAAAATCTTACCCAAGATTTGGGGTACCAGATGATTACTCAAAATATTTCAGTAATAAAAGTACCTACTTGACATGCCTACTTGATTAACATCAAAAATTGTAAATAATATACCAAATTAATTAAAGTACACAGTTTCCCAGTGAGAAGATGGGGATCAGAACATAAAGACAGTTATCAAATCTATTAGTGAAGTTCCCAAAACTTGGGTGTCTTGATAAGTGCTTAGTTAAAGCAAGCAAGTCCAAGAGCTTGGTCTTATGAATACTTACATCAATAGCAAGGTTTAAATAATGAGTAGCTTTACTACTACCTCCACAACACTGTGCTCATGCACTGCTACATTTGATGCACTGATACCTTGCCCTACCACGGCCACCTTAATGCCATGACAAAGTACAGCTTAGAACTAGAGAGCTCTATAAAGAGGAAAGAAATCAAGAAAAACAGAAGGGCAGGTGAAAAAAAATAGAGAGGGAATACAATGTTAATGCCTGAAGAAGATATTAAAGACAGAAGAGTTAGGTAGGAAAAAACAGAAAAAAAAAAGGTATAGACTACATAGTGGAAAAGACACTTTTTTTTTTCTTTTTTTTTTTTTTTTTGGGGGAGAAATGGCAATACCATAAAGAAACAGGAAGGGGTTGGAAATGGGAGAAGGTGGGGGATAACTAGGAAATCCAGTTCCCTAACTGCCCAGCCACAGAGAGACAGGTCAAATGATGTGTTAAGGAACAGAGAAGGAAAGATACCTGAACTTGCAATGTCCACAGAACTGCTAGTTATACACTCCATTCCATTACCAATACAAGACTGAAGGGAGCTTTCAAAAATTGTAACAGGGTCCAGCCTGCTTATTTTTTGTGATGTCAAGGTTTTCCAGCAACTAACCTGAAAAACCTTAAAATACCTTTCTTTTTTTTGTATTTTTGTCTCAGTATCAGATCAATGATGGACAAGGTATATAAATGATACAAGACATGCAGCAAAAGGTAATGACTTCCTCCGTAAAATAGTAAGAGGATTAATGTGCATCAAAGAATTTGTTTAATTTGAGTTCATACGGCAGATATTTAATGTCACCATGAAACTTGTCTCTCATTTTATGTTTCAGTATTTTTTTGGAGATAGAATATACATTTGAGGCAGTCTACTATACCAGGTAGCATTTGTGTGCTGTACCAAGGAGAAAAACAGTGAAGTAAATAACCACTATTTTCTTGATTGTTTAACTTTAAAAAGTGCATACGTGTTTTTGCATGGGGTGAGGGGCATATGTGGATTTCATGAGTTCATTTATTAAAACTGTTCTCAAGATCACCAATGAAAATATTTTAATAATACATTGGTACCTGTGAAACCTGGTTCAACATCTAAGCACATACATCAACATATAGCACACTTATACCTTTGTGTATAGATGCAAACACGATTTAATGGACTACTGTTAAATCATTTTTTGAAAGGTCATTTAAAAAAGATAGAAAAAATACCTCTCTACCCTAAAACAGGAAAAGCCTCCCTTCTGGAATAGAGGTAACAATCTCAAACAATTCAATTAGCATCAGACAGGGTTAGATGCATTAAATATCCAACTACAGCAAAAGTTACTAGCATTAAATATGGCTGTAACCAAAATATTAATGATATATACTTGTCGGTCTATATTCTACGTTTTGTGTAAAACAAAACCAACCAACAAAGCATTGGTTTTAGAGTAATAAATTCAGGAATTGGGTTCTTTGTTTTCAATTTTCTGGATGCAGTATACACTTCAAATAAGACTGCAGTTGTTTTATTGCAACACTTCAGCTACAGAATTAAGACAGAGCAAATACATATTTTCCTACAGCATATTCAATGGAGAAATAAGCCCTTTTGTTGCACTGCTTGCCTTATTTCTTTGCCTATTCTCTATAAACCCTGAGACAATTCCAGGTATTTGAACAGCCTTTTCTAAAGTATCTATATATTAGCTCACTCTGTGTTACAGATGGCACAAACTTCAATGTAGGTTAGAGTTAAGAATAAGCAGGAGCTTTTGAGGCAATTAGATTTTCTTCACTATCATCAAGTAATGTTGAAGTGTGCCATTAGCAGAAGGCCACTGCACAGCTCTTCCAAATAGAAATTGCTTTTCTCTTTCAGTAGTCTTCTTTGAAGCCTCACATCATATCAAGGGCACAAAACAGCTTTATGTAACCTCCTCCAAAAAGCAGCTCTGAACATGAAGGAAGGGAACAGAGAAGAATGGATGTAGGTTACAATAAGAGTATTTCCACAAAAATGGTCATATCTGGTATCTGAGATATTAAATTAAACCCAAAATCTATTTCAAGGCAGGACATAGCAAAAGGCTCTGTCCCTTTTCAGTAATAACCTAAAAAAACCTTTTCATCTTACAAAACAACAATTCAGAGCACCTCCTTTAGAAAATTCAGATCATGGCTTATATCACAGGCATTGCAACCTCACAGTTGCCTTACAATTTAGTATAATGATGTTCCTGGAGCAAATAAAAAGCATGTTAAAAAGATTTTTGTTATTTTCCAGAATCATATAGCCAAGTAATTACAAAAAAAATCCGAAGGCTGACACAGTACCTCAAAACTGCTTTCTATTTTTCTGGCTCAAAAGCAAAACCTACACATTCACAGTACCTCCACCACACATCTTATAAAACATAGTTAATAACTGAGAAACATTACTGTCCTTCGGAAAGACAGTAAGAATTGCTTGCGGCTTTCAGCAGTTCTGTAATTTCCCACTTCCAGACTCCAAAAAGCATTCAAACTTGGTTTACCTAAACATGCTAGCTGCCATGCTTCCCATGTAAAACAAACCACTTCCTAATGCCAGTAGTATTAAAGATGACAGCAGCAAACACAGAAGATGTCAAAGTCTAAGAGATCTGGAACTATGAACACAGGAAGACGTAAATCTCACCCGCCAGATGTGTTTAATGCTGCAACTACATTTTAGTCCTCTCCAGCTACTTTCATAGCAACACTTCCAACTCTACCACTGTTCAACACGTCAATTTACATGTCCTCTTATGAAACCACATTGTGCCACAATGCAGACACATCTTCAAAAACAAAGCTTTTAGGACCTAATTAACAAGAGTAGCATGGTAATGTCTACCATTAGAAAGTTAGCCAACATCAGACATTTTAGCTGAGTGGTTTCCTTTCAATAGACATCAGAATTTCTTTTGCTCAAATTAGCTTATTTGGGAAGGAGTCCCTATACATGGGAGAAAAATGGAAGGAAGCAGCTCATCAGTAGGAAAACTGGTCCCAACTTTAGTGCTTAACTTCCCATCTCCCCCTGTTTCTGCTGTTGAACTAGAGTCCTAACTGTGCTGAAGACAGTTTTGCTGGTGCTCGGTGCCACCACCGCGCCCTCCATTCCCCTGCCACAGCCAATTGTTCCCAGAGGCCACCAGCTACAGCACAGAGGTGGAAGGAATGCAGGACTTAAACAGGGTTGTTTTTTTATCAGAAGCCAGCTGACTCCAAACCCTCACCCTTCACCTGGCACTTTACACTTGCTTTCACATGCTTTATGTTTCACAGAGGTGCCCATGGTGATTCCCAGACAATGCCACAGCCTCAGGGCATTGCTATGATTAATATGTTGTGTTATTGTCAATGAAAACCACTTAGAGCATACAGATATGCCTCCAAAGGCAGTGCCAAAAGAGATCCCACCTGTTTGATAGTGGCTCCGCTCTGTTTCATTGTGAAAATAGTTTTACCCCCTCATTACTCACAGCCTATTTCAATGTGTGGTAGCTTAACTCTTGAAAAATTTCTGACACAAAGTGTCAAGTGTCCAGAAGAGCTAAAGAACTCAGCAAAAGAAACCTCAGTTTAAACAAAGTGACACAGATTATTTCTTTTCCATTAAAAATAGGGTCTGTGCACTAGTGAAATAACTGCTTGAAAACATCGTAGGTCTGTAAGTGGCAGCAGCCATTAGTACCTTAAGAATAGCCTTACATAATCTTGCTATTAATGTTCCTTGAGTGAGTTAGGAACATACCTACTCTTATAAAAGAAAACAGGGCATCACAACCTACTTCCCAAAATTGCTTATGAAGCTAAGAGCTGACCAAAAACAACCCCAAAAAACCTTTTTTTTTTTTTTATTTAATGGTGTTTGGTCTTTTGAGTGTTTTAACATTTCCAGAACACATTAATAAAGAACATCTAAAAGCATGAGGCTTAAAGATTTTACAATCATTTTAGTAGTATTGCATCAATTACAGCACATTTTGAAAGAGCAACTATTTTTTTTAACCCTGAGCCCACCTTCAGTTTGGAAGAAAATCTCTCAAAAAGCTCTTTTTAAATCACATGAATTTTGACTTTATTTCTTACTTGACTGGACACAGTATAAGCTAAAATAAATCTCTAATGCTGTAAGACATGACCTTATTTTTTCATAGATCATGCCCTATTCTAGAGCAAGAGATTCAGGTTGAAAAAGGCAGAAACAAACACTAAGCTGAGTTTTGAGCCCAACTCTCAGGGGATTTCTCAGTGTAACAGCCCCATGCTGCCAGAGGCATGAATGGACATGCCTGAAGGTATCCCTGGGTATCCTCCCAAGAAGGCAAAGCAGCAAAATGAGTAGTAGCTCTGATATACTGTGCTTACAGTATGTAAAAACATTCTTTTGCAGAGCATAAATTGAGGATTATAGTTTTAAACAACCACTCCAGGGCTAGACTGAACATTTAAACGTATCCGACAAAAAGAAGAAAAGGAACTAGGGCTCTGCGCTTCTGAATTTGGACATTTGGTGCATAGTGGATCCTGAAACTCCTATTAAGCTTATAAAACCTGTTGTTTTGACCAGGTAACCTATTATAACCACTACGTTAACAGCTTTTAAAAAAAAACTGGGTCACAAATTTTAAAGAGCAAGGGTCATTTAGGAGAGAGCTCCAACTCCATTATTTTTGAGTTACACATTTACTGCAGACAGAACAAAATTCTTGCCGTATGCAAAGTGAAACCTCACAGTGTACACACAAAAAACATTCAGCAGAAATTACTTGTGTGCAAACAATCTTTTATTAAATGAGCTCATAGAAAACTGGCCAGAATATAGCTCCTCATTTTAACTTCTTTTAAATTTTAGAACACTAAAGCTGCTGTTGGTATATTCTTTATGAGGATGTCAATTTTATCATCTTTTTCTGAAGGTCCTAGAAAAAGATAAACTGTGTATATAATTGGAAGAGCTATTTTATTGCTAACTAGTGAAAAGTTACACAGCAATCAGAACTTGACTCTCAAGAAAGCCAGACTGTACATATTCCTACTCTACATAAACAGAGGAGAAAGCAAGCATTTCAGGAAGGAAAAAAGGAATGGCTTCATCTACAAATAGAGTCCTCTGTATTTTTATACATACTAATTGATGTAAGTTTGAACAAATGGTAATCACACACCTGGAACAAGATATTGCTCAGCATTTCCTAAATAACTATTTAGTTTTGAAAAGAATTAATTTTAGAAGATACTTAATTTAACAACAACAACAAAGAAATCTGAGAAAAGGGAGTTCTTTGTACGTGTCCGACATCAAGAATTCAATATATTTGCCAGGCATTCAAGACTCGTGCTAAAATGAGCTTTGTCTGTGGCACAGTATCTGAGAGACGCACAGGTTCTGTAGTCAGAGGCTCTGTAAAGCACTATAGTGACAGTAGGTTAAAAGAGAGCAGGATCAAATCCCCGTGGATAGGATAAGTATACAACCAAAGGGCCATTGCTGAGATTTGCTGTTGAATGGTTTCATCTGAACAATGAAAAGGGCAACTAGATGGTAACTTACACTTGTTTAGGCATTAAACACAGGAGCTTAACTAATTCTCCCCGATATCAACAGAGGCAGAGTATCTCCTCCTTTTCCCTCCCTTCTGCAGGAAGAATTTGAAAGCTCTGCTTCCTCTGCTTTTGAATTAAAGCCTCAGTGGATAAAAGGTAAGATTCAACACCTGGAAGTGGAAGGAAAAGTAAATCCTTGTTTCCACCTCTATAAAAACACTGGCTTTTCATCTGGCAATGAAGAACGACAAACATTTAAATGTCTTTCAGGACGCCGTAAGTTAAACTAGAAGGGCAAATATATATTGAGGCAAAATTGTCAGAAACAGCTACGGGTTCTAAGAGTTATTGTTGTCCTGAGCATGCATAAATAGCAACAAGATTAGTAAGGTTAATATAGCTATATGCTCAAAACATCACTTTCTGGTTTAGTGAGTGACATACAAGCATGGAAGAATGAATATTTTCTGATTTTCTGATTGATTTTTTCCCTATGAGATACCCCATCATAAAAAGTACCATCAAATCTTTGTAGCAAGTCCTGTTTCAGCCACTGTAGTTAATGAGATTTTTACATCTGTTTTAACTACTACTACTACTAAGCACCAACTTACCCTTAAGTTTATCTCCTTTCTATTTTAGAAAGGTTCTCAGAGAAAAATCTTTTTATCAACAAAGTAATAATCCTGGAAGCCACTAATTCCAATCACTCATGCCATGATCCTGCCTCACCAACACTCACAAAGCCATAATGAAATCTCCTTTTTACACTTCCTGAAAATAATCTACAAAATAGCCAACAACATGTACCTCCACCCTCAAATCCTTTGGCCATGTAAATCAAACAAAACAGAACTAGAGCAAAGCTAATGAGACCTCCACTTGAAATAACTGTATTCCCAACTAATGTTAGCTTTAATAAGAATTAAAAGCCCTCCCCTAGCCTGCAACAATTGTGGAATTGGAAGCTGAGATGGAAATGAAAAGCAAAGAGCAAGAGATCTGCAGTGAGCTTGTTGCAGCCACTACAAATAGGAAATAGTTAGGAGAAGGAAAACCTTCACTGTCAAATGGAAAATAAGGAAAGGCCATAACTTTAAAAAAACTTTCGTTTGTCCTTTCCCCTCCACTTTTACTCTCAGATGTACATACAGAATGTAAGCAATTTGGAAGCAACAAAAGAGTGGAGCTACAAAAATCACCCATCAAACTACTGTGCTACTTCTAATAATATATTAAAGGTCCTAAAACAAAGATCAAAAGGGAATAAATTTAAGCATTTATATTCAACTCCACGTTGCCTGATGACTAATTTGTAAAGAGTGCAGAAGTCTTCACAACTGCAGCCAAAATCATTTGAGAATACTTTGATATAATGCCACAAAGGATATGAGCAGGAAGACAGCAAGAGTAACAAATGGCCAAGTTCCATTAAAAGTGCTAATAAAAGAATAATGGAATTTCCTTGTACTATGAATAAAAGTGTTTCATACAGGAGAATTAAGACATGGAGAGGAATATCAAAGTTTCTAGTTCATCAGTTGCATCTCCTTATTAGATCTTAATTGACTTAGTATTACATTTACCTTAAAATGCTTCAATTCAAAAATGCCACATTCTCATTCAAAATCTCATCACGCTAGTTTTCTTCATTCTTCATGTTTCTCCATTAACAGGCTGCTCATATCAGCTTTACCAACCCTTGTAAATAATGTGAGACTATAAAAAAAACACTAAGAAGAGATGAATTTAATTTGAAATTAGACATAATTCTTAAAATTATGGAATATAACTGCTGTTTCACAATGGTTTTTTAAACTAAATTTTCAAGTTGCTGGTAACTACAGAACTCTCATAGCGACAACATGCCTGATAAATTTAATCAATTAATTTACACACTGTACTTCTTTCTCATATGTAGTTATATATATATTGCATATACGTGCATGTGTTAATACAAAGGGATAGATGCACATACATACTTCTGCCACCTTCTTCTCCCAAATATAAAACCTAGCTGTTTTTCCCAATGTATTTGGTACACGGTCAGGAAAAGAGGAGACACAGTTCAGAACTTTTCTTTGAAATGTCTAAACAACAACAACAACAGAAATGTTTCAAATCTTTCTTTGTTTTAATGGATGCTTGCAAAATCACTCACACTTCTCAAAACAGAAGCAGCAAAGACAGACAGCTCATACGGCTTACCAATTTTTAAAGGGTTTTGTGCATTTGCTTAAAGAATATGTCCACAGTGGCATCCAAGACAAGAGGAACTCCATGAAAATATTTTAAAACCTACTTAACTCCCCTTCAATCTGCTGCTCAATGCTCTCTTTGGCATAATGTCTAAAAGAACCCCATGACGTAGTTATAGCTCAGAAATACTGTGATCTCTGTCTCTTGGTTCTCCAAAATCTTCTTGTAACAACTTTATTTTTTTTATTTCATATTGCAATATCCTTAGAGAAAGGACCTTATTTTTTTCCCCTACAGGATGAAATATAATAAACAAGTTGGGTTGTTTGTTGCTTTTTTTTTACCACAGTTCCCAGATGTTACAAATAAAGACCAAGTTATAATGATGATGTGTGTTTCTACTTCTTCCCCCAGACAACCACCAGGCTGTTCACACAGCAGCCTCTTCGAGCGATGCTTCCATGATCAATAGATAATTCATTAGTATCATGTATCTCAGGGCCTAATTGACACACCAGGCTAAGCAACGTACTCTAGGGTAACATAGTTCCTAAACAGAGAGGAAAAAAAGAGGGGAATCCAATACCACATATGGTCACTTTGCAGGATTTAGTGTCAGTCTATAAATTACACTTCTATGAGGTTAATGCGAGTCATTGGTTTCACAAATCAGAAAACGCACCTTTTTAAGCTTGGCTTAAAGAAACAAAAAAACATTTATGTGACAACAGAATTTAAGTAACATGAATACCTCAGTGCTTTCAATTTTATCATTTCTTCTCAATTTTGCATTAAACATGAAATATGGTTACCACAAATGTTTGGAAGTTTTCTTAACAAAAAACATAGATAGTATATTTTTTTCTTACCTTATGATCATATGGATTGTATGAATGAAACAGCTGGGACAGATCCTTCGTTCTCTGTTTTTTCTATAAAGGAATATTAATAAATAAGACATATTAGAAAAGTTAGGGGAGAAAGAAGGAGACTACTGATTAAAAGAGTTGTATGCAGGTACAAACACATTCTCTCCCCACCTTGTTAATGAAACTGTAGGTATGAAGAGCAGTGTATGCAGATTAGGATATTAAATATTACAGGAAATAATTAACATACATATTAACAAAATTAAGGAAAATATCCTTAATAAATAATAAACACTAATCTGTGGAACATCAGTGGAATGTGTAAACAATTCAGATTAGGTTTAATTTTTGCACAATATATCATAAATAATATTTTAGAATACAGATAACAAAACTCAGAGATCAGGCTACAATCTTGCAAAGACTTGTCTACTATTCCAGCATGTACATGCAGTCTTGCCTTATAGGAGATTAGGTGTAAAGGAAGTCAGTTTAAAGAAGAATAATTTATTATTTTTCCATTTCTTTTGATGCCAATATTCTCATTGCCTTGATTGTGGAAATTTAATAGGTGATATGCCATTTAACGCCAAGGCAAAGGAAAAAAAAATATTCTGTTAAGAGCATAGTTCAAAGACAAAACCTGCTTAATGCAGCTCCTACTGAATGGAGTCAAACAGCTTTCAGTGATTTCAGCTGATGTTAAATAGAATTTCTCAGCTGTGTCCTGTGGAAGGTGGGCAGGGATAGGAAAAAAACACCCTTTGTCTTTTATGCAGGGATGAGTCACAAATCAGTTCAAAGTTTTATTATTATTATGTCAAAATCAATGTCTACTTATCTCATAACTGAGGAAGGCAAATCACTCCACGTTGGAAAATGGGTAAAGGGGAGGCAACTGCAAGACCTCCTGGCTTGCACTCTGTACCAGTGTCTCATTTAGCCATCATTTCTGTGAAAGTAGTTTGCAGATAAACTGGAAAGACCTGTTTATGCTTCCATAATGCATGCTGGGAATTACACAGCTGCATGACTGCAGTATTTATTTTAACTTCTGGAAACTATAGGGCAATTTAGTAATTTTTGATCATGCAAAATGAACTATGTATTTTCTTTCTTTACATAGTTTTTATTTTCACTGAAACGTTAAGCAACTTAGTCATAAAAGTGGTAACTTCTGTTACTAGCAAAAATTTCTGACATCTGCGCATTTCTGAATCATTAAAATTATTAGATTAATGTTATTACTTCTGTTGGGTCCCCACCTGTGCTTTAGTTAAGACCACTAAAGTGTCAAGAAAACAAATTTTTACTCACTGTCCCTCTACAAATAAGAACAGTAAATTTTGATTTCAGTATGAGAAAGTTACTTCTGCCACAGACAATTCTTTTCAACTACCATAGGTAATATCTAATAGAATTTGATTCTCTGAGTTTAATACAGGGCTTTAAAATGAACAGAAATTATATTAAAAAAGACATTTCTTTTAGTATAGATTTTCTCAGCAATTGAACATTCCTTTGCCACAGAAAATTCTCCCTTAGTAGAAAAAACTTCACCCTCTAACCTCCACTGATATTTCTTGTATTTCCAGTGTGGAAAAGAATCCCTCTCATATGAAAGCATCAACCCAAATTCCAAACCGACCAACCTACAGTCCAAATCACCAACATAGAATGACTTCTTTTCTGGTACTATAGCTGCAACAGTCAAAGTACTTAAAATACTATAAAAATTATTTGGAGAAATGTGACAATAAATTAAAAAGTGATATCAAAATAATTACTAAAAAGATTGCTTAAAAAGCCCTAATTTAATGTAGTATCATACAAGAAGAAGACAAAAGCATTTGAGTTTGGATTACAAAAACTTTGGATCTAGGAAGAAAACCCTACAAAATCCAGAAGAAGTCCAACTCTTGCTTTTTGTTGCTGAAGACTATTTCTCTTGTATTCATTTTGACTGCAATTACTTTAATAACACTCAATAAAATATGACAGAAAACCACCTATCTTTCACCCTCAGACTCTCACCAAAATGCTGGTTACACACTCAGCTAGACTAGATGAAGAATGAAAACGGCTTCCCTTACACAACACACGGACACAGTCTTCAACTTTTTATAATTATAGAAAATTATGGTTTCTTTTCTCCCTTTCCACAAAAGCTTTATTTTTTTTGTACAAAAACTCTCCTGACTGGGAGACTGGAAACTCCTAACATAGAAAAGCTTTCAATGAAACTTCTCAAAATGCACATGAAGAAATGCCCCAAAATTCCCAGGATGCCCCATATGCGTATTCGAGCTAAATCTAAACAACATTTGACTGTTTTGTATGGAATCTGATTATATGGAGACAGAAATGTCATAAGCACCGAGTTAAGGTTGCTTAGTGATAATTTCTATCTTTCTAGAAAAACAAATGCAGTTTAACTCAGATCTTTGAAAACCAGAAATATGTAAAATTTCAAAACACGGAGACTCAGGACAGGACAAGGAATTCATGCTGCTCCAATGGTAATCCCTTCAACTCCAACAGCTGGCATGAGTCTCACGGTATGAATAATAAGTTTTTTTAAATAAAGAAGCAGCATGGTTCCCAGCTCTCCTCTATGTAGTATAGAGCAGAGGGTAAAGGAGGCCTCTCCATGTCTAGATGTGACAGTGGAAAATAAGGAGTCCAAAATCTCCTTCTCCTTTATCACCTCCAGTGAGGTGGACTATTTCAGTCCCTAAACTACATGTTTACATGCATCTCTCCAGAATTTCTTCCCTTGACATAGCTTCATACCCCTCAGCTTAGTCCAACATCCCTTTCAAGTATCCTTTGACCAGTACAAAAACTTTTCTTCCCCCACTCTTTTTCTTCAGTGTTCTGATTCCCCAGTCCTTTGTTCTGTACCAATAATACTGCCAAAATCACATCATAAAAAGCCACTCAAAAACCCCATCTGAACTTTGGCAAATGCACTATCTCATCACATTGTTCCACATGCAGCAGCACTGTTGCTTTCAAACATCCTCACAGATCTGCATAGGATATATTTTAATTCTTTCCAAAAGATTCAATTCTCTTTCCAAAGACACCAAACAAATTAGCATGAAAAGACCTTCCAGGAGTCTGATAGCAACATTAGACTCATAGCTTATTCCTGTACTTCTCTCAGGTTTGCCATACAGGGACAGATTGTCCTTAGTTTACAGCACTTAAAGAAACAAGTTTAGGGAGATGAGATACATAAAGAGAGAAATTCAGACCCTATGCTGATGTGGGCCACTAAAAATATATGCATATGACCGTAAAAACCAATTTTCGGTTTTCTGTTTCAATAAGTTGTAAAAATACCACATGATATAGGAGATTAAAAGGAGACACTTTTTTTATCTTTAGCAGGAAAAGGATGTGAACATCTGATGAAGAATGAATTAAAATGCTGCCGCAGGACTGACTTAAATACTGTAAAAGCATATATATGCTCGTACACAAAAGTATGCCAGGATGAAAGGGTTTCTCTAAATAAAGCAATACTTATTTCTAAGTGAGTTATTTCAAGCTCGTTACTAAAATACACGTAAGTAATTAATTGCTTCTCAAAAGACAGGTAGTGTCAAAGATATTTATAAAAACAAGAACCAGAAACCAACACCAACCGATGACATTTCTTAGGACAGCACACACAGACAATGTTAGAAGACAGGAAACAACACATTACCACAATTTCATTATTTCCACCCCCCACAAGCAGATATGCAAGTAACACACGCTTTGCTCTATTTATTTCCTGTGTCTCTCTCATTTTTCTGGACCTCAGACTTTTGATTACTGAGATTTATTAAAGGGATACTGGTCATCCAAGTAGCATATTATATGATTAAGGTATAGTAATAACAAAGGTTCCTTTTAAAACAGTCTGGAACTATACATCAAAAAAGCTGAGTTAGTGACCTTGGTATTTTTACTCTTTTTCTTGTGCATTGATTTTAGCAATAATGAAACTTTTTCTAATGCTTTAAGTGGACTATACTGTGGATTATTATTCTACTTTCAGCCATGAAATATCACTTAAAGAACAATAGAATGCAAGAAAATCAACCAACCAACTAAAAAACCCAACAAACCCTGTAGTACAGAATGAATCTATAATTGTTTAAAATATTTTTTGCACAAATAAACCAGCATAGAATTTTGTGTTGACTACCTTAGAAAAATATTTTCTTGTTTCCTGCAAGTAACAGTGTGAAAATAGGGTAAAAGTAGGGGTACCCTAATAATATTTTTTTATAAATAGAATATACTTTAGAAAAATAACTTTACAAATGAAATAGCTATAACAAAAGCTAAACATTGTAAGCTCACACATGTATATTGCACTTACTTTGTGATCCTCTTTTCATATTCAGGTGATAATTACCTGTCTTTCAGATGATTTTAATGTAGCCCAAAACTTGTTTGTTATCTTTTCAAGCATGGTATCATGTTTATTGTGAAGGCAAACTACAATATCGCTGAGGTATTTATATTACAGATTACTTAGAAGCTACTTAAATGGAATATTCTCAGATTTTCATCTAGGAATAAAAGGGACAAAATTACTCCCAATAGACGGTATTACTGATTTCCTTTAGACTCAACTTTCAGTTTTATAAAGTCAATTTTCATCTTCAAAGTTCTTAATAATCCCAGCCTAATACTGTGACAGATCTACAGATTCCAGCAGTTCCACTGACGGTCTCAGCCTCAATATATCACCAGCAAAGTTCTCCTGCCTCTGTTTTCTTGCTCCCATGATTTAAAATCATTCCAACATACAGGGCTGCCTTCAGTAACAATAACATGGATCTGTTTCTGTTCAAATACTCTTATTTTCCTTCTTGAGCACAGTGAATAATAACATGTGCCAAGGCAGTCAGATTAATGTCTTTATTTCAGTTCTCTTCCCTCACCTACCAATCATCTCCCGCATTTCTCTTTTACATACTGCTGATCAGAATTAAAAAAACAATTTTACTTTGCCACAGTAATTTAAAAATTATTTAATTTAGAGTTTATAAAGCATCCCACACCCATTCTTGAGCATGATAACAACCAATAGCAATATTGTCTTTTTCTTTCAAACAAGTCCGGCAAACCACATTACCTCCCTCTTGCAGTATCTAATGGACTACATAATTTAAAGTCACATTAAACTTAAGGAGTCAAGGAAAAATTTAACTACAACTTTGACACACTTGGGGCAGAGAATGAAGCAGCTATGTAAGTACTTTCACAGTTTTCTTCCCCAATGTAACTGAAAACACAGAGGCTCCAGAATAACAGATGCTTACAAAACCATGAGATTGGAGCTTTCTTTTCTGAAACAGCACTTTCTAACACATTTTGTGTTATGGCATTCTCTGACTTCAGTAACATGCATTTTCTGACCAGTAACAGAATTGTGTCCTTTTCCCCTACCTTACATCTGTGATCTCAAAACCACAAAGGCCTCGGGGAGTTCCAAACTCTGAACTCTTATAATACAGAACAGAGCAGGGAGCACCCTACCTAAAGACACCCACTGGACTAACTTTAGTCTCCACAGAATCATTTGGCAGCTCACCAGTGAGGGAGAGAGCAACTACTCCAACTGAGGTACATTTAAAAGCCTTTCTTGGAGATTCAATCCATAAAGTCTTAAATCTATGTACCTATAACCACAAAAGAGATATGAGCCAAGCCACTGGAACCTCCATTATCAAAGTTTGCAGATTGCTTTTTGGTCAGCAAAACAACTTTTAAAAAAGTGATCAGAAACCAGTGAACCATTCTCTTTGACCTCAGTTATTCAATGCATCACCCTCATAGAAATGATCCTGAAAAAAACATTGTGCACCAGCCAGATTTCTTGATACAATCATACCTGGTGTTCATTATGCACTTGTGTCCAAGCCGTGTAAGGTCTTGAAGAGCGGAAGTGACAATACAGGCCTGACAAGTTTTCTGCTTCCTATAGCTAACTCACCTCTGCTGACATTATTCCTGTCTTTCTGATCACATCTATAATGAAGCATACAAAATAATTTGGGATTAACTAGACTTTTTGACCTGAAATAACTATGAATTTACCTGAATTGCTATGTTAAAATAGACTCACCTGTTCCACTTCAACTGTTCCAATTCCGTTTTAGGAAATTACTTTCTCATATTTTTTGTTCCATACATGGAAAATATCACTTTGTGTACAGCGTCTTATTCAGCAGTTCACCTCAATGTTCCAGGATAGCGGACTTTTTTCCAGCTCCAAAGAACAACAGAATTACACATTCATAATTCACATTTTGTATACTTTTTTTTTTTGCACACAATGATTCTTAAAAAAAAAAAATAGAATGTGGTTCTGTGATTCCATGTAATGTGGTTTTTGTCTAAAAGGGCAAAATATATAAAACTTCACACTCCTTTGCTAATAATTAATACTAGAAAATTATTGCAAATGTTAAAGTGATTCTGTCTTCAGGATTATAGCAGCAGAAATAGTTATGGTTTAGTTTATTTTACATTTTATGTAGAGATTCTGATTTATGGAAAATTACAGACGTTTTCAAAAAACAGCATAGAATCTTCATATGAACATCTGCCGACCTATTTGAAAATAATTTGTTGAAGGATCTGTCTTCAATTAAACCATGTGCATTGCAATTTCCTCCTTCTTAACTCCCATATAATATTAGCTAAGTAATATAGAAACTTCAAACTCATGTATTTTACAAATATTACTGAATTCTATTCCTTCTAGTAAATTTGAGATATTTTAATTTATCTTACAATTAATGCTTGTTATTCCTGTCACTTTTTATTAGACAGGCAATCACCAGCCATATGAAATTTAACAAGGGAAAGTGCTGGATTCTGCACCTGGGATGGGGCAACCCTGGATGTATGGAAAGACTGGAGAATGAGATGCTGGAGAGCAGTGCCCTGGAAAGGGTCCTGGTGGATGGCAAGTTGAACATGAGCCATCAGTGCCCTGGCAGCCTGAAGGGCCAACCCTGTCCTGGGGGGGGCCAGCAGGCACAGCATTGCCAGCCGGGCAAGGGAGGCGATTGTCCTGCTCTGCTCTGACCTGGGACCACCTCACCTCCAGTGCTGGGGGCAGTTCTGAGTGCCACAATGTAAGAAAGACATTAAGCTATGAGAGAGTGTCCACAGCAGGGCTGTGAGGATGGTGAAGGGCTTTGAGGGGAAGTCGTGTGAGGAGTGGCTGAGATCACTTGGTCTATTCAGTCTGAAGGAGACTGAGGGGAGACCTCAGTGCAGTCTGCAGCTTCCTGGTGAGGGGAAGAGGAGAGGCAGACACTGATCTCTTCACTCTGGTGACCAAAGACAGGACTTGAGGAAATGACATAAAGCTGAGTCAGGGGAGGTTTAGGTTGGATATCAGGAAAAGGTTCTTCATCCAGAGGGTGGCTGGGCACTGGAACAGGCTCCCCAGGGAGGAAAGTGGTCAAAGCACCAAGCCTGGCAGAGTTTAGACAATGCTGTCAGGCACATGGTGAGACTCCTGCGATGTCCTGCGCAGGGCCAGGAGTTGGACTCAGTAACCTTCCAACTCAGGATATTCTACAGTTCTGTGATTCTATAAATTATGCAAAATTTGTTCTGAGACTTTCACAAAGCAATTCTCAATTTCAGAAAAGGCCTTCAGCATTTGTTCCTTTTGAGGGTCCATAAATTTGGTATAGTTTGTAAAATGCTGTGTCTCACTTCTGGTACATTTTTATGTCTGAAATTCATATAGAAACTTCACAATGTGTATTGGTGGGTATTTGGTATATTGCTGAGTATTCACATCTATATGAGGTGGGTATTTCCTAAGGATGCCACTATGACTGAGTAGGAAGACTGTTTAGGTCAAAAATTATTTGTAGAAAAAAATATCTAGCCGAAACTTGGCCTGGGGTATCAGCCATATTTAAAATTAGACTGACACTAAACCAGAAATAAAAGTGATTGGTCACAAGGGATAGACTGGTTTTGAATATGTATAGTTATTGCAGCCAGTTACACAATAATTTAAAACAGAATGAACTGTAAACTACATCTTAGTAATGAAATGTAATTTTAAAATATCTACATATCTATATCTACAGATATGTTAAGCTCAGAACATACATGGTCTTACATACGTAAGCCCAGGACAGACCTGCCTGCAGCGCACTCCTTTACTTTTTATGATCTGGTGAGGTATCTGTGCTCTACCACACACGAGCAGCCTTGAAAGCACCAGGTTTTCCAGCCCTCCAAGAAGAACAGAAAGAGAAGTGCTGGAGAGGGCACAATGTGGTACAGACTGTGTGGAGCAGTGCTCGAGTGCTTGTTGTGTGAGAGACCACATGTGCACCCACAACAACATGAATTCCCTAGAAACACAAAAAATGCTCTCACTGTTTTATCTTCATCTATTATTCAGTCCTCCACTCTACTTCCAGGTTTTTGGGAATTCCGAGATTTTTAGCCCAACGACCAGAGGTGCAGGCACAGTGATGAAAACAGTGGAAGATATGAGTCCCAAAGCTCTCACTGACCTGATTGACTGTGACGGCTTTGAGGGAGTGTACTTGGATTACCAAAGACAGATAAAGTTCAAGAAAGGGTCACCAAGAACCCACCTCGGGATATTTCAGTGTCCTTTTCTTCCAAAGCACTTTTTATGGGCCATCATAAATGTTACATTATTTGCAAATGATGGACAAGCTTAGTTGTCGCCATGATTCTAATTAATTTGCTATCTGTGTTGAGTCACAAATTATTACACCTAAACCATATTCTCATTTGAAGAAGTCCAGAATTTTGAAAATTTTCTGTTCTGATGCCTACATCCAGTTTCAGGGAATAAGTTATTATTAATTACTACAGCTGCTGGCACTGTTCATAGCTCTGAGCAGTCTGGTTTATAAAGTGAATTAAAATCCCAAATTAAAAAATAGATTTCTTTTTCAGTTTTACACAAGTTACCTAACTGTAATTCAAGCTAAAATTACAAAAATTACACAAGGGCACAGTTAAGACTTCTTCCATGGTTCTTCCACTTCAGTATGAGCCAATGAACAGGACAGAAGAACAAAGAGCAGATTGGAGATAAAACTGTTCTCCCTTAAAATCAAAGGCTATTCTACTTTATCTCCAAAAATATCTTCCTTCCCTTCTATTCAGCATACGAGTATGTGGTGTTCAAAATTCCTGATGCTATTTCAGCTTCCTTGCAACTAAAAATCTCATAATTCTATCAGGATTTTCAGACAGACTCACAGGGGAGGGAGGATGGGTTAATGGATGCTCATGGCCACTACAAATCTTGGAGGACTACAGTTTCCAAAAAGCAGGATTTTTTAATAAAACATATGTTCTACACATGGCTGCAAGTATCAGCCCACAAAGTTACATGATGTTAACAGGTTTTATAATCCTTGCAAATTCTGTAACTACTTCTGGTCTGACAGTGAAGTTTAGAAAGAACTCCACCTCTTTCTTCACATGCATATTCTCCACACTTTATTTTCCAATGTCCAATAGTTCTTTTTCTTAACAACATGACCTAGACTGAACCCATAGTTATACTTCACTTGAAGATGCTCGAATTTTCAGATTGGATTCATATAAAGTTTATGAGGAAGCTGCTGGTAATTTTCATTCCAACCAATTGAACAAAGTAAAATTCAAAAAAGTAAAACACCAACTAACTTGGTTTCCTAAGTGCATTTCCAATCTAGCTGTGAATCCTGACTTGTTTTCTCAAGTAACACCGTTGTGCTCCTTGAAAGCACAAGACTTATTCCTCACCGGTGTAAGATTTAAGAGCCACAGCTCCAGGCTGGAGTAAAAATACTTTCATCCTTTCTCAGGGGTCTGACTCTGCACTGTCCAGCTGTTACTGCGCAATTTAACTCATTCCCCAGATTCAGCTATGAACTGAATTTTCAGCAGCTTCATAGGCAGATCATTTATAGCTTTCCAAAAGGGTTCAACCTATTTTAAAACCTACCAGGCTCAACTGTCTCCCACAACAACAAAAACAGATTTTCATTTCAGCGCCTGGTCAAATAACTTAGAGTGGTTTGAGCTTGAGCTGATTCTAGCTCTAAAATAAAATGGTCTTTAAACATTTGTAAAATTCTATTTAGTAGTTTTGTCTAACCACAAAACCCCTCTTCACAGGTAATTACCCTCCTTTGAATTCACTGCAAAAACCCACAGTTCTGGCTACACACTGAATGGTGTGCACTGGGCTAGATTTAAAGATACAGAGTAAAAGTAGTCAAATGTTTTGGCCATCTTTAAAACAGAGAAAAGGAGGAACCAGGCTTTCATAGGTCAACCAGTTTACATAGTTTCTGGAAAAAAACACAGGAGGGAAAACATTCAAAACTATTTCTAAGCATCTAGAAGGTAACAAAAAGAACCAACACTGATATGGCACTAACAAACAGATACACCAATCAAAATAAAACCCATCAAAGAATAACTGGGTTTGTAGAGGAGAGAATTCATAGCTATCATGATGGTTTGTAGGGCTTTCTGCAGTACCTCACATGTGGTTCTCATAAAAATCATAAGGCAACATAAAGTAAATAAAACTACTAGAAAGCAACTTGCTGGGAACTGTTAACGTGGAATACTACAATAGTTCAGTGAAAAATATGAATAATTATATATTGGGTTTTTATTTCGTGGTCTACCTTCCCTTCCAGCCTTCACATTTTTAACTCCCTGGTCCCAAAGTTGTCATGAAAGTCTTCACTCAGGTCTTTATTCTAGCAGAATAGCAGACAGCAAATAAGTGTACTGCTGAAAAAACAAATTGGGGTACAGAGTTTCAGCAGTCAAACTCAGCTATTAATCAGTCTTGGCTTCTCTTACACATGAAGAACATTCTGCATGTTACACCATGCATTATTGCATGTGTTGGGGAGGGGAGATGTGTGTCAGGGGCCAAGAATCTTTGATACACCAGAAGCAGTTATCACAGCTGCATCTAATTCCTGGGGCATGTAATGCCTTTTAGTCACAGTACTTAACAGGGGAGCTCATAGGCAGTGATGGTAAACTGGAGTAGCAGTACTGCTGAATAAGTGCCGTTGTTCCTTTTTCTACTCCCTTTCTCCTTTCCTTTCCTTTCCTTTTTCCTTTCCTTTCCTTTCCTTTTTCCTTTCCTTTCC
>VZRL01002765.1:120255-206052 GCA_013397895.1 Origma solitaria | reverse complement strand
CCCTCCTCTCCTACCTTATAATCTCTGCAGCATTCCTCTTTAATTTTAGAAGAAGAATACATTCCTATGTAGTCCCATTGCATGATCTCTGGATCGGCCACTATTAATCTGACAGAAAAAGTATTAGTGATTCTGGTATGCCTGTGAGAATTACAAATGAGATGCTACCTTCCTTTCTGGGCATTTAAATCACATTAACTAATGAACTCCACCCAAAGTTGCACTCTCTCAACCTGCGAGTGCTTAACATTGCAGTTGGTTCTGTCATGTATCACAGAGTACATGAAACCTTATCAAGCTATTTCTAAATCCATGTCAGACAGCAGATGAATTCTTTCCTTGCTTTAGCTCCACCTCTGACCTCCCCAGGCGCATTGCGCCACATCACTGCCCACTAAAGTCTGAAATATATGCTCAAAAGCAAGAGTGGTCCTCAATTGTCATCTTTCCTCACTATCTGCTCCACAGGGAGTTTACCAGCCTTGGCTTCGATGGGACACCTGCAAGGTCTACCTGTGCTCCTTTCCTTTAGCGCTCTGAACAGGCATCCCTTGCACAAGCAATGCTATTCCATTTGCTGTCCAGCTGCCTGCAGGTAAAACATGCTGAAGCAGAGGACAGCTCACATTGCCTGATACAGGACTGGTTATTTTTCAGCCAGGCTGGGACAGTTTGGTGACATATGGACAATTACGTATTTTGAATAGGTAAGAACACGAGATTCAGCTCTTAGTGGGCAGAGATTCAGAACTACAAAACCTATATCCCTCCACCAGCAAAGGAGGAATTAAACATTACACTGTATCTGCTGGCAAGCAAGAATGCCTATTTCTAGAGTCTTGAAGAATTCTAATAAAAAAGAGATATGGTGGATCTGCAGCCACTCAGACCTCCTAGAGGGAAGTAAAAGTAAAGCCATCTAAGAAAAACAAGTAGCCATTATACAATAAAGGCCACAAAATTTCTGTTCCCACAGAGACGGTCAAATACAACTTGTCTGGCAGACAGCACTGAGGTGTATATTGCATTATGCTATCCTTATGGAAAAAATCACTTACGGCATTATGTACTGCTCGTACAACTGGCAAATATGGGAACAGATCTAAGTGATCTAAGTTTGATTAAATGCAGGGGGATACATATCTGATCACTGAAATTTTTTTCTCCTAATAATGATGAGTGTACTAACAGTGTGTTAGTTTTCTTCAGGGTGACCGAGCAGCTGCAGCAGCTGCCCCTGGCCAGCTGTGTATACTCAGCAGGGCGCCACATGGTATGGAATACCCCTTTGGCCAGCTTGGGGCAACTGTCCCAGCTGTGCACTCTCCCAGCTTCTTGTGCCCCTCCAGCCTTCTTGCTGGCAGGGCATGAGAAGCTGAGAAGTCCTTGAATTGGTATAAACACTACTTAACAACAACCAGCAATATCAGTGTGGTATCAATTTGATTCTCATATTAAATCCAAAACACAGCACCACACCAGGTACTAGGATGAAAATTAACTCTATTGCAGCCAAAACCAGGAGAGTTATGAAGTTTGTAAATTGGTTATTCACTTCAGTATAGTAAGCATAATGCTTAATACAACTAATACAGAGAGAAAAAATAATGAGACAATTCAGAGGAATTAAAGATGCTCAATAGTTAACCGACAAAATTTTCTAGCTGGGAGTAATGCAATTATCTGATGATATGAAGAAAGAGAGAAGGGAAGAGAAAGTGAATATATAGTCTTTCATCTAGATACCACTAAAAATGCTTTGTAAAAAAAAATTCTAATAATTACACCAATAATTGAAACTAAATTTCTTACACAACTGAATATATATACAGAAAGATTAGAACCCACACTGCAGTTAATGGCAGTATAATCATGAAGCTGCAGTCACATTACTGCTCTCAAAACAGCTGCCATCTATTCTCAGTAGAGATAAACCTAATTGTACATTGTTATGACCCTTATTTTCAAAATGGCTATTTCCTCATGTAATTTCCAAGTGACAGAAGTCAAGTTGATCCTGACATGATAATCTCCCCTAATGTTTCAGAAATTGTGATGGACCAAATCACAAGGACAGAGAAAAAAATCTTTCAAGTCCCCATAAGAAAAATAGCTGACTTGAAAAAATAAAGACCAGAGAAATTAAAATTATCAAAAACATAAGGTTTTACGCACTCTTAATTTTAGAGAGAAAGAGTAATTTTCACACTTAGAATTTTTCTGATCCTTTGCAATGCAGCTAAATGTGAATTCCCTACCTTCTAAATCATGTTCTCTTACATTGCTTATTATTAGTTTAACTAGAATCTGTAATTTGAGTTACACAATTACCAGCACAATCACTTTTACAAGTAAACATAGTAAGGAAATGGAGAAATTCAGATACATAATAACAATAATAGCAGCAACAACAATGCACAAAGTAGCATTTCATCATTAATACACTTCAGAATGAAATTTTTCTACCCATTGGACATAAGGAGTATCCAGACTCATCTCTGAAACAGTGTAATTCACAGAAGGTGGATAAAATGGGGGCAAAGGCAAGAAAAAAAAATTGGGTAGCATTTAAGTTCCGGACAAGATCTTGGCTCATTTTCCATGCACGTGACTCAGCACTACTGTAATTGCTTATTAAAAAAATAATGCCTAGGTTTGTTTTAACTTTTCTCTAAACTGGAGAAAGTATTTATGGTAAGCATAATCTAATTGATGGTTATGAAATGATGAGACCATTTAGACGGAAGTCTGATTCTCCATGGACATTTTTTCTCCAGGAGAAATAGGAAAGGCCTGCAGTTTTAGCTGTCTTTTCTGAATTTATGGTGGCAGATCTGTCCATCTGGATTAGTGTCATCTGCCCTTTTAGCAAAATATTGGCGCCTGTAAGGCTTTCAATGATAAATTATCTATGTGAAGGGATGATTCCATGTTGACCTACTGATTGTTTTTTCTATTAAGATAAACTCAAATGAGGATTTTCTCCAAAAGGGCAATTATATTTAAGATCATCATCAAAACGATCCACTAAAAATATGAAAGTACTAAATATTACTATGCTTAATGCTCTACAGACTGTCTCTAGAAGTGGTAAGGTCTTCCAAAAAAAAGCTAACCTAAAAGGAACTGACATGGCAAGTATGTTATTATTGCAGCTGTGATACTTGGGCAGAATCACCAGAGCCATCTTGAACCAGAGTTGGTGAAGTGGAACTCACTAAAGTGGAGCAGTTTGCAATTAGCAATAGATTTGTCCATTGCAGAAGTATTTAAAAATTGAAATAACGTAGCAAATACATGCAGTCTTTAGAAAAAAATAACAAAGAAGAAAAGAAGAATAACAGTGGTCAAATACCTTGCTCGCTGGCTGAGCATCTGCAGTTAAACAACAGAGACAAAATTCTGTTCCCATAAAGGAGGACACTGTTATGAACATCCTGTGGAAGCACCAAGCTCACAAGATCAGATGGGTGATCCACTGTACACTCAGACACTTGCACAGAGTAGCTGTATGGCAGTGCATGTGCTATTTCTTACCCAATGCACATGCAATAAAATGAATTCATTAACATGGATAATATTTCATTAAAGGATGAAAGGGTCAGAATGCATAACGTGGATGGTTGTGTGCTACTTCCTTTTCCTAGCAAAGAAACGTAAGTTACTCTAAGCAAGGAATGACAAATTAAATGCTGGTCCATTTCTGGTAATGCAGGAAAGACCATCAGCTGCTGTCTAGAAGTAATGTGAATATAAAACATGGGAGATTAGCACAAGCTCTTCCTGCTCTGTTTGACTAGTTGCTCTCCATTTCTACTAAGAGATAAAAGAACAAAGGATCTCATAACACAGGATTTTTGAAAGACTACAGGGAAGAAAAAGAAAAAAGAGAAACAAAATCTATTAATTACAGATTTTCATCAGCCCTGGATTAGAGGGCCCATCTTCTTTGAAGGTTCTAATTCACTGAAAGCAATAAGTACTAGTGCTACAAATAAGAAGAAAGAATGTAAAACTGGGTTAAATTGACAATTACCATTTTCCAAGTAATACTTCTAACTACAGAACAGCTAATGTTCTTTTAATAATTTATCTCTTTGCATACTGTCTTCCCATAAGCACCCAGTTAAACAGAAGTGGGTAAATTAACTTAAGCTCTCTGCACCTCCCATGCAAATAGCATGCTTAAGAACTTGAGAATGAAGGAATACAAACCCGAAACTTAAATCAATGTTTTGATTTTTAAACTTCCTACCTTCCAAAAATTACAGTTCTGAACTTCTTTTCATTTATCAAAGTATAGAAAAAGCGCTTAAAACTAGGAAAAATAATGCAACAGTGTGAATTTGCTACACTAAGGAGACTACTTCAGTAGGTATTTATATTTGAAAACTTAGAATTTCCCATTATGATATTGTCTATAATAAATGAAGTCATTGCTCAAGCTGTAGTACACTAAACAATAAACTGAAGAAGCCAGATATAATCTCATGTCTCCAGCAGATGACACAGCCTATGGAATTCATGGTATATGCTGAGAGTAAGCACAAATACTTTGTTTAGCTTTCAGACATATAAGCAAAGGGATACAAGTCCCAATATATTGTTTTGACTTCAGGTTGGTATACCAGGATACATAAATTGAAAGAAATAGGTTTTTATTTAAATTGATTTATATTGCTGACTTTCATTCTCACACTGAAAGGAAATATAAATGTTATTTATGCCCATAATAATAATATAATAATGAGTTGAATTACTACAGGCATCAATCTTGTATACTTTCCTGTTTTGAGATTCAGATTACAAAAATAACAAATTCAATTTTTTTGAAGTAAATCAAACCATGCCTTCTGATATGATTGCTATTTCTATTGCTTATAAATAGCTATTTATATCAAGCAAAATACAGTCAATAGCCATGTACCTTCTGTATAAAAACAGGCTGGTTTTCACCTTGGAATTTAAGATGGGAACATTGGCAGTCAGAAAGTGCTGGGAGGGAGGGAGGGAGGAAGGAAGGAAGGAAGGAAGGAAGGGAGGAAGGGAGGAAGGAAGGAAGGAAGGAAAAGGGGAAGACAAGGAACAACTAAAATTTTATTAATGACCTTTAACATGCAGGCTGAAGGAAATAAAGTTTATGAGCAGTGCATAAACAGAGTCTCAAGAAGAAGTGGCCTGTAAATTTGATATTTGACATATAAATCAGAGACTATCACTGCTCCATTATTAATACTTTGCATAATTACTCACAATAAGCTTGAGATTGTTGGAGACACAGAAGTTTTAAAATGGAAAAAAATTAATATGTGTCATTAATCTGCTACTGTTCTTGATAGTCATTCACCCCAAACTTGATAGAAAGCAGACAAGATCCTCTGTATAATGACTGTATTACCCTTCCTCACAATCTGAACAGTCATTTATATATTAAAACACATTCAGTGATCGAGCTAGCATCATTTTCCTTCCTGGACTGAAAAAATCCGTCAATTGAATGTGGCACAGTTCTGCAGAAAATGTACATTTTCATGTACATGCTTTATGTATTAAAAGCATCTGAAAATGGACCTTACCACTGCAGCTGGAACTTGAGGCATTTTTGCAGCTGGAGTTCCTGGGCGTGGGTAGAATTGATTAATAAACAAGCTCGGAAACCTGTACAGTTCTACAAGTTTCATTGTTTCTTGAAAATCTTCCTCTGTCTCTCCTGGAAAACCACAAATTATGTCTGTAGCAATTGTTATTCCAAGCACTCTGTAAAGAAAGTAGAAAGAAACACTTAACTAAGGACCTGTAAAAGTCTTGCTCCCTTAAAAGCTAGTGTACATAGACTTAAAACCTTCAACTTTACCTACAGAAATCAAGACCTAAAAGGTTCTTTAGGACAAAGAAGATTTTAACATTGCTTGAAAATGAAAAATGCATTTGGTGCTCAGCCGAGAGCACAAGGAATAGAAGATACCACAGCAAATACTGGATTAGGATTGTGACAGAAGAGTGAAAACATCTGGATCAACTCTTCCTTCATTCAAAATTAGAGGTAATCAGCAGACCTTGTTATTTCCTGAATTCTGATTGCTCAATCCATAAAATGTAAACCTTTTGAGACTTAGTCACTAGAAAATGTCAACTACTTAATGTTTTATAATATTGCTGTTGAAGTAGAACAGAGTATCTGAAAGAGGGGACTGGCATGTCGTACAACCTAGCAAATTTGAACAAAATTGGCTTAGGAGCCAAAGATACATCTTTAGTCCCAAGTTAATTTCTAACTCAGCATTCTAAAACTTCAGCCTATGCTTTGCTTTAAAAGGAAAACAAAACGCTTACGTTCACAAATGCACAGACACTGAATTGTCCTGTTATTTAAGCAAGAACAACATTTCCTAACTGTTCCCCTTGGACTGATTATGCAGAACCCCTGTACCCATCAGGTTAAGAGAGCACAGCTGACAGAGACAGCCCACAGACACAGAAGGAGGCACAGAGGAGGGTGAAGTTGAAATTGTGCCACCGTCACAGTCTTGGACATGGAGGAAACATGCCAGGAACACTTTCCCCAGTAGATACTGGAGCAGCCATCAAGGCTTGCACCCAGACTGAACTTCAGATGGTGGATGCAGACCTTGAAGCTCCAGGCTGCAGGGTGGCCCTGGGGGCTATCTCTGATGCCAGGAGAGACAGCCCTCTGTCCTGCTGGAGCTGGGTTGTTTTGGAGGAGCTGTGCCTCCAAGTGGAGGAGTTACAGAAGGCTGCACAGCATCAGAGAAGATGAAAAGGAGATGGCAGTGCCAGGTTGATGGTTGGGCTTGACCTTACAGGTCTTTTCCAACCTATGGTTCTCTGCAACTCAAGAGTTTGAAGAGCCTCAGCCCCTTGATGTGCAGTAGAGAAGCATGTAGTGTCAACCCCCACTACATCAAGGGAAGCAAGAGCTCTGAAAAATGGGAAGGATGGAAGCTGGTGACTGCTGAGAGGAAAGATCTTGACCAACCTAAAAATATGTTCATTACCCTCAAAGCTGAAGTAGAGGCAGGAGTGCTGACAAGCAAAGTATCTGGTTCCCCTAAACTAGGGCTACCAAGAAGCAGCATCAAGTCACTGTAAGGGGTGACCCCCTGCTCTGGCAGACACAGGCACCCCTCTGTTAACCCCACCAGCCATCTAGAGAGGTTTGCTGTCTGCCAGGATCCAGGGTGCTGTGGGACTCATCTGGCCCTTTGACTACTACTCACTGCTGTTACTCCATGTGAAAACAAATGATCCTGCCAGTGGAAAGCTGGACAATATTAAAAGTGACTACAGACCTCTGGTGATAGTCAAGGGCATGAAGGCTCAAGTGATGTGCTCCTCAGCAGGAACTGAGGATGACTAAGCACAGGCACATCTTGCCCTGGGAGCTTGAGGAGTCTCCCTCCTTGCATACCTTCAAAATTCATCTGGTAATGGATCCTGTGCCACAGGCTCCAGGTAGCACTGCTTGAGCAAGGGGGCTGGAAAAAATGACCTCCACAGTTCCCTCCCAACCTCAACCCTTCTGTGTTTCTGTGACATGGCCCTAAACAAGCCCTGTAGCCAAGAGATAAATACTGCATAGTATTTACAGAGTATTCTCTGTGACCCAGGAGACACCAACTCAGTTTTCCAAATCTGACACTAGTCAGCTGGATGACCACTGCCTTGGGAGAAATTGTGAAGCCACAGTCCTGTTTTGTATTCAGCCTGCTTGGGTAGAGTGGAAATAGTGATAAACATCTTCTGCAGAGAGGCAGAAATATACAGTGCTCAGTGGTCAGACAGTTTCCACAATGCAGAGTTGACTCTACACTGTCTGTAAGAATGATGAACTGGAGAAAATATGACTTATGGAGAAAAGTAAGAACTCTATAAAGATGACCTAGAACTGGCCCTGTTTCAAGTAGGGGGAAGAGACGAGATGTCTTCCAGAGGTCCCTTCCAACCTAAATAATTCTACAGCACTTAGGCTACAGGCAAGGGAGCAGCTGAGAGAGATTGTTTTAGGGGTAAATGGCATAAAGACAACTGTCACAAGCAAAGTTCACACTTGAGCTTAAGAAGGGGTCTCCAAGACTGTCTCTAACGTACCGAAACGGATGGAAGGCTTCTCTTCCCCTCATCAGGGTAAGACAATGCAGAACGGTGAATGTCAATGCATGTAATCCAAATTACAAAGCATTTGAACAGTCAAAGAAAATTATAATTTCTTATTAGACAGTTCATAACCAGAGGAAAAAAAGATAATGCTGTGGTTATAGTCAGGGAAGAAACTTAAGTTTGACTAACTGAAAGAAAATAACTGAAAGAAAAACTTCCTGAAAGAGGAACTTCCGGAAACAATGAGTTCTACTGGAAAAAGAGAATCTGTTGGCAAAAGATCCAAGAAAACGGAAGCAGAGAATACTGTTTTTATTAATTTGATTAGATGTAATATTAGACCATAGCTTATATTCACCACAGCAGCCTTCAGACAAATTGAATATGGTAGTGAATATATTTCATGGGTTTTTTTTAAACTTAAATCCTTTTTTTCTAAACTTAAATATTGCCAATATTTTACATATTGGCAATGGGCTTATATTAAAATGAATGTCTTGTCCCCTTTTTATCATGTGTCTGCATATATAGGTAGCAGCATGGGAATTTTTTAGATATTATGTTATTAGAATCTTCTTCCACCTTTTCCTTAACAAAAATCCCTACCAAAGAAACCAAATTCTATCAATTCCTTTTTGAGCCCATGAAGTCACACTCCATCATCTGAGATGAAGTTAAAAGATAGCACTTGAATGACAAATCAAAACCAGTATAAAACGGACATTTTCAAGGACTTGATCCAATAAGGGAAGTGGGAAACACAAGCTGGATATTGTGCAGAACAGCAGAAACCCCCAGAGCTGTTGGCTCAACACCCTCAGTTACCATTGCTTTCTTAAGACTGACAAGCATCAAGATATGAACTTCTGCTTGATATCAAGTAACAATAAAATTCCTTATCTTTAAGGGCCGAGTGAAGAGAGCAGCAGTAGATCCTGCAACATGATTTTGTTCATACCACAAATATCTTGTGCAGCAGTAGGAAGCTCATGGAAGACAGGGCACATTACTTTATAAACCAATGCCACCTAACATCAGCTGCCATTTCTCAGAACATGAACAGAACATTCATTACATTTGACAAAACCATTATAATGAAGTTATTTTATCCATTTTAATGACACTATTGGCAACAGTCAAAGCATTTATTACCAATGGTAGTAGTAATACCATCCTTTATAAAGGCCTGGTTGTTTCTATAGCAACATGAATTATAAGGTCCAATCAAGCTAGATACAATAAAATATGCGCTTTTTCTCCATAACACCAGTTGTCATTCAGTTAAAAGGAAATTACATATTTTAAAAATTCATAAACTCTACAAATGTCTGAACTCCATTTGCTGATAAGGTGTTAATTATCTTAGTAATTAGATTTCTTCCTGGATGGAATTATTACACACAAAGAAAAGCCTGAGTACAAAAAGAGAATAAGGACCACGGTGTATTCAGCAACAGCAATTAATTACAGTTCAATCCAGTGTAACTGCCTAAAATATGACATTGCATAGTGCATTTTTATATCACTGCTGATTATATTGTTTAACAAGAAGTTTAAAAAGGGGGAGAAAAGCATGAGATTTCACTCAGAATAAAATCCAGAATGACAAAAATCAAGCACTTAAGACTTTTTCAAAGCAGTGATGAACAAAAATTTGTACAATTAGTTCCACATGCGAAACATAATTTCTTAATGAAAAAAAGAGGGGGAAAAAGACATAATTATGGAAAAATATAGAACACATACACACTTGAAAATTAAAGTGACCTTTTCTCTGACAGCCTGAAAGAAAGCAGCACAATATTCTTTATTACATAGATTCAGATGATGTTTAAGAATTGTCCCAGCTACGAAATATGATCCAAAATCACACAAAAACAAGTTCTTGTGCATCAGCCAATTTTTTTTTTTTACATGAAATGTTGCTTATCTATTCTGAAACAAACAAAGAAAAAACTACTGAACACCCCTTGTAACATTTATTACATGAACGCATTTACAGTTAGTCTAAATATTCAGTTCCCACAAATGTTTTCTAGGGTGTAGGAGAGAAGCCCTAAAACACATGTTGATTCTTAAGTGAAACATTTTACAATAAAACTGTGGAATTTCAGAAAAAGATATATTGGAGTAATAACCAATGCCACGCATAAGATAATACAGCCCTAACACTTGGGGTTCCTGAATATTCTCTCCTCTATGTTCCTCTACATACATAAATTCCTTCCATCTACTCACTCAGACTGATGTTTTGCTGTACTGAGCTAGACCAGCCAGGCAAACACGAATGATCTTGGGCAATTCTGACCACCCAAAAAGAAGCAACTACTTCATCTCACAGTGTGATGCTGTAAGGACCAGCACAGCCATGAACAAGAGCTGAGAGCACAGGTATCCAAAGCTCACAGAAAGGAAGAACAAGATGCGTTTGAAAGAATACAGAAGAAAAGCAACATCTTACCCTCTGCCTAAAGAGGAACTAAGTCAGCCTCTGGGGTCAGAGAAAAAAGTCAGACTCAAGAAGAGACTGATGCCTGGAAGTCAAGTCATGGACAAGTAACTTAGAAAAGAGACAAAAGTGTGAACCTGTCAAAAGTAAAATAGTAAAACCACCCATTGCCTCCATCAATGCCCCCACCCCCATTTTCAGAGAGCAATATTTCTAAGAAAAGCAGCAGAAAAATTGTGAAAATTTCTAGGATTCACTTGTTACACAGACCATTTCATGTGGTTTTAGTTACAGAAAACATTTCCTTTAGCAAGAACCACTACAAACCAAATCCATGCTCAGGGAGGAAATTATGTAAAGGAGCTAAAATTATCACCTTAAGCTACTCACATGACTACTTGAAATTCTTTTGCATGATCACATATTCTTCCCACTTCCATTTCAGCAATTAACATTTAAATCCAGAAATTACTTAAAGCCACCAACTTGCTCTTAAGCAAGATCAGCCACCTCCACCCCTAATAGTATAACAAAATACTGGATTAGAATAAATAGCACTATGAATAAAAAGAAAACACTATATGGTCTTACAGAGGGGTATGAGAACTGCCTGAGTAATCTATAGTAATTAAAGTCAAAACAAAAAATGTGATGACATAGCAACTTCTTGATTCATAAATTAGAAATCTCTATTGAAAAAATGTTAGGGAAAAAAAGTGGAATTTTTATGAAAATAAAACCAATCTATTCTGAAATGTTATTTCAGCACCACACATTATTTTATATTTTAGAACGCTTCTGCAGTATATGTCCATTCAGAGAACATGCAAATGAAATGGGGTTATTGGATGAAATAACTTGAAGGTATCTGAATTGGTCTTTCAAGTGTATTTACAGAGCCTAACAGGCATCTCAACATGCCATTCGTGTTGGAGCTGAAGGACATGTTCGCATCTTCCCCATGACCACACACAGTCTTCTAGAAGCCCTTTCCCCCCCCTCCTTCTTTTTTCTCCACGATGCCTAGCCTTGTGGGATTTCTGACTTCAACTTGAATTGCTCACTGAGGAGTCACACAAGTCGGAGCTAGCACAAGAGAAACAGAGTGCTCAGCTGGAAGCACTACCTAGGAACAACAGGAAACTTCACTCTGCTTCTCTCTTGACTACATGGGGATTAACCTGAGGATTAAGCCATGGAAAAATCTCCACACTTTGAGAAAGGAATTCAGCCTATTTCTGTTCTGAAATCCTCAGGCACTTCTCTCTCCCCCTCTTGCCCTCCATAGAGTGTGAACACAGCACAGGAAAATATACTCCTAAATTAAGTGTCTGCAGTCAGAGGACTAAACCTGAACATAATTGCTGAAGCAGGAGGTTCTCCATCCTTTCCCATTTATATTTTACTCTAAATTACACAATGGATGAACAGGCATCTAATAAATGGATATCCACTGAAAATGTTTTTCTTAGTAATCTTTTCCATATGTGTTTAAAAGTAGTCCAGAATGTGTGAGTTCAGAACCTCTGTGTCATAAAAACGAGTTCTTTTGAACCCTCAGATCAATTGCTGAACTGATTTACACATGGAGTGAAACTGGAAAGTACCTTGGTTAAATGACAATAGACATGTCATAAACACTTCTGTGTAAAGTCTTTTAAATGATAACATACTGAGCCTTATGGTTAGATATAAACTATCCTGTGGTAAGACACCTTATTAAAATACAGCTATATATATATAATGAACATTAATATTTAAGAAAATTTATATAGTAATTATATAGGATATAAGAAATTATTTTATTTCAAATATTTTAAAATGTTCTCTATTACTGCATAACACAACTCCACATTGTCTCACAAGTCAGTTCTCCTTCACCTCACTTTGCCTGAATTAAAGCATGTTGATACTTCATGTAAAAGCCTTTAATGGCTTGATTTAAAAATCAACTCACTTTTACTCAACTATTGAGACAATGAATACTAGCAGATGTTTAACTAAGTCATATTTTATGTGTGTAAAATAAATAATTTTAATACTTTTTAAAAAATTTGTTTTCACAGCTTGGTTCGTATCTCTCTTAAACTGATGCCCAACAGACAACAAACCAGAAAAATTAATTGTAATGCCATATTGTTTAATGCTTGCTTTGATTAAAAAATAAAAAAAACAGACAAATGAAAGTCAGACATGACCCCAGAGTATTTTTTTAAAGTATTCTTGCAAATTTCCCTAAAAGAAGGTATATACACCTAGGAGAATAATTGGGAAGGCCATTAAATACTAGCAGCTAATTTGGAGGTTGTTCATAGTGAAACACTTCAAATTTCAAAGGCAGCAGGACCTACATATTAAGTCCAGCCTGACAGCTACAGACTCAGGGGATGTATCCTGCTTTTTGCATTCCACACCTTACAGCACACTCGAGGCTGCTCCTGGTGGTGATTCCCACAGGGAACACATTACACCTGAGCTTTGAGATCTGCAGCAGTGTCCAATGGATTTGCAAGTGCAGCTTAATACGGGCTTGAATTTGGAGTCGTTAGTGGTTTGGATGTATGTCACCTTTAAAAGGCTGTAGAATAGGATCTGTGATCAAGAAGCACAATCTAGCAGCTCTCAGAGTTTAACCGACAGTGGGAACAGGTATTTTTTAATGACGGTTCTTTTCCAAGCCCACCTCCTGCCTCCAGAAGAGCTCTTTCAGAAACTGGGCTGAATGAACCTGGAGGCAGCGAGGAGACCTGATTTCCAGAACTCAACTTGAGAAGGTATAGGTGTGGAGGACTCTGTGTGAGTAGGGACTGGGCTGTCCTTGTTACCAGGGAATAGTGACCTAGATAAAAAGTATATCTCATAATTAGCATGGCTCACTGCCTGAGGATGAAAGAGTACACATGGTTTTGCTCTCTTCAAACAATTATAGTGAAGGTTGCCAGAGTTCCTACTAGATGCAGCCCAAACGGTTTAGGAGAAACATTATAATACTTCCCATTATCAATTTTCCTTAAAAAAAAAAAAAAAAAAAAAAAAAAAGGGCAAAAACTAAACCAAACAGTTAAGGTTTGGACTAACTTTACTCAAATATAAGCTGTTCTATTCTCCCCATAAACAAGAAACATTTTATAGAACTTCATTATGGATTTATAACTTCAGATCATTATTGTTTTATGATTAAAAAATAAGCGACTTAAGACAAAAAGCTCAACATCCTTAAACTTCATTTCCATTCAATCTCTAATAAATACCATCTGCTGTGTGCTTTAGGGATATAATACCCGTCAAAAACTCAGCCGTATTATGAGAACCGGCACCAAGTTGATCTGAAATGCATATTTGAACAGATGTGTTTAAATTACATCTCTCCGTCTATCCACACATAAATTCAGAATAAGCGTGTGTTGATTTAAAATGCATAAAAAAGGGATTTGGAGATGCATCAAAAGTGAACAGCATCTCAATGGATCAAGGCTTGCATTACTAAAGGTCATCCTAAAAATAAAGTTTGAATTTATTAAGGGCTGCACCAGGGAACTGTTCTTGGGAACTGACTTAATGTTTGCAGCACTAAAGCAGCCATTGAAATTACACTAATTTTCTATGACCCTTCACTGTTTAACATGAGAGCTGTCAGGCATGGTCAGAAATAATAGGATCTCAGCCATGAATAACTGAAAATATGATAGATATACTTTTTCTCAGTCTGACACAATGCTTATCACCAATACTAAACATCTTGGGCTCTGAGGACCCATCCACGTCTCTTTCAGTGACAGTCATTTAGCTCTTCACTCTGACACAGAAATCAGGCATATAAAACAAAATTATTAACATGCCTTTTTGGCATGATGAAACCAAATGAAAAAATTGCAAGCAGGGCTCCATTAACAAATGCTAATTAAAAAAAAAAAAAAGTTTTTCTGAATGTGTCTTTCTGCCCCTCTATAATCTACAGTCCTGCAATGTTTTAGGGATCTTGAAGATATTACACACTGGTCTAAAGGTCCATCCAAGCCAGCAACCTATTTCTAGCAACAGGCATCAGAAGTAGCCCAGAGAAGCGTTTGAGATGTTGAGCCCCCTCTTCATTCTCCCAACTGGATTTTGTCAGAGAGGTGGTTTTGTAACCAGCAGTTTCTGAGAGATTTCTTCTCCATTAACTTGTCAACAAGTCTCCCCTTGAATCTAAAACACTCCATATCAAAACCGCTTGAAATTAAAAAAAAGATTTCTGGTGAACCTTCCACTTGCTAATTCTATTTGATGCCCCCTACTTGTTATGCTGGGAGAAACCTCTGTTCACCTTCTCAGTGCTCTTCATGATTTTACTGACCTCTGTTCTAGTCTGTCTCAATCAGCACTTTTCCAGACTGACAAGTCCTTAATTTCCTTTGTACGAAGATCTGTCATACCTCTGATAATCTCTCTTAGTCTTTACTGTAACATTGTCCATGGTAACCTATCCTTTTTGAGAGGGGTGTTGACAGCATGCAACAATACAGGCACAACATGATAAAATTCTCTTAAAATAGTTCTAGAATTTGGATAAATGATCTGCTTTTAATTTTTTTCTTCCAGGTTTGGGTTAATTTGTTTTCTAGTAAGCAGGTAGCAAAAGGTAATGGACCTTACACAAGGTAAGGGATGAGATAGAAATAAGTTTTAGAAAATAAATAAGCTAGAACTGAAAACAGAAAGAAGGCCAAGCATATTTCAAAGACAGGCCAAAGTCAGCAATGTGATGGTAAAGGGGAACAGAAGAAGTTGTCAAAGGAGTCGTAGTATGACAAGTTGCAAGACTTTAACAGAGAATGTACGATTTCTGTCTGAAACACAACCAAGAATTGATCAACATTTAAAAAAAAGAGGAACTAAAATTGCCAGTGAGCCAGATGTTTTATTCCAAGGTTTTGGTTCAAGATCATTTATATTAATAACTTCTGCAGCACAGAGAAGGAGTAGAGAATGGCAGGAGAGACATTAAGCAGACTCTGAGGAAAACATGCTCAGTTTGAAAGAGTTACCCCCAAACAGCTGATAGATTTAAGAGACACAATTCTTTCACATCACAACCTACACAAAGAATTGACTGGATCTTTTTCCTGTCATATAACTTTGTGAGAAATCACAACATGAAAAATTCTCCAGTTGCACACATCTACATGGAAAGGATCAACATTGTGGAGTTAACAACATAGGCATGATGTGCACTAAAATTTAACATAACCTCCATTCCATTTTCAAAAGACCTAATGAAACACAACTTGTACCACACCAGCTGATCACCCAAAACATAGCAGCTTATATGCTACATCGTTATTGACACAGTTAGTTAGAAAAGGTGTTGCTGTAACTAAATCTGAGAGTCACAGTTTTAACAGAGCAGCAGGCAGGTCATCATCCCGGGCAAGGTTTTAGCAGCTCTAAGAAGTTTTCCTGAATGTTAGTCAGAGACATTTAGATCACAATTCATGCACTCTAACTCAACAAAGCTGCAGTTTTACACCAGGCAGTTTTGCTGTACATTCCTATACATTTTTAAACGTGAATTTTTCAGAGCCTGTATTCCTCATGTATCAGGTATCTGGTAGGTCAAAACCTTTTACTATCACCTCTCTAAAACTTTCTTTTTTCCTTTAAAGAGCAATATATGTACAGGAAAGAGGCTGCATAGGGAACTACTGCTTCTATCAGAAGCATGAGAAGTAAATTTGAATAATAATAAATTTCTCAGTCCTAAGAGTAAGGGTAGTATTTGGCTCAAAATTTCAGTAACATAAAGATTCATAAAGATTCAAAGCTGCTATCCTGTAACTTCGAAGTTTTTCATATTTATTCCATGATACATTGCCAAATGTGGCTATATGGTCTTAACACTTCAGACCAAAGTGTGACACAATGGTTGGGGTGTACTCAGAACACAACACCTATAGAGCTTCAGAATTAAATTTTCAGATGTAACGCTTCAGACTCACAAGCACTGCTATTTCCTTATTAAGCCAAAACCCATGACCTTAACTTCAAAGAAATACAGTGTGCTTTACTAATTAAAGTGTGATAAGATAAAGTTAATTATATTTCAATATAATCATACTTCGATCAACATAATGCAGTATAACTTGGATCACGGGGAAACAGAGAATTTACCATGCAAGAATAAATTTAAAGAAATTATGAAGTAAATATATCAAAGGACATGTATAAAGAATTATTCCTTCATTCATTCATGTAAAAGTTGAATAATTGAAACAATATACAGAAAGTAATGGGCATGGCTGTTAATGTAATAATGGGCATCACCAGAGTGATAGCATACAATAAACACTGTCTGTAGACCACAGTCTCATGTCATTGACGACATGCTCTGATAACAATCTGATTTTAAAGAAATCACACCAGAAATAATATCCATCTTTATGAGCAAGCACAGTTCACTTGGCTTACTGGAAGGTAGCAGAATGCTTGTGAGAAGTACCTCTTTTTGTCTCAGGTATACCCAAACAGCAAGTGAGTTCAGAATATAAGAAATTAGAAAGGACTGGCCCATAAAAAATAAAATATTAATTTATGTACCAGTTAATAAAATACACTCTAGAGCAAAATACTGTGGCTTCTCTTCCAGGTGGAGGAATGGGTTCAGTCTGCTATGCAGCTGAACACATGAGACAAAAAAGCAAAATCACCAGAAGAACAGCTCTAAAATATCCTAGTTAACCTCTCAGAAAGATGGCCTCACGCAGGCAGGTTCTTACACACTTTGTGTTTATAATGATTTGGTAGCAGCTTCCTTTGTCTAGAATTGCTAGAAATTTAAGAACATTTCCTTGTAAAAGATAAAATCAGTTTAGAATATTGGAGTTAATGGATGTAATTAGTGCATGCATTCCTTCAAAAGTTCTGAAGGATGTTCAGATTCATACAGCACACCAAACTACACATACAGGACATCACAAGCAAAATCAGGAAGAGAAAAGATGGTATTTTAAACGCAGACTGTTAGCTTGCCAATGACAAAGTTAAAACAATACAAAATCAATAGACATTGTTGCTTCAGGGAAGCTCTTATCCATTTTACTCTGTTCAGTTCAGTGAACTATTTCACTTTCAGTGTGTCACTAAGTTGCAGATGCCTTAAAAATTACAATTAGGATGGCTTAACATATCATTATCAGTGTATTTTGTCACAGTCAAAAGCTTTAAATAAAATTAAGGACTGTTAAACGTGTATCAGTTCAGGCGCCTTGTTTTTGGAGGACTGACAGGCTGCACACAGCCACAAATCTTAAAAGTAAGTCAAGCAGCAGCCTTGCTGCCTAAAGGTAGTGTTACTAAGTGGGAAATTAAAAAAAATTCAGACAAACGCAAAAGGAATAATGCACACCAATATCAGAAAATAACAATAGCAAAGCTATTCATGAAATCCAAATAAAATTCAAAAGTTTAGAAAAGATAATGAAACCACCCCAACTCTTCACACAGAAGGCTTGAAGATGGTCACCTGAAATATTTTGGGCTTTCATGTGTCAGATGTCCTCTCTTATGCTGGGGAGCACACACAACGTAAATGGGTTTCTACATTGTAAAGAAGGAAAATAGCCAGAAAATGAAGCTTTCAAAGTTAACAAACTTATACTGTGGAGAAATAATTAAGGTAACTTGATGTTGTGAGCAGTTACCTGATTTGACCTGCCAGTGACTGAAAGTTAAAAGAGAATTAGCACAAAATCTAAAATATGCTGTTATCACAGAAGAATCATCAAAGACAAAATTAAAAGTATGTTTTATGAAGAATTCAAAGATATGACAGCATTCCAATTACAGCAACTAAAGCTCTTTGGCATCACAGAACCATTAACATTGGATAGGTAATGTATGAAAATTGTACTTTGGGAGTAAAGTTTCAGGTAAATTTAACTGCAGTAGAAGATGAATAAAGATGTAACTGAGATGAATAACTTCTTTCTCACATATAAATATATGTAATTAGATAAGAGATAGGATCAGTACCACATGGGTTTAGCAACCTGATTCAAAGCACAGGAGTAATATCTGAAGATTAAGGGAAACAGATTTTCTTGTATCTTGACACGGTGAGACAGAAGGACCTGGCACATGAAGTCCCAGAACCCAAACAGAGTCTCTGAGGCTCCCACAATTAGTAAATTAGGCAGGACAGTTACCACTGAAAACGAAGTAAGAATCAGGACGGAATAAGGCAACTGCTCAAGAACTAGCATCAGTCTTATATCAAGGAAAATTATAAACTTCAGGAAATCCTCTACCAAATAGTTGGTAGAAGTCAAAAAGTAATACTTATGAAAGAAATGGAAGAGGACTGAAAACCTTCAAAAGCACCATTATAAAAGGACATCAGTGATGTCCTCAGATAGGAATATGAAATCTAATAGTTCTGATAAAGGAAAAAATTGAGAACTTTTGTCACTAAAGAGACGATATAAAAGCAGAGAGTATGTTGATAGCAAGACTGACAGAGAGGAAAAAAAAAGCTTTCTCAGAGGTTCCCAACATTCTAATGAGAGAATCATATTACAATTTGCAGGGGAAAAGACCCCCCCAAAAGCTGACAAACTTCTGGAGCAGCCTAAAGCTGCAGAATTAAATCAAATCAATACAGAGAGAACTGAAAAATGTCTCAAATGAATGAAATAAGGTGATTATAATGATTCAATTTTGCAAGCTGAATACAAGTTTGAATTTAATAGTGACCATGAACTCTTCCTGTTAAAGTCTACTTAAATGTAATGAATAATTTTATAAAATACGCACGGTATGATACAGAGGGAGTAGAATACAAAAATGGAATCTAATCAGTTCAGCAGAAACAGCAGTGTTTGCATTCAGACCATATCACTGAAATCAATTTTATCAAATTACATAATGTTCCACAATAGCCTTTGGACATCAGTTAAAGAACCTGGAAAGCCTGTCAAGTGCCTGCCAGGCATAACAGTACCCTTTTGGCTCTGCAACACCAACACAAGATATAAACAATTCTTAGACAGAAAGATCCACAACGCTGGTGCAAAAAGTAAATTCCCAATCTGAAATCCAGTGTCTGGGTATAACTTGTTGGGCCTAACACAGACATTGGCTTTTCAATTTTGAGAAAAACAGAAGGCATGGTATAAAAGGATTTCTGAAGGAAGTGGAAGATTAGGATCATTAAGGATGAAACAAGCTTTATCTCAGACAATTTAAGCTTATTTATTACTGAGACAATATTGAGCAATTGATGCAAAACTACCATCTAAGTAACAGCATTCCAAAAATGCTTATTCCATGTGGGTAGGAGTTTCAGACATGTTTGCAGTAGGTAGGAAAAACACAGGATAACTTCAGAAATTATTTATTGATTTAACCTCTGAGTCCACTAATGAAAAAACATTTCATCCTCTGTGATCTATGGCAAGTCTTTATAATTCACAACACCTCCCTTCCTTCAGTTTCAGTGCCAGCACTGAAGTTCCAGGAATTTCAGTAGGTTGGAGCTTTTTATCAGCGGAGTGGAAGACATAGTAGTTAAGCATCTCACTAAGGTTTTTTATAAGGTTTTACCTTAGCAGAAAGAAAACACCACTTGAAGATATTTATCACACTTTACAGTTCTCACTTTCTAGGACACTTGTATTTTCTTCCAGAAGGTACTACAGTTTTCAGCCTAAGAATAGGTTTAAATGTTAATATTTCTCCCTTTAGGGAAAAACTCAATCTTGAAAACAGTAACAATAAAAAAATCTCTTTGGCATTTGATTTGCCATTAACAAAAAATAACAGAGCAGAAATATTCTAAGGAGAAAGCAAAGATCAGTTATGTACATACAGACCACTTCAGAGAAGATGAGTTACCTACATGTAATCACATGGTGGTGTATGCAAGCACTGAACTATGGTGTGTTTTATGACAGCAGCATCCAAAGAAACATCCTTCATGCCCACATCTTTCAGCCAGCACTTCATGTAGTAACAGGAGTGGCTCAGATACCCTCCGAGTCGACTGATTACACCTAACTGAGAAACACAGCTAAATGGAAGGGTTAAACATGTAGATAGCATATCTCAAAGTAAAATCTGTTACGGGCAAGTAACTAATCTCTCTTCTTCAGAGGTACTCCTGCAGTCACTGCAAATAATCCAAGAGCATGGAAAATCTGAAGAAAGGCACATTGTGTCTCTAAATGAACCAAGACTGAAGGAGAGCTGTCGCAAATGCAGCTTTTTCCTAGGCAGCCTCCTCAGTATGGTAGCACTTAGCAGAGATGTAAGTGGTTTCAAATGTCCACTTCACATATAAAAAATACAAAGGTATGATGCAGAGCGCAGTTGTGTGAGGTTTAACTGAAGGAGCTATTAAAGAAGCAGCAGGTGAACCCTATTCATGGCTTTGTAACATCCACTGTGAGAGCCTGAGGAATCTGCTAACCTGCCTGAACTCTTCATCACCAGATACCAGATCTGCAGAGATTGCTCTTTAGGGTTCTCCCCTAACATACAGAAGGTAAAATGCAGGCAGGATACAAAACAAGCATCTGTAAAAGAAAGCAGGAGGTTTAAGGAGAAAAGCAAGGCACATTGATTTTACTAAAATTACTGAATGTTGCATGTCACCTTGGAAAAGGACTTTAGAAATGCTACATGGGCTACCTTGCCTTTATGGAAAACAGGAACAAAAGGAGAATCAATGACTAGAGCTCAAATCCCCTTTTTTTTCCAGCTAAAAAGCACGCCACCTTCACAGACAAGGATGGTAGTGAACTCCCAAAAGATAATGCAAGGCCTAAAATCCATTGTACCTGCGCAAAAGTAAATAGAAAGATGCAAGATTTTAAAAATCTGTGCTCCAAAATCACAGCTAATAATTCCAGAACAAACTTGTTTTGGTGATAAAGGTAGCTTTGCATTAACTGTGGCAGCCTGCAGTGTGCAACAATGGCATCTCAGTATAACCATGGGCTATGAGCAACTATCAAACTTGCAAAGGCATCATTTCCTACAGCAAAAACATTTCTTTGGGCCTGCTTCATGTTTCAGAACTTGGCAGAAAGTTGCACAGGGAGAACACACACTCTTGCACCTTGAAGCTGTGCTTCACCAAGCCTTAAAGTCTGGCTTTCTGTGGAGGCAATGTAGGTGCTACTGTAGTAATTGAGAACTTGAACTGTGAGTCATTTCCTTGACAAAACAACACATTGAATCTAGGAAGTAAATACTCTGAAGATGCCATTGCGAGTTGTTGGCTTAGGGCTCAATTATCAGAAAGATAAGGTATTTAGATGCAATGTGTTTTTTGTCTCATAAAGTAAAGGCAGTTTATTTATTAACGAAGTCCATCAGAAAATTTAAAAAAAACCCACATTCAAGCAAATAGGAAAAGTCACATTTTTACCAGGTCATTAAATACATTCTTGTTGCAAGGGAAAAAAAAAAAAAAAATCCAACTCAGCAGATCAAAAAACTCAGGATAGAAGTTTAAAATGAAAGGATAAACTAATACCAAGAATTCATCAAGAGTATTAGAAGAGGATTTAAACTGAATGTGAAACAAGCTTTTGTGATAGGGTTAACAAGCAAAAGGAGGATGCTCAAACTTAACCAGAAGTTTGATGGAAAGAACAACTAATTTCTTTGCAAACTCTATGCATGGGATGGGAGCATATCCCATAGAGATGTTACTTTACAAAAAGAGAATTAAAAATCCCCAGCCATTGTCGTTGTATAATCACAGTTTGAATGCACATTTAGTACAATCAACAATTTTTTGTTCTTAAGAATTATTTGAACATTTGTCTTAAGAAAAAAATATGTTTATTTGCATTATTAATGAAAACACAGAAATATCATCTCATCACTTAATGTCATAATTACTGTACTTCACTTAAATGCTGTCAAGTAAAAGCTGTATTTTGTGAAAACATACATTAAGAGACAGACTTCAGCTTCTGCTATTCTTGTAATGATGAAAACTCTCAAAATACCTCACAAATTTGCATTCTGTAGAAAATACAATTAAATTATCTAAGGTAATCAACAGCACAAAAGCATGTTATGACCTATTGCCATTAACTCCATATGATATTTAAGACATAAATGAAGCAGGAATGTAAATCATAACACAATCATATTTGATCTTTTATATGCAATTTTAATATTTTGAAGATAAAAACCAGACAACTTGGACATTCTTTTTGTTCATCACTCTGAAATAGTCTGGCTAAGCACTAACTGTTCCATTCCCTAAGTTATGATAAATGGCAATAAGGACTTTTTTCCTGCAGAAAGGTGTCTTGGGTTTGTGTGGCAAGGTTGTGGGAGTGGGGGAGACTGCAGGGGTGGAGTATGCTACCTGGAAAAAATACTTTGCTGGTCACAGTTGGGAGTCTAGCTGGCTGCCTTTGCCATTTCTAGGATTGAGTTTGTGACTCAGGTATTCCCCAAACCTTAAGTCAGTAGTGTGGGAGTGGTCATCCCAGCGCAGTGGAGATACCTGAATCAGTATGTAACAGACAGTAGATTTCCCTTCACCAAGCACAGTGGCTAAAAAATAACTGTGGGACATGGACACACACACACACACACACACACACAAATTCAGCGGCAGCCCTATGATTGTCCACATGATGCCACATTCAGATGCATTTACCACTTCTGTACTAACTTGGAGGCTTACGTTGCAGTTTATCTCAACAAAAATCCTTCCGTGGAGATAAATAGTTCAGAGAGATCAGTATTTTTCTCTAATACAAAGCTTTGTGTAGAAGACTGATTCAAACCTGTCGGGGTCTGTAATGCTCAAAAGGTATTAGCCCAGAGCTGACTGGAATGGAACTGCATTCTGATCTCAGAGTTGCCTCTCCTGCTAGGGACCAAGGCTCGTCCAGAGGCCAGCCAGGGAGGCATATGACACAGCAAAACATAAGGCAATTCACTTCTATGGCCTCTGGGTTTTGCCAATAAATATTTTCTTTAGATTCAAGACAAAATGGCTTACAATCAGCCACTCTAACTTTATATTCTCCTATGTGTAAGGCATTTGGACACATTAACATATTTTCCAGCTTGAACTTGCATCTGAATTACAATTTTCCAGTAGGTGAATTGAGAAGAATTTACATTGCTTCTTGTGCCTTTACATATAACGATATTTGCAATATTGACCTTCTGTTAGGAAGCAATTTAACAGCTGTACTTTGTCATTTACTTCTACTAAACAAAATGAGAGTTCTACATAATAATGAGAAGTAAAATAGAAAGACAAAAATAATTACAAGTGTATGAGACAAGCAGTTCAACTGTGGAAAATAAACTTTCATCTGTTATAGTCACTACTCTTTTGCACAAACCTTTTAAGATTTTGGGTCTGTGATTACTTTGCCAGGTAATTCGAAGTTTACAACTACAAATTTCATTCTCATTAAAAAGAGGTGAATCATTAACTCTTGAGTACAATACACAGACCAATATAAGATGTACATGAACACAAAATTGAGCTTAGCCTAAGTAGTCTGTATTACTGTCCTCAAATGGATGTACAGACAAAACTTCTGGGTAGAAGAATTATCATGCCTCTAGAACGGAACAGTGTTTTAATTGGATAGCTACACTTTTAAATAGGTTTAAAAGGTTTTGCATATTTCCATTTGCTAGTTTTCTTCATTTAAGCAGTTTGTGTTTAAAGGAAATAACCATTAAAGGTACTGATCAGCTATAGAAGTATTGCCTCTTTTCTTTCTTCATTCTTTTCAACTTATTTTCCCTGAAAGTTCCACACAAATGTAAATTCAATCAGCACTTATCAGCTGGCCAACTACCACCTTCATCAAAAACTCCTTTGTGCCACGCTGTCCTACATGATCAGAATAACATAATTACAAAATTAATGTATTACCTAGTATTACTCCAAAAATCTGAAAAATTTATACATTAAAATGAACAAATACTTCTAAAGGTATCAAATATGAAAATTTAATACCATCATCAGAATTTTCTGATGTACATCTGAGTATTACAAGGTGTACACATATCTTGGATTTATATGTGTGCTAATCTGCTATCACAAATACTCATGCACCGTAATGTATGTTTGGATAAGCTTAAAAGCTCAGGAGCAAATTAAAACTGAGAATTACATACCAAATCAATCTGCCATTAAGGAAATTGACATGAATTAAAGTTATTGTTTTAAAAACAAATTAGACTCCCCTCCCCAAGTTCTAAGTTCTGTGTTTCAAGACAGTGAAACACAATGAAAATATTTATTCAGAAAAAAAACGGAACTGATTTTCATTATTTTGTTTTAAAACACTAGAGAAATATAGAGTCCCAGTAAGTACAAACAAGCATTTACACTCATAAATATGAAATGCTTTAAGACTTATTTCCACTACTGCATGATGCTTACAATTCCTTCTTTGTATCCTAACTTTGGATTTTATAGTGTTACTTCCAAAGAACATATTCACATGCCCTCAGGGGGAAAAGGGAAAGGGAAAAAAAGATACCATCTTGCTAGACTTAAGAAATTGAATTGGATGTACTTTCCTAATTTCTACTCTATCATCTAACAATACTCCCACAGTAGGATTTTACAGAAGAAAACTGCAGATGAGGCTGCCCAGAAAAAGGCGAGCCTAACCATAACTGCATACAGAAAGTATCACTCCAAGCAACTTCACTACTTATATTTAGTAAGGAGTAAGCCAGTTGTATGCCAAGTATAATAATCAGAAGAAATTGCTTTTGCATTTAATAAGGGCACATATCTTCTCTTTCCAGAAACCATTCAAAAAACAATTTCTCCAAATTTTGGCCAAAGCAGAGCACGGCAGTGTTGTGACCTCAAAGGATTTGAACTACAAATGCCCTCCCCGTGTGCTTCTTAAGTCTGCACTCAGCAAGCTGTGTTCATCCTGGGCACTTTATTTCCCAGGGTTCACCCTCCAGTTCTTGCTATGGGAGTGGAACAGTAACAGGAGAACCAGGAGAAAAAACCCCAAAACTAACCCTCCCATAATGATTCTCTTATCTCCAGAAAAGCATGTGTATTATTTAGAAGAAAATGCTGTAAAATAGGAGTACCATGCACATCCTGCTTAAAAAGGTCAGTATGCAGACCCAAATTGCTCCAGAATCCAAAGAGATGTCACATAAAAAATTACAGAGTATATAGAAATTTTGAAATCATAGTTTCCTATACAGTATCTTCCCCAAAAATAAACAGGTTGAAGTTATATTTTAGTGTCAACTAATCTTCAAAGTACTCTGTAAATTTAGAATTAATTCATGTTAACGTAACATTGTATGATACTCTTTGGACTTTGGTGTTTTTCTGTGTATGTCCTCACACATGAACACCACTCTGACAAGATGCACAAATAACGGAATAACTAAAAGCTACAGCCCAGAAAACTCCACTATCCTTGATACATTTGGCATGAAAGACTATGGCTAGCAAATGGTGACTAGTAATTGATAAAGTGGCAAAAGATCTAATCCTGTGAACTGTGGCAGTAAAGATGTCTCTCCATGAACTAACTGAAACCTGATTCAACAATCTGTAGAACTGTGAAGACAAAGATTAAGAAGATGCAGATGTTTCTTTCCCTCCTTCCACTCCCCCTCTAGGAAAAGTGTATCTCCTTGCTAGAAAGAAAGGGTACAGTAGCGTTAGCTGAGAAAAGGGCAAAGTGCTGTACAGGCCAAAATAGAAAGAAAGACTGTACTCCTGAAACAACATTTNAAAAAAAAAAAAAAAGATATCTTGAAATACCTAATGCTTGTCTCTCCACAGTCAGTTCTAAAGAAAAACATATTTTTGAAATGCAGGTTGTCGAATGCTGATGTCCAAAGTATCCTAATGAAATTAATGGATCTGCAAGAGCTCAGCTCCTTTGAAACCTCTTACCTACTTACACCTCTTTCCAAGACCTTGTGAATCAAATGCAGGGCAGGAAGAGTTACAAAATTAGCAAAGTCCAAATTTAAATTTCAAGAAATTAGAGACAACTAATCCGGTGGCAAAAAGGAGCTTGTCCATCAAAAGCTACGCCACGAAATACCAAGGTCAAGTCTAGACACAAACTTGAAGGTACCTTTGTGCTATGTGGTGAAAAACACCCACGTTTTACTTTGTGGTGCTCATTCAATACCTTTTAAAGGCACTCAGTTAATTTAAAACATTAGAAAAAAAAAAGAGACACGTTTGGTAAAGTGATTAGTTCAGACTCCAAGAGCAGACAAAAGACAGAGTAAAGAGAAGAGACTAGAGACTGCAGTATAAAATTACAGATAAGTACCAAATACACTCAGCAATTTCTTAGCAGAGAACGTCACAAGGATTTTAAACAAATGACATTTGCATTTGCAGTAGTCAGACTGACAGAACAGATGTGCTAAAACCATTTAAAAAAGTCCAAATCTGAAAGACTTGTCAAGGTTTGTTAGGGACACGATTTGCACGTCTGCAAAATGAGCTCAATAATGTCTCTCTGAGAAACAAAAGCACATTTTGGGAAAGAAAATGAAACACATTCTCATTGTAAAAAAGTGAGGAAGTTGATATAGTCTACTTCATAATCACCTGCATTTTGAAAGCGAGTAGAAAAGGTATATAAAAATAGTAAATGGTTATTTTAAAATTATTCTTTTCATTGCCTTCAAATTCTAGTTTCAGTAAGTGTCATGATAATGTGATGAAGACAATACTACTGACACAAGGCTTGGGATAGCTTCAAAACTGCAGGTTGTCTGAAATAGCTGCAAATTCAATGATGATTCATTTAGATGTTTATCTTCCCACATGAACTTAGCAATATTCAGGAGCTTACTATATGGGTATCTTTCAGAACAAAATTATTTACAGTTACAAGTCATTTATATGGTTTGAAATTTCCTTGATCATCTAAATAATAGTATTTGGAAGCAAGCTTTTTGGGGGATGTTTCTTCCCTGTACATTATTTCAGTCAGAATTGGCCACTATAAAGTAGAGACAATTTTTAAGCCAAAGACTTCTGAATGGCAAGACACACACACACAGCAAATACAGAAGGAGACCATGATAACCAGCTGATTGTTCACACAAGCTCTTATGGTATGTGCAACAATGTTAAGAATAAAAACAAAGTCACAATGGAAGACTGGAACCTGGGAAAAGAATTATAGCTTGTGAAATTGTTCAGAAAGGCAAGAGCAGCCATACTGAAACATACTGGACAAAATTATATTGAGAAAATGGACTGTGAAAAGTTCCATTCAGACACACAACTACTGCTGTAAAAACTACTGTGACTAGAAGGCGACAGCACCAGTGTGTCCACTTTGCTGCCAGCCATGCTATTCCACCCTGAAGCAGCCTGACTAAGGCCCAAGCAGATGCAGCCTGGCTGCCACTGCAACAAAAGAGACATGAGACAGTAAATGCTGAGTCCTCCCCCAAACCCTTAAAAACAGAACTAGAGTGGCCTAGGAAGCTGCTGAAGCTACCATTTATCGGCTTAAGTCATGTTAAAGCAACAGGGCCGTAGGGAGCCTCACTGAGGCCAGCTAACCCAAAAGGACTGTATAACACCTCTCAGTTTGGGCAATATCTCTAGCTGCTTCAGACACTGGGCAGTTGTCTGTAACAGCTGGGGAACTAGGTCTTGAGTGTGCACTTGAGTGATTAATTTCCTTCCAAGCTTGTGATTTATTTTCCACTGCACACATTTACTACTTTAGGTCCTTTACTGCCTTTTTCCAACTGCATGTAATTATGTATCTACATATGCTGAAAAATCAAGGCTTGATTACAACTAAAGTAATGGAGGCTTGGAGAGGCTCTTGAGTCGGTCTGATTTTAACGGAGAAGGGAAAACCAGTGAAAAGAAACCCCAGAACTTTCTGCCTGACTAAGACGCGGCTTCTCCTCTGGCAGCTCAAGTTTGCTGGCTTTCTGATGATATTGGAAAGCTCCAATGTTTCCAGCCTGAATTACGAGACAGTCTCAAATAAACAGCAGCAGCCACCCACAATTAATGTTACACTTCTATTTCAGAACACAAAACAAAACAAGCTGGGAGGCAAACCCAGCTTTTCCTCAGCATTACACTGTTTTCCAAAACAGAAAGGTATAGTGTTTCAGTCTAGCTCTAAATTTCCCTACTTTTTCATTCATCTAGATTTTGGTTTTACAACTCTCTTATCAAGCAGCAGTTAACAGGAAAGATGAATATAAACTTCGATGCACATCATAATCACTTCACAAACCAAAAAGGTGAGAGAACATAGTCTGAGCAACAAAAGCAAACAACATTTGGAAAACACATTACCAGTCTAAGGATTTTTTAATGGGTATATATCCACATTGCTGATTATTCAAGCAATTACAGAATATGACATTCAGACTCAGGTTTCTTTAGCTAAAATATACTCCAATTGTTTGCTTTTATCATCAAAAGTAAATTTCAGGGGATTAAGTTTCAAAACTTCAAGATAATTAAAGCTGTCTTGCTCTTTTTGCAACTACAAACATCATCTTTCAGAAATGCAATCTATGCTGAATCTTGAAAGTTGAGATCACTTGAAAAACAACTCACATTTTGTTATAATGACACCAAAATGAAGACCTTCCGATAAAAGACTAAATTGGTCTCTTCATTAAATTTACTTAGCAGCAATTTCTAGAAGTCCTGTATTCAGCTGAAAACACATCGAAACTAATATCTCACAAGGAATCAGTCTTGTGAATAGTGCCTGCAGACTCCTCTATCAGTCCCCAGCGACCACAGACCAGGGCACTAGTCCTTAGTCCTTATAGACCATGCACACCCTCTACGTTAATCAATACATCCTCACTTTATGCTGTTGCTCTCTAGAATAGGTCACAAATAAATCCTCAGCAAAAATATAGATACAGATATACAATATCTCCAGATATATGTCAATTGACATATCAACTGCTCAACAGCTATTTTCCCGAATGCTCAAATTTACTGAAATTTCTATGCAAAAAAGTGCAAAATACGATACAAGGAATTTCTGAAAAAGGGTATAAGACAAGCCTTCTGTACTTCAGTTTTTCACAGTGTAATGGATTTGCCTTTCTTGCTTTATATTCTATGCATTTTGCCATAGATCTTCATAATAAACCAAAAATGTTGTCACCTGGCTGGGGAGAGTGGTTCGGAAATACGAAGAGCTGCATATCAAAACCCAGCACTAGAACATCAATAATAATTTTTAAAGTTCATTTCTATTGCTCATGCCTGTAGAGAGTTCTCAAAAAGAGGAAAAACGTGACATTTCTAACTTCACAGAAACAGTGTCAAGAACGCTCCATTCTTTTCAAAACGTGAGTTTCAATATAAAGAGTACTCTGTCTGGAGTACTCTTGGAGAACTCCAACTTCTCTATAAGGTATTCTGTGCTCAGCAGGATATAAATAAATGCCCACTCTGAAGAATATACCTCTGCAATCACTCATAGCTCTCCAGAGGAAGGAAAAACATTTGTTTCTTCTGGAAGAAAAAACCCCTGAGTGTTTTATTGGCCTGACTGAGAAAAAGATTCAGAAACCACTTGGTATATCCTTGGGGTTCCAAAACAAAAATTATCACATGGCTGCTTCTTTTCCTTTTTCCTTTCATTTTTACTTAGTTTTATGTGCTTAGATGTTTGAACGCAAATTATTATACACTTAATGGATAACCATAACATTCCTTCCTGCGTGGCTTCACTTCTTCAGCAGGTCAGCCTATATAATTATTGGTTTAATAAAACTTTTGGTGAAGTTATTATCAGAGCAGATGTCACATTCTAGAGATGAAGGTTACATGTGGAATCTACTGATAAGTCCTTGTGCTTTTTGTGTAGGAAGCTTCTAGATGACTTTATGGCCCCCGCAATAGAGAAAGGAGATATAGGACGTTCTACTTTTGGTTTATTTTACCTTTTTGATATATGAGAGATAGAAATAATCCCTTTTGGCTATTAAAGTAGTTTAAACACATATTTAATTTTAGTTATTCTGGCTGTAGGCTCTGGAGTTGTCTGCAGCCATGTCAAGTTCTGGTAAATTTTGTGCCGAGATCATTATGTGAATATCTACATGGGAATGTAATAGCTGGCTGCTGTCACAAGAGTAAAGTGTACAAATGAAGACTCTGTGCTCTTAAGTGCAAAGAAAAAAAACCTTTCATTTTACAGATGAGCACATGTTCAAATATCCAGAACATTTTCTCTGCCTTGCATAGCTTCTTTATCCTGCTGCCATATGGTACAAAGAATTTTCCATCTTAATATCTGGGGACTATTTTCGAGCTGGAACTACTAGATAATTTGGTAGTTTCTTAATAAGCAGGATAAATAAAGTTTATTATTCTTTAAAATCAAGACATCAAACCAGTTTTCTTCCTTGTTAAGTTCACTACAAAAAACGCCCTGGAAAAAGACGTATGACATACATTACTGTATGCTCAGTGACCAGCTGTTTTAAATTTGGGTATTAAGTAATTCACTCTTTTCTGTGTGCAAGAGCTGAATGATTTAATAAATCCCCATATGCCCCAACATGTGCCAGCTATACTAGGTTATCGAAAATCGAAAATCCAGCTGCTGTTATGATAATAGCTGCCAATGCTAAAACTACTGAAGAGAAAAATGAATCAGCTTCAAGTCAACTAAAACATAAACCAACACAGTTCCACTTAAGATACGTGGGAATACAATACATCTGTTAATTAAAAACTAACACTGATCCATAGTCACATGAAATTTAATGCCAAGAATTCACGGGCATTATTTCTGGTGGAAAATTAATGCAAATCAACCTGTATGAAGACAAGCAGCTCCATTTCTATCAGTTGTTCTAGATGCATAGGAATGTTCTATAAATTACACATTCAGTTTGAAAAACAGATTCTATTGTGTCACAGTTTGTTTTTCTTTCTTATTATATTATATGTATTATAATTCCCATGCAGCTATTACATGACATGTTTTACATAGCTAGACTTCTGAATTTTTCAATTATCATAAAAACCTGATTATGAAAATGATCATGAAAATTTGATTGGTTTGATATACCAGTATTTTAATGCAATCTAAGAGTCAAAGGTACAATGCCACTGCCCATAAGTCACTGAACAAGCACACAAATAAAGGAAGCCGGAAGAGAGAAAGTAGCCAAAGAAGGTGTCAGAAATGATTCTCCAGACACATATTTTTTGGACACTAGGTGCAGAAATATCCATCAAAATATGTCACTATTAACTTTTCAAATGCAAAGAAAATACATCCTTGGATAGTAAATTATTACTTGTAGTTACAAAAGATTTGCAGGTGGATGTAACTTTCATCTTGGTGTCAGCGTAAAGTAAATACATTAATGATACATTCTTCATTTCTCACAATTAGCTCTGCTGTTAAGGGAAATAATTTTGAAATTAATCTAGAACTCATCAGTCCCCTAAGCAAGATTAGAGTATTATTATACTGATGTAAATTTACATAAGATATAGGACATAAAACACTTATTAGAACAAACAAACAAACACAAAACCAACCCATTTACATTTGCCGGAGCTGAATCATCTCTAGTACACAAAGTGTGCAATGCTCAAAAGCCACATTAAAGACAACTTCAGTAACTCCAACTTCAAGCAATCTATATATAGTAGTTTATGTATAAAAATAATTTAAGAATGCATTATTTGAAAAGGATTAGGAATACATTGACAAATTAAAAGCATGTCATGCAGAGATTTAAGATGCTCATAAAAGCTCAAGGAAAGGGGGCCAACCACATCAAGGGGCTTACAGAAAACTCGAAGACTTTGAAAGCTTTAAGAACCTCATTTTTTTCATAATTTAATTATGAAGTTGCAAATAATTGTGTTTTCAGACACATGTTCTTGACATTGCAAAAAACCCAACACTGTCATTTTCTCAAATATTAGTAGACTTACTTTTCTTTAAGGAAATCCACTACTTGTTTGAAGTCTGCCACACAGTATTCTCTTTTCATGTCCATGAGCACACTGTCAGAGGCTGACTGGACTGGTATGTGCAGAAAAGCATATACTCTTGGATGATTGAGAATCTTGGCCATTTCCTAAGAGTTATTAAAAGAAAAAGAAACTTTAAAACATTATGAAACTACTAAGGAACCACTCATTTAAATTAATATATCGGTAAGTATCAGAAGTAATACTTCTAAAACCCAAATAATACTGAATTGCCACAGCCCAGTTTGAAACAGCAGGGATAGGTGAAAATATCTGAAAGCAATATTGTTTTAAGAGAAAATAAGAAGAAAGCAATGAAATGAAATTTCCTTTGACATAGGGATCACACTCCCTATGTAGCATTCATTACGCAATTAAAATTTTAGAGGCAAAGTATTGTGAAAATTGGTAATTTCAGACAGTGGCTCTTTTCAGAAGATGTCAAGGGTTAGTTTCATTCTTGTCAGAGTGAAGTAACTTCTCAGATACAAATATGAGAATGTCTATAATTGGAGCATCCCTTTAAGTTGGTCAGTTGCTAATCAAAGTACACCTCATCATTTGCAAACCCTCTCCAATACTGGTCTGAAATGTTACCTGTGTTACTTCACAGAAAGAAGACGGAAATTAAAAGTGATTGGCTATAAAATCAATAGAATTAATCAGGGAGCAGCTTAATAATGGAGTGGCGGCTTGGAAAGAGACATAGGATGTTACACATTTTGTACAAATGGGAAAAGTCAGAAAGAAAAAAAAGTATAGGTAATAGCAAAATGCAAAAACAAACCTCCTAATGAATGCCAAACCAAACCCCCAGCTGAGGCTTGGCAAGGTGACAGAATGTGAGATGGAGAATAGAATATGGTGATCCTATTTCTTTCATTTTTGTTCTTTACACAAGTAAGCACTTACAGTCAAGCAACTATTTTTAAAAGTTGAGAACAACCAGCATTTAGACGGTGTGCAATATGGTACTATACTGCCTGTTAATCTTTGTCCTGCAACAAATAAGTGAACTTGGATAAAGAACCATATGCCATGAACAACCAGGTCTTCACGTAAGGTCTTCCTTTTTTTCCGGCGCTGTGGGCACATGAGAAATGGCCTGGGACTGAGTACTGCACTGCCTGCTCTTCTGCCAGGTGAATTCAGCATGCTCCAGTCAGGCTCACTCAGGCCATTTCTCCTGTTTTCTTTGATGGCACAGGTACCCTGTCTGACAACACATACTGCTGCCAGATCTAGCTTTTAAGATGCAACTATTTACAAATTCTTTCCAGATCATTAATCAGCAATATTAGTCACACATCTAGATTTTCTCTCCGTATTTCTACAAGGCTGGCCTAGATTGTTCAAAGAAAAAGCAGGCATTCTCATGCCTTTTCACTTGCAGGAACTCAGTTTTTAAAAGCACTGGTTTTTAGAACAAGAAAAAAAAGCTCTCTCAGTACTCACTTTTCATCTGACAAACATATGTGTACAAAACCCAAACTCTGTCAAATCACTTCTGAAAGCAGTTTTGAAAGTTTCTGTCTGAGATCCTATTACATAAATGTCTAAGAGAACTGGTGACATTATTCAAGACAGCAGCTTTTCCATCTCAGGTATGTAAACTCAACAGTACAGTAATGGCCATACTGATAATGGAGGGCACATAACTTGATACACAGATAGGCTGTGTGCAGTGAACCTGGCTCTCAGTGGAAGCTGGAGCTAGCTGGTTTCAGGAAAAAAGGGTAAAGGCCACCATGCATTCCCACAAAGTCTGTGTACAGTTGAAATGGAACTATATTTACCTGTGCCCTTAATAATTGCAGATGTTCAGCTACAAGATCTTTTCAAAAACGAAATGGTACAGAACAAGTTCTGTAAAATAAAGTAATAAAACCTTCCCTTTTTATTTTTAAGCTTTAGAAAATCTTGTAAATGTAATTTATATGAAGCATCCTCGTAGTCATCTGTGATCATTCTGCTTATCAGTAATCAAATATGTTTCTAAAATATGGGAAATATGAGCTGAAACTTAAGCTATGGACCACAAGTCTATTATTCTACTTATCTCTTGGCTCCAAGTACTTAATTCAATCTTCAAAAACAGATTTATGATATAAGGAACCAATGAAAGTAATGTTTCATAACATGTTTCTGAATCTGCCAAGTTCTTAAAAATAACTCATCCTACAACATAGGAAAAAAATAATTCTTTGCCACTCCTCTCAAATTTTGTGTTTTCTGAATAACAGCCTCCTCAATACGAGATCATTCTGTGAATTTTTTTTGAAAGTAATAAATCATTTATCAGAATTTCTAGATATGAAAGTGTTATTTTATTCCAGCTTTTGTAAGGCTGAGAACTATTTGATAGAACCAAAAAACAAAGGGATTCACTGTGTTTGTTTGGGATAGAAATATTACATTTTAAAAAACCCTACCTTGTTTTACCACAAAGTTTTGTTTTTTAAAGTCACGAATGTGGAAGTTCTCTAGTTATATGAAAATGCTGGTGTTATTTCTCATATTCACCTTAAAAAATGAAAATTTTGCTGTGAAGTATGAAGAGCAAAAACCAAATTCTAAAATCTCAAAAGTGTTTTACTATCCAGGGGATTCAAAAAAACCAAAACCACCCAACCCCAAAGCCACTAGCTGCTGATCTGACATGCAGAATCTTGCTGGTCTCACAGTTGATCTCTTTCAAGGGGATGTGGCCACGGGGGAGCTTTCGACTCCACTTCCTGTAAGAGGAACTTACAGCCAGTCCAACAGCCAGTGTTAAATAAGACTAATCAGAACTGCTTCTTCCAGTTCTCCCCCATGAAAAGAAAGAAAACATGTTTTCTGCAATCACTGTTGTCAATAACTTTCAAGATTAAGAACGCAACTTTTGTTATTTAAAGTAATCACGCTTGGTTCTGTACTAATGGGACACAAAATGCCTGGTATTAATTAACTGAACTTATCCACTCTCACTACAGGTCCCTGCATACAGTAAACGCTACAACAATAAGCTCAAAAACATTATTGACTATTCCACTGCATCATTTTCGTTCAGAAAGATACACATCAGTCCCCCAATATCAAAAGAACTCGCATTCTTTAGAAAGTAAATCCCTTTTCGTTTGTATTAGAAATTTACATACAACACACACATGGCCTGACTGGGAACACTAACATAGCCTGTCTGCTGTGGTCACAGTTTTCAGGGATGTTGTGGACAGTCGAAGCTCCTCCTAGAGATGAGGAGGTTGCAAACAGCTCTTTCTACTGTGAACTCCATTCTCTGCTTACTTTCCGTATCGAATGCTACACAAAATGCGCTGCATGTGCTTTGAATCAAAGGTCCTACTGATAAACTAACTTCCCAGCAGGTACTCAAGGATTGTAACGATTAACTTTGTGAATTTAGCAGAACACAAATTATTAACACAAACCAAACACAAGACAGAAATACCTGATGACCCACTGTTCCATTGTCATTCACTTTTAAGTACCGCTGGTGGTCTTAAATTTACCTTTTATAACCAGAAACTCGCAGTGAGCCATTCAGAAGGAAACAGAATAATGAATTAAGCAAAAGCTTTTCATGGCTGCATCAGAAATGTAGATAAATCAATCTTCCAAACATTGCAGTGTTCAGATAGAAATATCACATTCTAACCTGTAGCTTTAAGGTAAGATTGCTTCAGTCCTACCTTTCATCCTCCCTACCTTTAAAATAACACTGCACTTCTTTACCACATAGGTTTGATTGAATTACAGCTACTCTGCACTAACAGTCATACTTAGTCAATGCTGACAGATTTTCCCATACCACAGATTGCACACCAAATAGCAGATTTCATCACTTAATAAAACTATTAGTTAATATCCCAAAGAGTATTTGAAGGACATCACAGGCTAATGCATATTTGGACTTCACAGTGTCTCAATATTCTAAACTTAACATCTGTATCCTGTTGGTTCTTTTATAAATATATACTTTTTTTCTAAAGTGCTTTGCATTACTGGTTATAATGACATATTTCAGATAGTAGAAAAAATGCAATAAAAATTTTATTTCCATCTGGAAACAATAAATGAACAACATTTTGAAACTACATCACTGTGAAAGAAACTTTCTGTCTTTCATCATGACTGAAACGGCTGATTGCCTTTTCTCACTATTGCCTGGAATCTGATAATGTGTCTATGAATGAAGGGATGCACTACACAAAAAACGACATTTAGTGTAGGAACGAAAAGGTCAAAGAGTAGCACAATTTGTTTTAACCTGACTCTACAAAAGTAGGAGCCACCTACATTTGGAAAATAACAATGTATGTGAAACATCCTTTAGGATACTGATCACATAGGAAATATTTTTTTCCCAGTTCTTAGCAGCTGGAGTACATTAGAACACAAGGCACATTACCAGAAAGATATCTATCTAGTTAATATATTTTATCCAAGCAACTACAATACACAAATTTAACCACCTAACCAGAAAATCACACCTCCTGTTTACAATGACACCATGTGCAACCCTAGAGAATTGCAGAGACAATAAACATCAATATCTGTGCATCTTCATGTCAGTATCAGCAAGCTGTTTAGACAGCGGATTCTTTCCCCTAACCTAAAGCAGGCAAAAATCCAGTATTTCAATTCTGTCTCTTGTTTGAGTTACGATAACGTGAATAGCTTGCTTCCTAGCAAAAGGATTTTGTCCTCTGCCAGCAGTGAAGCCCAAAGAAACCCTCATCCATATGGAAACATGACAAAATGGCACTCCCTCAAAACTTCATCGCTTTGTGGCAGATGTTAGTTTGGGATATGTCACGAGGAGTGTCTGCTGACTGTTGTCTTTCAGAAGCCGAGTGGTGCCACCACCAGCACAGTCTGGATGAAAACCAAGTGACTGTGGCCCATTTCATAAATTCCTCTGCTGCAGTGCAGCTCAGGAACAGATGTGATCTTGTGATGCAGGCATGGGAATGATGATACAGTTGTGATCTAGTCTGGAAAGCCTGTAGCAGTTTTGTTAAAATGAATGAATAGGGAACTCTCCCCCATGAGTGATGGTTCTATAAAAACCTAAGAACATGTAGGATGTATAACGACAAACCCCCCTCATGTCTAACCACAAGCTCCCTGACACTGGTTGAAAGGCAGAGCCTCTCCCTCATCTGTGTATGAACTGGGGGAGATGCACTGAAGCCACACGATGGGCAAGCTTAGTGGCAATGCCTGCTCCATATAATATGATATGACATGCTCAGGCCTTTATCCTGTCATTAGAATAAAGGCAGGTCACACTGGAGTCGTTAGAAGCCCATGCAATTCTAGCCAATGTAATTTGAACCTTAAAATCAAATCTTTGGGTTACCAGATGGAGGGCAAAAATCTGTTCTGTCATATGGGAAAAATGCCTTCTACATTACCAAACAGAAAACTGGTATTAGCTCAGGCCACCCTTCGAAGTGGATATAAACCAGACTGCAAGCTGTGATTTGCTGATAGGAAAACTAGCCGTGAGAGCCATATGCTCAGCCCTAGCTGTTCCCAGCTGTTCTCCTAGGTGTGGGATCTTTCTACTGCTTCCAACTTCAGAAAACAAACCATACATTGCTAAGCAACCTTTTCTCCCTCACAGCTACATATTAAGACTAACCTCTTAAAAAATCAAATCATGCCATACCAAAACCACCTAACATGCTTTCAAAAGCTTGCCATATCCTCCTTTATTAAATAAGAGGACAAGTTAACTTGAGTCCTGCACAGAAAGTGATATTCAGATTATATCACAATGCAATAACTATTTCACAGCCCAAAGCTTCAGATGAAGTTTGTTGCATCTCTTGTCATAAGTCAGTGCGCAAAGGAAAAATAAAGAACCAAATACACTAGCTACCTGATTTGTAAACACAAAAATATCAAGAACTCTCCATTTTGTTAACAGATGCATATGCTTCTTTCTAGGATTATACATGGCATACCCAAGAATAAAAAGAGACTCCTTGCACACTACCATTTTTTCACATTTTCTGACAAAACCAGTAACTCCCAGTACAGATATCTTAGACCTCAGTTCCTGAAATTCTTCACAATAAGCAAGCTGGCATCCCCATCACAATGTGCTTCCAATATTAAAGTAGGACTGACTTTACATTGGGTAAAATGTTACATGCATCAGCATCAGCATTGGGTAGGTTGCTCATTAGTCAGCCTGTAGTGAGCCACAAGCCCAAGTACATCTGAGTCTCTGCATCACCAAAACACAGCTGATTCCGTGGCACATTCAGCATTAATACCACACTAATTTCAGTGCACCATGCACTAAAATGGTTCAGTGCTTTCAAAGATAAGAACTGTTATTGTTGCTGCTGCAGCCATCATTACAATCCTAAAGAGACTTTGTGGAGCTTCAGAGTGCTGTTTGCCCAGTTCCAAAAACTGATTCACTTTAAGGTAAAGTGTACATTTCATTAATGGCTAGAGTGATTGTTTAATGACTTCAAACCAGCCAACCAAAGAGCTAATACTAATTCTTTGTGAAATTATTAATTCTGACATGCAAGAAAATACACATTTTTTTCATTTTCTCTATGGTCCTCTCTAATTTCTCATCATTAAGTACTCCTCAAATGAAATCTTTTTTCCCAGAAGTAAATTAGTATTCCTTTTTGCAGTATGTATTAGAAACACATATTGGAAGGTCCCTAAAAAGGTGATTTATTGCAACAGTACACTGCTACTTTAAATAACTCTCTGTCTCAATCATACTTTATGCTCATAAAACCTTGAAAATTAATTAAAGCATAGAGAGACACACACAATAGGCAAGTAGGATTGTCACACTACCTTTTTGTCTTCAGAAAGCTGAATGAGTGAAATGGATTGCTAGTTTCATCCATACTATGAATTTGTTCTCCAGCTCAAAAATGAGAATACCATAGGATAGAAAAGAATTGATGGCTTCTGCTCAGAAGGAAGTCATAGAATGAATTGCACACCCCTCCAGAGTTCGTCTGTACCGAGACAGCAGTGCCAGGAAGCCTCTCTATTGTTTCCCTTCATTTCAAACAAGCAAGATCTAAAATAACAACTGCTTTAGCAGGTTCCAGTGGAAGGAAAATAGTAGAAGGTTTTAAAATCAAAACTTAAACCTTTAGGCAAATACTATCACATTCTTTTGTGAGCTGACCAAAATTTCACAGAATAAAAATATTCCAAATCATAATGACAAGATTGATATCACAGAATTTACATTCTTCAGTAGACCTTGCACATTTAACAGAGCTAAACAAACTGAATTCAAAGACTGAGTAGAAGAGATTTTATGTCTTTTCCTCAATGAACAGCAACCTAAAGCCAATATTACTGTATAGTTTTATTAAGGTTTCTAGAACACGTTTTTCCCTTTTCTCATTTTTAAAGAAAATCTTTACCTCAAGAAAATCAACCTTTTTTTAAACAAATGCCAAAGACTAACGAAGCAAGCAGTCTTACTGAAGATTATGTAGATGATGCTTGCAAAGCACAGCGAATGTGACAGCTCATCTATCAAAGAAAACAAAAGGGTTTATGCATCTAAACTAAATAGAAGCTTTTGGAACAGCATGGAGAGTAGTTGGTAGAACTTTACTTATTATAATATAAATAACTAGGAAAGTGAGATGTTATTTGTTTAACAATGAAGGCAGAAATATTAAAAGAAGATGGCACAGTTGGTTATGCAAGCTCTATGTTTGACAATAGCTTCTACCTCAGTGCCTTGAAGCACATGGCAACGGATAAAAATCCTACTTTTATTTAGCACAAATGCAGTACCCCATATACGCATTACCCATACTTTGAACATATTGCTCAATTAATTGTGATTTTTACTTTCTGCTAGTAATTCACCAGAAGTAAGCTCCAGCTCCAAAAGACTGCTGGGATGAGACAGTATTATAAGTAATTGACAGACAGCCTGACACTCAGCACAAGATTGAATGTGGATCTGTCTGCATTTAAATACTCTTCGTTCTTGGGCAATCTAACGAGCAAGAGAAACATTCATATGAGCAAATCATAATTAAAGCACAGCTAATATGCCCAGATTTAACTGGTCAGCAGTTGTGCTACTTAATGTTAACCCCTCTTTGCAATACCAATTTTTATTCACAGATTATTAAATATAGAAGAGCACTAGATGCATGCATAAAATATTCTGTCTTGATGGAAAACTGAATTTTCCATAAATAAAGCCAGTTCTTTATGTATCTCAAAGCATTTTTTCTACTAGCGTTATAAAGAACATGAGCTTCATTCCCAACGACACAAATATTTCCTTCCCCGTTGTGTGGAATGACACCTTTATTGTTCATCGAAGTTCCCAATTTGTTAAGGTTTTTGAGAGAACCCAAAATTCACAAATACAACATAAAGCCTTCAGGAAGAGAAAAATGGGTTCTTATTTTGACATTTACTAAGCCAAATCATACTCTACCAGCTGGAAACAAACATGTCACCAACCATTTACAGATGTTAAGATCTGTTGTGTCTGAGATGTTAAAATTCTAGATTAGAGAAAATGGTGTGACAAAATGCATCCCAAAGCACACCAGAGATTTGTCCATTTCTAAAGACCATACTATCAAAAAATACATTGGCTCTGGGGTGAGCTCATGCTCCCATGACACCATGTCTTAAGGAGTGATTTCAAGGAAATGTGCTATGTGCTATATTTGAAAACCCCAAAGACAAAGAACACTTTGAGAGGAAGAACAGGAGAGACAGATTATTTTAGTACTTAGAAATAAAAAGCAAGAACACACAGAGTAAGCACAGATGCACACAGAGCTTCCATAGGACAAATAAGAATTCAACATAATACCAGAGGAAACAGTAAACACCCCTTCATACCCCACCTTTTTTTTTTCAGAAGGACAGAGGCAATTGCCCTGTCCTCCTCCCTTCCCTTTAGTATCTGAGATTCCTTTCAATTATACTGCTAGCAAAACAGACACAGTTTGCATAGAGACAACTTTGTAATTACAGCAAGAAAAAGTTGCATGGTCCACCGAGTACAAAACACTACAAAATGCACAGTAATAAGAAGTCAGGGGCTTAACTATTCATTTATTTAAATGTATGCTGCAGTTTTCATTTTTTCTGGTCAAATCAACAGATTTTAATTGGCACTTTCAAAAGCAGCAGTCTATGAAAATGAAAAAAAATAATACCAGAAACAAAGCAAATACATGCCCTAAAGTCCTTTTAATTCTTGAAATTATGCTGCCATTTTATTTGCCATTGAGGAATGTATGCATATTATTCCCTTTCTAAATGCATTTCAAATCAGCTTACACTCTAGGTTATTCAAAACTTGAGCTTATGCACAACACTCAAAAACACTTAGTGCACTCAGAGGGAAAAAAGGAGAACAGAAAAAAAAGAAAAGTGAATTGGTAATTTTACTGTAATAGTGTAATAACTTCCTATGTGCTGTGTCAGGGCACATTTGAGGGAGCCATCTGTAGGGTATCAGCTTCAATGAGGTTAAGGAACATAAACACCGAGCTGACACGAAAAATCAAAGCAAAAGAGCAAAGAAATACTACTGCGACTCGTGGTACACTTGGCACACCTTCTGCATTTAAAGACTCTGCTGCCATGCAGACTCCATCTCAATGGCTGGTGTATCACTCAAATGTCCTGAATTAATAACGGAGATACAGCCCACAGATGGCATATAGTATGGTTTGAGACAGACTCATTTTGACAGGTGACAAAGACGACTACTCATCTAGTCATGTGAAATTAAGCACTTACGGGAATGGCAGGTGTGAACTGCCTCCTTTATACAGATTTGGAAGCATCCCATCACTCACAGAAAGTGCCGTACTAAAATCCCAGACAACTCTGGAAGTACAGTTAGTGTTAAATCCGCAAAGGAGGCAAGCTAAGGCTCAGATGTGAGTCCCTGCCCTTTTATGTCTGGATGATCTACAGTCCCTTGTGATTTGGACAGAGCCCCAGATACATAAAGAGAAAACTAAGTTTAAACCTAAGGAAAAGTGAAATATAGTCAAGGCAAAAATTAGTATCTAACACTATGCCATGAACATTAATTAATTTCAAGCTGCTATACATTTCGCCTTATTTTTTACTTTTCAGACTAATTCCCATTCATCGTTTATCTACTACCATTGTTTTAATGGATTTTTCCCAACCCTCCCTCACCATCAGTCCTGGAAGTGGATGTTAAACACTGTCTCACTAGAGCACTAGCAAGTAGCTTCATAATATGACTGGGGAAAAAATGCCTGGAGGTTATCTCAAAAGCAGGGTGTATTCCTTATGTACTTTTGCTACATGTTGATACTACGGGGTGATAAAATCTTTGCCATCTGGCACTGTGTGTAATTAGAGCAGTAGCTCTATGCAAAGACATATGGGCAAGAATACACAGGGTAACCACACGCGCACTCCTTGCAGGTTTTTCTAGGACTATATAATGGATTCTAACACTGACCTTCTCCTTCACCTTTAACATTATATAAAACAAAAATAAATTCTGAGGTAAATCGGTTTTCCCTGGCCATAGTTTGTCTGTTTATTAAATTTTTTTTCCATGTAGATAAAATCCCAAGTTTTTCTCACTGTCATGGTGCATCAACATTAAGACAGGACTGACACTGGACAAGGGCATATCTCAAAATCTGTTTGAGACCAGCCTTCAAATTAGCAAGCTAGATGCTTCGTGATGTACACATTCAAACAGACTGCTAAGACTGTGTGAGAGCACTTTGGGAAACACAATACTACCTCCCTTGCTTGGCCAGATTTTCTCTTAGAGGAAAACTGAAGATGTCTCCTGCAGGTAAACACAGAATCCAACTTCTTCCTCAGTACCATGGTCAAGAGAAACAATGTTGGGGTATCTGGTCCTTCAGTTTCTTTAAACACACCAAATAACCCTATCTGTCACACCCACAAACCTCACACTGGACAAGTCCTGCCAGGACTGGCTGTGTTCACTTTAATGTGCCCATTGAAAGCAGCAGTGAAATTTTGAAGCGCAGTTTCCCATGCTCCCTTCACAGCCATTGGTTTGTTCAGTCTGTAGGGTGAATTCCTAGTGGGCCAACTAAATTCACTTCCAAGGAAATCAGAGCAGCAGATGTACTTCACAGTGAATGTAGTCTAAGACCTGGGTGCGAACAGGGGCATTCAAACTAACAGTATGTCTTTGAAACAGCTTTGGATCACGGGTAGTGGGAAAGTTTGATTAAGAGAATTAGTTTTATTTTGAAGTAAAGACTCCAAAATGCAGATAAATCTAGATATAGTGGCTTCACTACCAGATTCTGTGATTTCCTCATCTAGTCTTGCTACTTCATACTATGCACTAATGTAAGCACAGACATGATCTGCGGCTAAAGAAAAAGCAGATAAAAAATTTAGTGTTTTATATTATATCCTGAAAAAGTGTGATAAAGGCTCTTTTTGTAACGACTTAAGTCAGTATCCAGCATGTCAAAAAGTGTTTAATGTTTTGCATGACTATAAGACACTGCATGGTTCCAAACATATCTTTCTTTTCACATAAGAAGGCCCAAGTGAATGCAAAATTTATAATTGGAAAACACATGGTTGCTTCTCATCCCAAGACTGTTCATGCTACACAAGGCACTATTAACACCATAATTATGGAACAAAACCCTAAAGTACTAAATTGTCAGACCACACAACACAAACACAGTAAGGATTTTCATGAGATTAACAGTACCCTCGGAAATGACAAACATCTTCAAGTATGGAATGGCATTTATCTGACAGCAGTACCTGAAGGCAGGTATCCTATGAGAACTTCAACTGACTCCCTACCTTAAACAAATGAGTTTGAATGGCCACTGGCCCAGGCCCTCAGATCTACCAAGCCTTCCAGCATGAGAGTCTTAATGCCCATTACAAGCGCTCACAGCTTTCCTTTGCCCCCTCCTCTGCTCTAGTCCCACGACTCCTGACCCAAGGGAAGTTGTCTTCCTCCTCCTCCTCCTCTCCTTGTGCTGGCCTCCATCAGCGGAAAGCTGGCTACCACTTCTTAGTGGATACTAAGAAACTGATTCCCAAATATGGAGGCAGATGAAACACTCTTAGATGCAGGTAAACTCAAGTATATACAGGGGGAAAAAGTAAACAAATCAAAATCATTGCTTTTAGGTTGAGTCTCTAGGGAAGCTCTGTCCAGGTCTTAAAATTAATTTCTACATTTAGATGACTACTGTTACTCTGTGCTACATATCATTTCCGAAGTGAAATAAACCCTTGCCAAGCAGTTGCATGTGTACACTTGTATGCAACTGCCAAAAATGTCTGATTTTTTTAAAAAGATACATGATTGGAATGACTTTGTCCTTTTCATCACATACAAAAAGTGACACAAGATTAGCACATCTTCCACAGCAAAATTTTTTCACAGAAAGCCAAACAACATCCTAATTAGATGGTTTCTAACAAAATGAATTAATAAAATGCAGCACCTTTTCAAACAATTAATGAAAGCTGTTCACAACGAATAATACAACTTCAAACCTTTCTTAGGAGATAACAGATATACATCCGGATTTTATCCTGATAAACTGCCATAAAGGTTGATTAGCTTCTCACTTAATTTTGGTTTTTAAACAATTTATAGTTTTACCCTTTTCTCAACTGGAAAGTTAAAACCTTGTTGCCCATAAAGAGTGTATTTTGTTTGGTGAAAATGTACACAGGAGACTGCTTACATTCCCCAGTGATCCTTCAGAGACAAGTCAGGTAAACTTGGAAGAGGAGATTAGATAAAAATGCAGAAGGTGAAAATTTTTTTACAAATTAATTTTGACAAATCAACAAAATTATTGTCACCGAATTTCAAGATCAGAAATTCTTGGTCACATGTGAAACACAGAAATGTGATTAAATAATCCTTAGAAAAATCATATAAACTGGAAATTCTATGGAGCACTGCAGAGGATGAACAACAGCAGATGTTGTTATCACACAAAAAGGCTGGCACACACAAACACGTTCTGCACAGCAACATTCAAGACACACATTTTCAATAGGCCTCCATGAATTCCTCTCACTTTGCCATGACACCTAAAGATCCATTTTCAAAGAGATAAGAGTACTCTTCCTAAATATGAGTCAGGTAAAAAAGTAAGTCCTGCCTGCAACAATTCCTGGAAAATTTAGAAACAGGAAGTCTAGAGATCATAAATTTACAGATTTGTGACATGCTCACACTTACTATGATGGCTACTGACTGAAGGAAAGCAACATTCTTTCCACTTTTCTCAGATTATATCCACAGTGCCCCTTACCTCAGCAGAGCATGTTGTTATTTACATCAACTGATTTTTTTTAAAGCTTTGAGAGCACTCATACAATGACCAGCAGTGACAAAAGCAGCAGTCTATGCCAAAACACTCCTAATAATGTAAATTAAAAATGAAAGCAAAGACACTAACTGTGAAAATTGCTAAAAGCTTGATTTGCTTTTGTATAAGATACTGGAAAATGTTAAAATTAAAAAAGTAAGAAAAGTTTGTGGCAGATATGAGAGTACAAGACACAATGCAATGCTCTCAAAACCACAACCACACCACTTCCTAAAGCTTCCTATTCAGTGTGCTGAGTTAAGACTCTATCTTAGTGAAGCGTATATTAAATCAAATAATAAAATTTGATTTGAAACCCAGGAAGTTTCTTACAACTATCTGCAGTTCATGTTCTTTAGCTGGTGAAGTGAAAAACTGTTTATTCATAGCAAGGTGAGGTTCCTCTGGCCCACATGCTTCAACAATAGGCAAAGGTGCAGTTATAGCACTCTGATGAGAAAATACTGTCCTTGACATCTTAAGAAAACACAAGCGCAACTACTAATGTTATAATATCTTTGGGAAAGCAGATTGGATACCAGCTACTTATCTGGTTATTGCATATGAACATGGTTATGAAATTTATCTTTAACTACATCCGTCCCTCCTTTTTCCTCCTCTCTAAAGCTATGTTCATTCTGTGGACAGTTCCTAGGAATTGTAGTAAATTCTTTTGGTGACAAAATCCATCAAAACCAACCTACCTTTGAGAAGAAACTCTAACTTCCTCCTCTGCATGAATAGGATACTCTTTCAAATTCACACTGTTATATACTTCTAATTTCATTGAACTGCTTTGTTACATTTATTTTAAACACAGATATACACTTACATTTCTATTTCTTATCATGGAAGCTCTAAACATGCTAAAAATAGGATAATGAATGCATCATTGACTGAGACCAGCATACAGTGTTTCTGGAAATATTTGTCTGAGGTGCGGGAGGAAGAAAAATTCAATCCCACAGCCCATCACTTGTTAATGACATTTCCTTTAGCTCTTGGAAACACTAGACATACACAAATGAACACCACTACAATGAAGTCCTGCAGGTCAGAGATCTCAGTAACATTACAATTCCAAAATTATTTGAGCATCTTATTATCTCAATAACTTGCTGTGTCAGGCAAATGGCTTAACACTGTTAGTCTAATTTTGTAAATGTATTTTAAGTCTTTTTTTTTTGAGCTACTGCTTAAAATGAAAGACACTTCACACAAGGTTCCATGCTGACTCACTCAATGAATGTTTATGTCGGCGTATAAATGATTCCTTTTCTTCCTTACCTCCAGATGCTCTAAAATATAGGGAGGGTTTGTCATGCCAAGCCTCAGCATAGCTCCCTCAGGAATAACTTCAACCAGCTTCCACAGAAGCGTGGGGAGGTCTGTGCCAATGTCTCTGCCATAAGCCCCTGTGTCTTCACTGGTCAGCCATATCTCACAAACACCCTCTGTGAATAAAAGAAAGAGATAATTAACAAATCTGTTTTAGAGCTGTTTATTTTATCATACAGCTGCTCACTCTTTTAAATGCAGTATTTCACATGGCCATTATGCAGCCAGACTGGGTATTCAATTGCAAAGGGGAGGGAATGAGAAGCAAGGCTTATCCCATGGGTAGCAGTGGGTTATTAAGTTCATTTTATGAGCACAAGAGTGCTACAACAATGCTGTAAATTATCATTGCTGTGGAGTGATTAACATTCACAGCCAATGACTAATTCTGTGTTGCTTCTACAGCAAGTCAGACAAGTTTAGTACTCTGTTTTATTTTTTGAGCCTAATTCATTAAACACCGCAAGCGACATCACCCAAGCAGAGTTTGCACTAATGGTTATTACAGTAGTTAGCTTATTAACTGGTAAGCTTCCAGTGAGCAAAACCAGCTCTAAAGCTCTGTGATTAACAGTCTTCCTGAAGTAACTATTAAAATCTTGTATTCTTTAAATTATACAATTAGCAATGCAATATTAAAGTTGCATTGAAAAGGTTAGTGACCACTGCACGACTGAGTGATAGCAGAGGAAAACCTGTTTCCTGGCAGTTAATGCTTCATTTTCCATCAATCAGAGCCTTAGGAAGTAGTGCATTTGATTTATATTGTAAATAGCAACCTTGAACACTCATATTTGGTAATAATATCCTCCTAGACAAAGAGGGGAAAGATTGTACCACCCGTTAAAAATAGTTGAAAGCACTGAGGTTTCATGCAGCCACTTCTGCCAGGCTGCCCAGCTTTCATCCTTTTTGCAGTGCAATTTCTTTCCCCTTCTTTACCACCCCAAAGCAAGAAATAAGCCATGGAAAACAGGGGATCTCTGAGGAAAACACCTGCGATTCCTAGCAAGATAAACACTATTAACTCAGTGAAGAGTTAAACTTTTAAAACCAATTATGAACTGGTAAAAGAAACACCAAACACTAGAAGGTGCATAATTCATAAAAGCACTCTTTGGACCAGCAGAGAATGTATAATAAAATGTAAATGTTTATCTTACAAATATATACTCAAATTATGAAAACATAAACACAGACACAGACTTTAATCACATAAAAAGTAATAAACTTAGAAAATGAAATGTTTTACAAAATGTAAATTCAAGACTGCCACTCTGAAATTCACACTGTAACAATAAAGGCAGAAAGCAAACTACGTTGAGCATCAAAATTAATCCTGTTTGTATAAAAATGTTTTAAAGGCAATTTTTTACTTAGAATGAAGAATACTTAAAAATTAAAGGTTAACCGGAAAACTCATCACTTCTTAAGTTTTGCTTCAAGAATAGGTTACTGAGGAAGATGCATAATTTGGATCTTGAGAGAAGTCTGGTGTAAAGCATTCCTGAAGTACTAAGTGCTCTTTGGTTGACCAGCTGCAGTGCCAAGTTTGCAGTCACACTCAAACTGAGCTCCCTGCGCAGAATCTGTGTGCAGTACACAGTCACACAGTGGATTTCAGGGCACTTGCCCACAGTTTCTGGAATTCATTGCACCACAGGTAGTACCCACCATGAAACATACTCTAGGGCTTGCTGCCTGCCCTACATTTTCCTGAAATACGTGAAAAAAAGACTGATTTGCTAAGTTTCTACTGTAACAGAGTAATTCTCATTTGCAAGCTTTCAATCTAAAGAGTTGCATGGGGTTTGGGCTGGATTTCCTTCTTCTTTTTTTCATGAAAATGGCTAATGGAATACTGCCTCACAGTCACCAGATGAACACTGAGAAAAAAAAATAAATCACTGGCTAGGAATGGAAATAACATTCCAGTGGAAAACAACAGCGAGCTTTTAAAGCTACATAGGTGAGGACCATTAGCCCCCTGGTGGGCTGAAACTTCAAATTAAATCACAAGAAGAGGAAGCAGCTGTAATAGTAAATCAGCAACAACAGGAATAACTGTCTCATCTGCTCTCCGATCAGGGTGTTGAACAACAAGCAATGGGAATAATTCATGCTGAGAGACCCAAGGATGTCGTCTTATTATAAGGGGGGCAGGGAGGGGGAAGAACACCTGTATTTTAGGAAGAAGTTCACATCCCAATTTTAGGTTGACAAAATGGATCTTCAAATACTGAAAGCTACTGTGAGTGATAAATATTTACAAGTAGGATAAATAGGGTAAATCCACTTTGTGCGTGATAGAGGTTTTGTGTCAACTGATTTTAGGCTATTTTTCCTAGTCCTTTGCATCCTCAGTTTAGGAGCCTAAATTTACACCAGGTAAGAGGAGAAAACAAAAGACCTCTCAAACAGTATTAATGAAGTCAGTCAACACTTCCTATTTTCACTCCACCCAGTTCCCTTCCAAACTCCAGCCCTACACAGCAACCTATTTAAATCTACTGTCTAATCATGTACAGATTTTTTTTTTCTTTTGCAGTGAACCTAACTCGATCATTCATTGCTCTGTTACTGGGCAATTTTGGTGCTAATAAAGGCAAGCTGATTTTGTAAACAAGAAAATTGATCCAAACGGCAGACTTCAGATGTGCAAACTCAGAGCATTTGTTACAGTATTAAGGCCAATTATCATTATATCCAAGTAATTACAAGTCTGCCTTTGGTCACAGCTCGTGGCTGATTTCTCACTCTGCCATCCCTACCCAGCACAAAAGAGGAACCTTAACAGGTTGGCCCCTGATCTCTGCTCTGCTGTAACTGGAGATCACTGAGAATGAAAAATGTTGGAAAAAGAATAGGTTCCAAGTAAATGAAGAAAGTTCTGAGCCTATTCCTTCTCACATGTCTCCATATAAAGAATATTCATTCCAGATTATGTGACATGGGCTTTAACTTCATTTTTATGGGGCAAACAATCCTTGTCATAAAGAAGATAAGAAATTCTAAAGCTATCACTTTTACAAAATATGTGCATTTCTGGTTTAGAGACTGCTTGAAATTATTTATTTCTTCAATTAAAAAAAACCTTCTAGCACCTTTATTTTGCTTTATCTTCACATCACTATTGTAAACACTCTTTTCAGCAGTACCAAGCACCCTTTAAACTGAAGGGAAGTCTACTTCATCAGAAAAAGAAATTTACCTCTATCTACAAAAGGATCTGAAGATGTTAAAATATTGGACACCAATCCCAGTGAAATTCTCATATTTGATAACTGACTTTGTACAAATGAAATTCAATTCCCAAATTCCCCTGTTTTTTCCTCCTCCCCTTCTTGTTCTCCTCTTTCCTGGCAGATTTTTTAATGTGAACAGGAGTTGCTTTTCCAACAGCACAATTCTCTGCAGGCTGCCTCAGTAGGAGACCCCTGACTCTGACCTTCTCAGTAGCCCACATATGCTTATCAATAACTGCCTGACCTCCTTGTGATTCCTTCTCCAACAGTGAATTCTTATGGCAGCCTGCAGTGCTGTACAGACCACAGAAATACCTCTCCCAATGCACCACAGAAATCTAAAAGACCATCTGCCAAGGGGAGGCCTGACTTAAATGTTTGTTTAAAACTCTTGCAGGCTTGAGGACAATCAATCTGACCATTCCTGATCACAACTTTAGAATTATTTAAAAATAAAAAAAATCATGGCCAAAGATAAAGAGAAAGGCTTAGAAAACACCAAATTCATTGCTCAGAATGAGCTTAGCCTACTTTATTTTTTCTTCAAGTATTTGTGTTTCTCTGTATTGATTCAGCATGGATTTTACAGGCACCATTTACATACTTGATGCAGTGCATGTGCTAGATTACTTTGCTGACTCAGTGCCTTACTGGGAAGTTGTGAAGACATCTGTGCATACAGCATATCACTGCACCAATCTGAATATAACGCAAGTTTAAACAAAAACTGAGATTTGGAGGAATCAGTTTCCTCCTGTAATTCTGCTTGCTACTCTGCAGGCATTGATTCACCATCATCCAAGTGTTCTCTTAAGACAAGTCAGTTCAACCACAGGGAGCAGCACCAAAGCATTCCATTGCAGGGACTTCTTGAAAGAGAAAATCAAACTGGGAACAACTCACTGAATGCTAAGCGGGGTTTGGAAGGATAAATTTCCAGTTCACCAAGAAACCCTTATCCTTATTTCATCTGTATATATACAGGGCTTCTGGAGGATAGAGAGAATGGAGCTGGACACAATCCCATACAAACCCTAGTTACTCAGAAAGTAACTCACACCAAACTGTCACAATTAGAGGATGCAGGATGTCCGGCAAGCAGATGACGAAAGAAGTAGACTGAAGTAAAAAAGACAGGTCTAGGTTCACGGCTGATGAAAGAGGCAAGCTGTCAGGCTATGACCTAAAGGATCAATGTTTTTTCTGTATTTTGTAAAGTGCAGGTAAGCTTATGGTTCAGCACTATATCGTACAGACAAAGGTAGTGCTGCAGTTCTGCTTGCAACACACTGCATACAAATTGTGTCACAGCCTGAATTTCTGAGGGTCTTTATTAATGCTCAAAAGTATTTTCTCTTTTTCCAATATCTATTTTTTAACCCTTCTGGACAGTCTTAAGGACATGGAAGATGATTGTCCACTCCTGTTTTCTTAATGATTGCCACAAAGAGGAGAACAAGATCTGATCATGACAAATGTGGGCTGACCTACTGCAATGAGTGGGGAACTTAATGGACTCGCAAAACTCCTATTTTTGCTAGAGAAAGTCTAGCAAAACGAGGACTGGGATTCATCAAATGTCCACATCACAGGAGGATGCAATGGCTGGTTGAGTGGCCAGAAAAGGCTGTTCAGCATTAGTGACCTTCAAAATGCAGACCAGGAAAATATTTATCTGAGTTTTTTACTATTAGACTCATAATCAAGAGTTTTATAGTATCTGTTTAACAGCATGAGTTGCTCTGAAACATTGATTAGTATTACACGAAGACCCCTACACACAGTGATTTCATTTAAAAGCCTGAACAAATTCCATTTTATGTGGTCACCAGGAAAGCCCAAAGGTAAAGACAATTCTGTACACACAGTGTAAATTTATTTTCATTGAATCATAGAATAACTTAGGTTGCAAGGGACCTCTGGAGGTCATCTAATCCAATCTCGTGCTTCAATCTGGCCCAATTAGATGAGATTGCTCTGGTCCTTGTGCAGTTGTGTTCTGAGTATTTCCAAGGACAGCAATACCACAGCCACTTTGGGTAATCTGTTCCAATATTTGACCATCCTAAGGGTAAAATACTTTTACTTGCACCTAATTGCAATTTCCTGTGTTCCAACTTGTCCTGTTACCTATCATCCTATCTCTGCAAGACCTGTCTGACTTCAGGACAGTCTGTCTCTGTCTTCTCTATACCTTCCCATTAGGCAGTCATAAACAGCAATAATAACTCCTCTTCACTTTATTTTCAAAAGCTCCACAAATCACTTTCTCGTCTTTATATGCTCCATCCTCCCGATCATTTCCACGTCCGTCTGCTGAATTGCTGCAGTGTGTCAGCAGCCTTGTCCTGAGGCGCCCAAAAATGGATACAGAGCTCTCTGTGACATTTCGTAATTGCCAAGTCCAAGGCACCAGTCGCTCCCTGGGGCCTGCAGCGGCACTCTCCCACAGCAGCTGGAGCACAGCTGCCGATTGCAGAGGGGTTCCACTGCTGACTCATGTGCGCCAGCTTTCCCAGAGGAGCTCCAAAGCTTGCAAAGATGCTTCCCAGACGGTCAGCTCTGCACATCTGTACTGCAGCATGGTGTCATTTCATGCTAGATTCAGGACATTTTACCCGTCTTTGTTGAATTTCATGAAGTTACAGTCAGTCCATTTCTCCAGGCCGTTGAGGTCCCTTGCAATATTAGCTGTACCCTCCAGCCAGTCAAGTACTTCCCTAATTTGGGTATGATCTCCCAGATTCCTCAAAATGCACTCTGACTGTTCACCTTGCTAAAGACATGAAATACTAGCAGCACAATAAATTGTTTTAGCCACTTCACCATCCACTAATCCAGTCTATATCTCACCACTCTAAGAATATTATGGGAGACTGCTCTGAAGTCTTGGATGAATTTGAGGTAAATAAAACCACACCAAAACAAAACAGAAAACCTCAAAGGAAAACAAAAAATACAAATCCACCCCAAAGCCCCAAAACAAAAAAACCCTGAAAACATGAAAAAAACAACAGCTTATTCGCCAAAAAACTCCAAACCAACCCACCCCAAAACACCATAACTCTGCTTTCCTCTCCTCCACAAAGCCAGACATCCCATCAGAAAAGTCACTGAGGCCCGTCACACAGTTTGCCGTTGGTAAACCTATGCCACATGTTCCCAAGCAGCCTCTTGTCCATCCTGTGCCAGGAGGTGGCTTCTAGGAGGGTTTGCCCCATACAGAGTGAGGTTCTACTGCCCTGTGGTTCCCCAGTTCTCCCTTCTTGCTCTTCCTGGAGGGCAGGGTGACATCTCCCCTTCTTCCAGTCATCAGGAATCTCCCCGGTTGTCATGTCCTTTGGATGATGAGAGACAACAGCCTCATAATGACATCAGCCAGCACTCTTGGCACACTTGGATGCCTCCCACTGCAGGATTATTTCTATTACTTCTGGATGTCAGTCTGCAGTTACAAAAACTAGAGCTCTCTTTTGCAAGTGCTTATTTCAGTACAAGCCTTTAAAGCAGCTGCGGTTTCCACTACCCAGAGTGTGACACATATATTAGAGTGCTTAGGAAATGAACACAGTAACTTTTATGGTCTACATATTTTTGAGAACAAATGTTTGGAAACTAATATGAAGTGACATGCAGACCAAGTTATACTAGCTGAGATCATTCCACCTATCTAGAAATAACATGTTATTTTAAAAGTAGAACACTGAACAGTATCACTTTGGAAGATTCTGTTTGGCTGTGTTGTCTACCACACTTAGTAACTAAATTAAAGACATTTTTTCTTTCTCCTTGCCAACACAATTCAGTAAATGTTTTCACTAACAAATGATTAAAGTTCTCATGCATTTATATAAAAATGCTATACATTAGTATACATACATGGTATGATACTCTCAGACCCTATGAAGCCATAACAGGAACTTGATTTAATGGATCATTTACTACAGATGTGACATAGGTGATCCAGGAATGGACATTCCTGATCCTGCAAAGCAATGCAAAAAAGTTTGGGCTATATTCACAAACTGCAAAATAGAAAAATTGCACCTTGGGCCCCCTTAACTCTTCCAGGAATTGCTTTTTCAAAAGTATGAAATGTATTTTGGATTTTGGTTAGATTAAGTTGTATTTTCAAAAAGTAAAACTTACTCTTTCTCTCACTCACATAGTTAGTTGTAATGAGAGCTTAAATGACCTTTGATGGAAAAGAGCTGAAGAAATACCTTTTGCACAATGCAAAAGAGATCAGGAAACAGCTTGGTTCTAAACTTCAATAAAAATGTGCTAATGAATTTTTTTTAAATTTATGTTTTACACATTTTTCCCTCAAAGTGCATTCATATTTTTATGTTATTTTATGTAATTTACAAAATCTAATCAGACCTGATCCACAGTAAAAAGTAGCAAGCACTGGGAACAAGAACTTTTTGTAATTACTTTTAAGTTAGAATAACAAAACACTGTGGTTTTGCACAAATTAAAAAACCTCCCCCTCCCCTCCAAAAACACAACATATGCACATACTTCTACCACCACCTTTCACACCAATTTTTAGGGCTACTTTGGAGATTTTACAAGAACAACTCCATACTGAAACTACGAGTTCTGGCCCAGCTACCCATCTACTCCTTAGTAACACTGAAGTAAGTTTTAGGTAATGATCCTCTACCATCTGCTTTATATTTAGATGTGAAGTCTGACAGAAGACGCTAATAGCCATATGACTAATGCTGGCTTTCCATTTTATCTTCTGCAGTGAAGAAAGGGGAAGCTGCAAATGGATTTATTCAAAATTTTACTTTTCCAAAGTCATGCATCTGAGAAATGAAACTGATGAAACCATTTAGAATATGAGTTCCCTGAATTTGTTTATTTATTTCAATCCATCGCATAGAAGTCTCAAAACCAGAACTGTTCCTTTTACAGAAAATGCTTTGCCATCAAAGCATTTACAAAGGAAGTTCACTACCTGTGACTGTTGTAGGGTTTAGCAGTTCAACAATTTGTATCATAGTTGATTTTGCTCACTTCTGCTACTATACTGACAAGCAAAGTATTTTTATAAGAGGAGTTTTTCAAAACAAGGAATAAGAAAGCTTGTAACAGTACTAAAAGTTTCATTTAAATTATTCCCTCTTCCTATGGTATTAAAAAAAAAGTTTGAAAGTTCCCAATAAAAAGCATGCAGCAGATAGAGCCAACTAATCATTAAATACCAAAGAAAGCATAAAAGGTTTCTTTCTCCCACAAAGCAAACTCTTGTCCTTGCTTACAAAAGAGGTCATTCTACCCCTATAGGGCCCTCTGTTCCTAACAGCTTACTGCTAGAGCATAAACCAGCAGCCCTGTCTCGCTCGTTTTGTAGCTGCAGTGCGTTAGCAAAGGGGAGAGGAGGGAGGGGAAGCAAAGGGAACAGGATAATAGGTCACTTGCTGCTGCAAACAGCATGATAGCTAAACTTATTATGAGTCCAGTTTCATTCTGCTAGAACAAGAGAGGCTCAAAGGGGCGTGAAGACAGTCAGGCCACAGAAGTTTGCTCAGTGCCAACACTGCAGAATTATGCATCTTGCTTTCAAGGAGGATTAATGATACCATACATCATGATGATAAATTGGGGTTTGTAGCCAGTTTGAAGAGAAAGGGGAGGAAAATATTTTTTAAAAATGGAGGGAAAAGCACATAGTTGAATTTCATGAGTTGGTCCTATTTTTCAGGGTGAGGAAGTTGTTCTTTAAGAGAGAGGACTGTGCTTTTTCTATTGGTCACCGGCCTGTGACCCTCCTATTTGCAGGAATGTATGTTATGTACACAATGGCCTGTTTTGAAGGTTAGCTCTTGCACAAATGAAAGAATGGGAAAAAAAATCTACTTAATCATTATACTTGCCAGCTGAGAAGAGATAAAACTAAAATTGCCATTCCATATACAAACATCCTACAAGAATTCAGTTGGTTTTCAGAGACAGTGGACATCTACTGCCTGAGTAATCAGAATAAAAGTCTTATGTGTATAAATGATCAGGGACATAATTGTCCGATGCTAATTGGTTCTCTGCTGAACCAAGAACATTATTCAAGGAGCAAGTTCAGTGATAGGCAATGGTACATGCACCAAGAAAATAAAGTATAAAGGACTACAGGGAACAGATTTGCAAAAAGAGACTTAAACACAGAGAAAAGCAATTTCAGAAAACACAGACAAGGCATGAGTTTCGAATTGTTCTGCATTCCTCTACACAGCATATAGAAATGCAGGTTCCTGAAGTGTGGAATTATTGTTCTCTACTCTATTCCTCACAAATACACTTGGTGAAATATTGATATGCTCATGTTGTCCTGGTATTACAAGCAAGCAGAGAATATTTGACCCTCCACCAGAAGGGTCAGTCCAGCACTGTGCACAAATACTCTTTAGCTACTGAAAAGACAAAGAGCAAAATTTCCATAAACTTAAAAACTGAAGAAACAAAATTTATTATTGCTATGCCTATTGTCAAAACACAAATGAAAAACCTGCACTGAGCTCTGAATTCAAAATGAAGTATATGAGAAACCTTGTTTATGACTTTGGAATTCATTGGGAAAAAGAGAGTAACATGCCATTCATTATAACATACGCTCGCTGTTTTAAACCCAAAACATGGGCTATCGTTCTGCCGTAGATGAATATCAGAAGCAAAGGGTCACACACTGCACAAATTCAAGGAAATGGTCACGAGCTGTAGGCGTATTACAGGATGCAGCGCTAATTAATGGAGGCTTTTTACTGAGTATCCATCTCTGTAGTGCTAATGAGTTTGGATTAATTTAAACAACATGTTTTCATGGAAACTGATTAATTCTTGGGAAGTAGCATGGCATACCAAGTTTCAATCATTAAAAATGTTTGTAGCGAAGCTAAATAACTCTCTGAATCTGAGTTTATCATCATATAAACTTCTACAGAAAGAGAATGACTTAAAAATTCTACAACAGGAGCTCGCACACAAGCTGCCAGGGTGCGTTGGAAGTGTGTGCCATGAAACTTCATCCTCCACAGAGCACTCTTCTGCTCAAATTTCTTTCATTTTCAAGAGCTGAAACCTATAGTCCTACTTCGTTCCATGGTTTTGAGTTTTACTTTTTTAAATAGATGAACAGCAAGAGTAGAAAGAAAACACATTTTGGGCATTTACAGATGATATTTTAAAAATTAGCTGAAAATTAGTTGAAAATTATTTGGGTTACAGTAAAATGGTGAAATTTCAAAAACGTAATCAAAGAAAGGAGATACCTTATGTCTGACTGAAAAGCTAACAAAAGTGAATAATCTCCGTTCTGCGATATATACCAGGATTGGGGGAGATATCTTTTGAAATGTCTCATGTTCCAATCACAAAAAACTCCCCTAGAATTCAGAATAAAATACTTTAATAAGGGAGAAATATAAAAGAGGTAAATGTTTTATTTCACAGAAAGTTATGAGCCAAGATATAATACTGTAAACCTCAAATGGCAGTTCAGAAATACTTTAATAAAGAAAGGCTCATTTTGCTTTTGTTTTCATCAATTTGTCAATATATCACAGTCATTTTAAATGGAAGTACCGAATCCTAGGGAAAAGACTGATCTTAATTACAACTATTCTTTGTATAAAGTGTGAAAATAGCTCAAGAATCTGTCTGATGTATCATAGAAGACAAGAAAGCAGGGAAAAGAGTCAGCATGTTCAAGGGCAAGGTGGTCAGCTAAACACGGAATGCACTTAGGGGATTCCAATTCCATAAGCCAGCAATACGGAGGAGTAAATACCATTTCTGAGGATAATAATCCTTATCTAAAGTTACCTTCTCCTGACAGCATAGGTAACACCATTCATTCATTACAGCCTGTATCTACAGGTAAGACAAGCTTGCTGCACCTGGTTATATGCTAAAACAGTTCCATAGTGAGTCATTAAGTAGCAAAACTTAGGTGGGTGTATCTGTTTCTTTTTTTTTTTTTTTTAAGAGAAAGATAATTGCCAGGAAAATATGCACTACAAATTAGAAAGTCTACAGATAGAAATAACATCGTAATCACCTGATTTCTGTCAAACCCCTCTTTAAATATTCAGTGCTACTTAAAATATTTTCTCAAAGGAATCGTATTGTCTCTGCAACTCTAAATGGGTCAGTTTGACCAAAAAGGAGAATGCTTACATTGCACTAGCAATATGCCTTCCCCAGTTCTAAATGATGAAGTTCTTTAATTATATCCACTGAATTCTCACAGAGTGCTCAAAGCCTTTTTTGGTATGTAGCCACCTTAATCTAAATTTAAGTATTCAATGATAGACCACCAAAATATATTAGCAGCAGAATGCAATTAAAATCTGTTGGAGAAGTCCACAGGGAGGTCAAAGTGAAATAATTCAAGAGTTTTGAAGGCTATTAAGATATTTTTCTCAAACAGATTAAATGCCCATAAAGGTCTCAATCTAAACAATAATTTACCTTTTGATGAACTTATTATATGTCAACATAGGAACATGAATTAAATCTAAATAAAGAGAGATGAGCTTCTATCTGTGAATCTTCAACAAAAGAATATTGAGAGTGAAATTACTGAGTCTTTAAAAGAGCAGAATTCAAACAAGAGCCTAGTCACTCAGAAAAAGTTAATTATTCCATCTATTAGAAAACCCCACTAAACAGATGACACTGAAAAAAAACCCTTAAAAATATTATTGAAATAATCCAAGAACATCAATTTGTTAAACACTTTTTGTTTAAACACTTGGTAACACAAGTCTACAAGTGTTACACAAGTTTACCGCTGCCTTCATTTAAAAATTTCTGAAATGTGTTCCTTAGACTTATTAGTAACACCTATATTTATCTCTGAAAGACACAACCCAGCAATGAAACTTGAGGAGAAAAATTATCAAGGTATCGAACTTCACAAATCTTAAAACAGCTGCTCAACTGCATTAATTCTTAGAAACCCATTGTTAGGGCAATCTTGATGAATAAAATAAGACATTTATCTTAAAGACTTCATTAATGAATTATCCCTAACACTAGGAGATCACATTTCCCTTCAAATCAGGCAATAGCATTTCAAATACTGCTTCTCTGCACAGCAGTTTCAATAGCTGAGGAATCGTGCTGCTGTGACTTGGTTTTTTGTTGTCTTCTGTTTCCCAAGATGGCTTTTCCATCAGGAGTACCTTCCATCATTTAATGGAGAGTTCAGTTTTAGGAAACTCATCCAGCCTGCCGGGGCATGTGGAAGCACCAGTTTATAGGTGACTATCAAGAGAATGTGTATTTGATTCAGGAAGGAGTGGAGCAGGGAGCAAAGGCCAGGTTCCAAAGCCGGGATGAGATGCTCACACACAGTTAAAGGGACACATCCCTGGGAGAGGAACATGCAGAACATCCCAGGGGTTACAGGGGGGTGGTGCTGCGGTTTGTCTGGGATGGTGCTCCTGCCAATGGCCACTGCATTCCAGAAGTTTCAAGGGGCAGGGGAAAATTACTTCAGAGAAAAATCCTTCTAGGCAGCATCAGTTCTGTCAGTTAGCATGGGCATGCATAAGAAGTTGTATTAAAATGTAAAATATTCACCCTTTCAACACTTAGAGTAATAGTACTACAGCATACTGATGACTAATCCATGTAATAGTAGAATTGCAATCAAGCTTCAGAATTGCACAACTACATTATTTTTAGAGGAACTTAAAGAATCATTTTCTTTCAGAACCCTATGAGCCCCGAAAATGAATTCCAACCCAAACTTTCTAGAGGAATCACAAATCAAACACAAATGCTATTCCAAAATGTTTCTCATTTTTCTGAAAGAAATACAATCCAACAGATAAAGGAGCATTTTCTTACATATGCTCATGTTTTCTGATAATGATAGATGGGATATTTTGCAGAGCAGCTTTACTAAAAATGCAAAATGTGTATCACTAAGTTGGATAAAGAAATAAAGTACAGACAATGCCCTACAAAGTCATCAAATATCCAGCCCAAAGTATGACTAAAATAAATTAAATGTGTACTGTAAAATACTCTGCCCTGCTGCAGAAGAGACTTGCTGTATGTTCATATACCATTTATCCCTTTTACATATGCAACAAACTTCAGCAATGCTAGAAAGAGGAAGAAACCTAATGAAAGGTCTGGTTTTAGTCTGTTTCAGAAAAGTAGAATTGTCATTTCTTAAACAGCAGATCTTAATTGCCAATAATTTCTTTTTAAGAACATGAACTTTAGCCCTGGGCCATGTGCTTTAATTTCCAAATAATCTAATAAAGAGTTTACAGTAACTCTTAATTTGTAGCACATGAAATCTTTTTGTCCCTATGCAACACTAACAACAATTTGGCTGAAAACTTGTATCGTGTTATATACCTTTACTTCTTTTTTCTATGAACAGAAGTAGTTGGTTAACAGAGATGGGAATAAAGTGGCTTTGTGAGTTTACCATATTTTCAGAAAGATTCTTTCTATTATTTCCTATCTCCTGTCTCCATCCTCTAGTAAAATAATGAGAGCAATTACCTATTTCAGCCTCTTGCCTCAAAGCAAAATTAAAAGGATGCCATGAATCCTAAATACAGATCATAGAATGCAAAGAATCATATAAGCATTAACCCTAAACTGATGTACAGGATGAAAACACTTCCCTGAAACCTACAGAGCAGTTCTAGACACACATGTAGTATCTCAGCTCAGACACTGTTTGAGACTCAGCCATGGGAAAGAAGCCTTTTAAGAATGAGTGCGAACACAAGAACACAAACACAAATTAGAGAAATGAGCAAAACATTGTGTATTCAATAACACCACAGAGTCTTAACTACAGATTGGCACAGAAAAATAAACTAAAACCTCTTAAAAGAAAATTTTCAAAAGAAATGCATTCCTTTCCTCCAGCTGAACAAAATATCCAGTCATTTTGGGATTACTATCTAGTTTTCCCTCATTTGCTGAGGTTTAGAGTTACTATTCAAACAAGAGTTTTGATGTCACTCTTACTTATGAAGTATTAGTTTAAATCAATCACATCAGATTTTAGGAATACAGAAGAATGGACAACATACAGCTTCTATTTTTTAAAACAATTTCTCTTTTATTTTTACTATGAATTCATTTACTTGACCCCAATACTGTAACTGAATCCCCCCTAAGCAAGTCTCCAACGTGGATTGAGATTCCTTAAGCTTGTATTTAAGAAATATAGCTTTAATCAGGATACCTAAGAAAACAAGGCTTCCATGATCATGTTGTGCATGTATCATTCTATTCCAGTAACTTCTGAATCCATTGACCAATTTTTATGAAATGTGACAAAAAACCAGAATTCTCAACAACAGTTCCCGCAAGTTTAATGAACAGTAACCAGCCAAAGAAGCATTCCCCAATGTGTCCCACTTCAAGGGAAAGCAGGCAGGACTCTGCCTCTCAGTTTATTTGGGTATAGTCACCACCCTGGAATATCACACATGGAAAAAACTGGGGTTTATACTGGTGCGGAAGTCTATCAGCATCACAGCACACCAAACTTTCAGAAAGCAGGCTGTATCACATCACAAACAAGCCGCTTTTCCAAAAAACATCCCAAGCATTGCATAAATAAAAGTACAGATTCACGAGAATTTGCAACTTGAAATTACATTTACTTCTGCAAGTACTTTACTTCTACTTAAACCTGAAGAATAGTATGTGACAATAATCAATAGTATGGGGCAGTTAAATGATTTGCCATCTTTCAAGTTGTTGATATTCTTTATCATCAGGGCTCCAAGCAATTCATCAAACCATATGCTTGAATGCAAGCCACTGGAGCAATAGTTTTTCTGCATATTGTCTCTTTGTATGTTTCTATGCATGACAGAACAAATATTGAGACTATCTGACAGTCTCTTTTTTATTTTGCAGGTCTGTTCCAACACATTTAACCACAATGCATATCTCCTCTTTCCTCCTCTTCAACCTGCCCTGTCGATGACCTTAAATGCAATTTAAATGAACCACTCTCTGCTAGTAATGAGAAATAATTCAGCCTCAATGATGGTTTGTTAAAGCTCCTCTCATAAAAGAAAGCGCACATATCTTTTCAATCATTTTGAATCATACGAAGACATTTTGGCTTAAAAAAAACATTCACTAGTGACGTTAGGGAGGCTGGATGTAAGTCAAATTTCAAAGTAAAATAATTTATTTGTTCCAGGCCTTAAATATATATTTAACATAAGGAGCCATAGCCTGAGCAATTTCTGTGCTGCAGTTTCAAAATTATTAAATTTTGCTGCTTTCCCAGATTGAGAGGAAGGATTTAATAATTCTCCCCACTGCACATTAATGCCTTTTTCCCTCTATAAAAAAGCACACAATACACAAAAAATTAACAGCACAAATTGCACAAAAGAAGTTCACTTGTAAATAAGTCTAATAAAGAAATAGTACTCTGAAATTACTACAGACAGATCTACAAATGCATTCAGCCTCCCAGCTCCCAATAATATCCTTGAGGACTGGTCTTTACAAAGGCATTTAAAAACCTCTGAGTTTATTTTTGGGATATATGAACAGTGAACCTTGCTAGTGCATTTTGTATGCAGGATGTATTTCTTCTTCAACTTCACATGAGAGCTTCTGCTATCTTTTTTGTTTATTCCAAGCACTGAAACAGAATGGTATAGTAAGACAGAAATTCTGGATAAGAAGCAAAAATTTGCAAAAATGGACTCCACTTTAGCCCAGATAAACAATTTAACATGTAAGGATCACAATGTACAAGTGTTACTGATTTAGAGGAGGATAATTCTTATGAAAGTGTCTGCCTCATTAAAAACAGGATCATAAAACAAAAAGCTCTGTGCTGCTAGACAAACTCCATTGTGTCTTGCAGAAGTGTCAAGGCTTGGCAAACATCCAATTGCTGAAACATTGCCAGCCACATCAGATATATATTAATGCAGGATAATCTGTAAGAAAAGCATTCTTTCATAAACATTTTTTTCTTTGTAAAACCATCAATCAACTTCCTAGCTGAGCACCATGTGGCTCAGCTTAAGAGATCCTCAGGAATGCTTCAGTGTCTATAAACCACTGACTTACTTCACAGACTTGGTGCCTTTCAGTGCCCATTGTCCTAAGTATTTGCTGAAGTTATTTGGCTGGCTGTCAGCAGCTAATTCTGATTTGTAACTTGGGAAACCAGCAGCAGGAGGTCCTCGGACCTGACTAGTGACATCCTCAGCACCAATTAGCCAAGGTGCAGACTGCCAGGAAAGAATTTTTTGCAGTTCCAATTATTTAATAGGAGGAACAGGAAGATACAGGACCACCTAAATATCTATCAGAAAAAGAACCAACACGAGCATCTTGTTATTTAGCCCACCTTAACGGCAAAGAGAAACAAAACAATACATGCTTTTGTTCCAAAGTTGTGTTTCCTAACAAAGATATATTCTAAAAAACACAAGTGCATTGGCAATTTAAAACACCAGCATTGTAAAAAGAAAACAAAGCACAAAGTTTCCAAAGAAACCTTACTACAGAACGGTAAGTTTATATCACTTATAACTATTGAACTCATCTATCTGGGGAATAAATACATTGAAATAATGGTTGAAGTTATTTCTACACCTAAAGGAACTCTACTGACATTCTGTGGAGTTCATCTCAAATTATCAGTATCTGCCTCTCTGTTCCATATTCCTATAGGTAGTTTACTTAAGCATCCGATCTACAGGGCCACTCACTTGTTTCTAATCTGAAGCATTCAAGTATTACTGCTTAAAATGTATGTTCAAATTTTATAACATAAATTAAAACACTGGTATTTCTCCATAAGTTCACAACAGTCAGGATGAGGAAATTAGCATTGTTTGAGTCAGTGGGAGAAAATATAAACAACTTCACTATAGCTGCAACTACTGGATTTTTTGCCATCAGATTTATGAAACGTGAGGGACTGGATGACTCCAGGTAAAGGCAATAGTGCATTTCATCTCAGATTAACTTGAGTACAATCCAATTTAGAGGAGACTAGAAACCTGAAAGGTTTTTGATGGCTTACATATCACCAATTTGCTGCCTATATGAAGTTCTAAACGAAGTGCTAATTTAAAGGAATAATACAAACTAGTGCATACATCCTGCATTACTGTTTTTGCTTGGAAATGTCAAAATTACCTGGCTTGCAGCAGCTACCCCACACACCTATTTAAAGGAAAAGAAATGTACTAGAGAATACTGAAAAATAAAATGATAGGCTGAAGTTACAGCACTATGAAAAAAACAAGGTAGCTTATTTCAAGCTAGATTCTGTCTGCGCTTATGCTGCAGCTGTGCTTGTAGTCTGGTCATATTTAATTTCTTTAAAGATGGTTCTTCTTTCTTTAAAGAAGTCATATCACAGTCTGTAATATTAACATTATTTGTTGATGCCTGAATGATCTCAGCAAATAAATAACATTCACCTTATGCTATAAAGAGCACTTAATTAGCTCTCTTTTAAACAGGAAACACTTCATGTCTATGTAACCCAATGGAGATACAATTTTTTATTTCAAATAATTAATGCATTTTAGGAATAAGAAAATTAAGTGCTTTTTGAAAGAGCACCCTTCATCTTATTTCTCTTTCTATAACTAAAAAGTCAGTAGGTAAGTTTTCTTCTTACCATAATTAGTTCTAACATGGTAGGAATACATGTGAGTCTACCCAGTGCCAGGTATTGTATAAACATCAACCCAATGCATCTTTTCTAGAAATCACACTCTTATATCACCAGTTGGGATACTGGAACTGAAAGGCATACACATGATAGCTCTCAAAAGTCACATTTGTCTGGAGCAGTTATTTCAGGAGATTATTTTTCCTTCACTCCTCCTTTCTAAGCCACCTTTACAGAGTGAAATTATGACACATCAGTTTCAGCACTTCAGCAGTATAAAGAAAAGTCTCAGTAGACATTTCTTCATCAAACATAAGCACTTCTTTGCAGACAAAGCCTGACAATCAAGCCTACTTGCCTTGCCAAGTCTGTTCTACTTTTTCCAAGCCCTTGTTTTGTTTCTAAGGGTCCTATCCTACAAGAATGGCATAGCATCTTAAAGAGTCACAACTTTTCTCCAGCCACCTATTTCTCTTCTCTTCCATCCTGCAGTGAAAAGGACAAGGAAATTAATAGACTAACAATGACTAAACCTCATCTCTCTGCATCCTCATAAGGCGACTGCAATCCGGACTAGCTTCCAGATGTTCACAGAGCAGCCATACAGTGGCATAATAAAAGACATCATCCTAGAGGAGAGGGCAGTGTAGGAGCCAGTACCAAGGACTAAGAGTGGGATGAGACTGAAGCCACCCCCTGGAGCTCACTGCGAGCTTCTGTTAGCATTGAAAGTAAAACTTCACCTCTTGCCTGTTCATTTTAGGGCTTCTTTCCCCTTACATCAACTTCACATTTCTTAAGATCAGGTCAGTAGCTGTTCAACAACAGAAGTAGCTTACAGGTTCCAAAATTTCAGCTGTCACAGGTGCTGCAAGGTGTTTTCCTTACACATACAAATTTGACAAAGTGGATCTAGAAAAAGCTCTGTAATTTCAATTTCAAGTTCAAGCCTAGGGTGGTGTAAATCAAACCAGACCTGCAGTACACAAAAGGATGTGAATCATATTTAACTTCTCCATTCCTGATGCTAGAGTGCAAGCCCTACTGAGCTTCACTGTGCCTTGTTTTAATAATTGATATGCTGCAAAAACATTCTGCATAAAGAATGCATCTATTAAGTATTTAAACTAAGTATTTAAAATTAAGTATTAACAATACTATGAAGAATTTAAGGCACACTAGATTAAATACCTTTGAGCCCCAAATTGAATGTTATATGAAGGTGAGTGTTACATTTTATTCTGGTACCGTTCCATCTGAATTCTTAATGGAACCCCCAGCGACATTAAGGACAACTTGTATTTATGTCAATGTTAATCCTTATGCCAATGTGAATTCACATGTTTATTATACTTTTTCCATAATTCAGTTAACATATAGACAAAACAGTGCATATGGATTTTCAAACAGCTCTCAAATGCCCTTCACCAATAACTTGTAGAGAAAGTAATATCTCATGGGATAGAAGGACTGATGCCTCTTGTGGATTGCCTTGCTGCAGATAGGAGGCAACTGTTAGAAATAATCTGCCATCTTTTACAAGAGACAGAAATTACCACATTTGTATAAGGATTGGTGTGTTCAAGAGACAAACAATCTGAAAAAACTGTGGAATAGGAACACAAGAAAAATCTGTGATGACATAAAATTATGCACAGGAAGTCAAAACTAAACTCATTGTAACAACTTGCAGAGATTATAATGAACTAATGGGTAATAATAATAATACAGCCACTAAAAGCCTGTGCAGCTAAACACAAAATAACACACCACAAAAAAAATTAAATTAAACCCTGGAAAGGATGGACTCAAAATTATGTACTACAGCCCAGATAAGGGAGATAATTTCTTCTCTAGATATTTTTTTTAAAGCATTATCTAACTAATTAACACCAATCAAAAAAAAGTTGGCAGAATGTTAACACTGAATAAAGAGAGAATATGAAACTAAGGAAAAGCTAATGCTATGCCTTTTCACACACCCTTGGTATTTCAGTACTCTGAATTCTATCATAGCATTTTTTCATAAAAGTTATCATTAAGAAGACTGTAATAAAGCAGACACAAGAAAATGGACTGGGTAATCCACAATTCAGTTTAAGAATGACAGAGGTAAGGGAGAATACAACAAAGATCTACAAAACCATGACCCTGCCAAGAAGATGATCAGGAAAATGATCATGCACATATTTTCACTATTTCAGATTCCATAACTTAACAGAACCAGTGAGTGTCTTGGGCAATAGCCTTAAGTTAAAAAATTGTTTATTGAAAACAGAAACTATGAAACTCATTGCTTTGGGCTGCTGCAGAGACCGGAACTGTAACAGTATATAGGAAAATTTATGAAGAAGATGCTATAAAACATGATTTTCAGACTGCAGTCTCTGACATGGGAGGCCCATGAAGCTGGGAGGCTGCAAGGCTTAAGCTATGCCTCACCTCAAGCTGCCTCACTTCTTTCACTGTCCAAAAGTGTCCAGTACTGACCACCTCTGGAGAAAAGCAGAACAAGCTCACTGAATATTCACGGCAGTTCCCTGACACAACAGAGCAACACTTCCTCATGATACCTACTTCAGCCATCTGCCAAGGTGCAAACAAGGCAGGAGGAAATGCTAAGTTAACTGATTATAGATGAATCCTTGGTTTATAGTAAAAGATAGCATACTGAACAGCAATACCAAAGACTGATACAATTTTCATATAATCTCTTTTCCAGGCTTTGGTCTCAATTCAAGGGAAATGTGGGCTTTGGCGAAACATATGGGGGAATCCCATATTCTAAGGCAAAATCAAGTATAGATACGGAGTTCCATTTTCCTCAAACACCTTGTCAGGTTGAAAACATAAGCCAACTGAAAGAGAAACTGAAATGTCGCATTAGGAAAACAGGCAGCAGCTGAGCTCTACCTCAGCACTTACTAAGAAAGCTTTATCTAAACTATATCGCTCTTCTTAACGGAAGGAAATCTTCTTTATTTAAAGTATTAAAATATTTGCACTTGAAAAGCTGAGACAAAGACACACAATTCAGATGCCTAAATGCTGGAGTTTCAATTCAATCTAGTGATGTGTACCACAATGTCATTAGGCATCTAAACAGAGTAGGAACACCAAGAGTAATGAGAATAACATGTCAGAGAGCATGATGTGATGAAAGCATGGCAGAAAGCATCAGTGCTAAGTGCAGACAACTGTGCCACCTGGATCCAGGCAATAAGATGACCACCAATTTGTTTTATTCCAAGGAAAAAGAACTGCCAAAAACTAAGAGGTCTGGGCTTGCTTAAAAAATACTCATCCAACTGAGATGATTTTAGATGAAAGAAAATGGGAACTGTGTAATTATATACACTTACCTTGACAAATAGAAAGCAATCTGTGATTAGAACGTAGTAATTAGTTACAAAACGCTTCCCATGGATTTAATTACCCATCAGTCTACATGTTTCTTAATTACTTTTATCTCATTGAATCAGTAAAAATTTCTGCCTGAGGCAACTGCCACTCACTTATTTACACAGCTTCTAGTTTTTACAGTGAATATATTATAGCAACATGGCCAAACAATGCTAGAATTACAGTTTAAATTTCATGCATAAGAAATTTCTCCCTCAATTTTCTATGGAAATTATTTTCTTAGATTTGAATTCAGACCTAACTTTATTATCCATGTGTTCAGGAAACCTGAAAACATCCAATATATCATTTAAAAGAAATTCTAAGAAAAAACACAAGTTCTTAAGTAAAAAGAAAAACAGCAACAAAAATACATTATATTCACATAAGTGAAAAAAATTGTTGAGAGGCAAAACTGCAAACCTAATATACACGTAACTTCTCAGAGAAATATTTGAAATTTCTAAATTTGAATCAAATCTTAAGATATAAGAACTTCTGAGGGAATAAAACTGACACCAAAACTGCCTTGTTATTGGTAACATCCTCCATCATTAGTATGTCCTCCTTGGCATCAGTATTAGTTAAGGTCAAGAGATATGATTAAGTCACCCAACCTGCACAGAGTACACAGCTGCCATAATGATTCACATGGACAGAGAATAATTACGAAAAATGAAACTAAATTTGTAGTTGCAGAAGTAATAGCAATGTCTAATCTGTCTACACAAAACCTGGAAGGCTGAATTCATTTGCCTGCATTTTGGGTATGGTGACTTCTGCTGTAGTTACATGCTGTTTGCTCTGACAACAGACTCTTTGCAGCAAGAACTTTGCCTTTCAATTGAACTGATGGGCACAATACTCCCAATATGAAACAAATAACTACTACGTTATTTTAATTATAATTGCATATATTTTTATAACGTAAAGTGCAAGAGAAACCTGATTATTTCACAATTGAACTTTTCAGAATTTATGATTAGCAAAAGCATAAATATGATTTAAGTGGAAAATGTCAAAAAGTTCAAATAACAAATATTAATATAATTTACAATGGGAAAACGCTAGAGTTATTCTAGCAAAGAACAAGCGCAAAAGGTAGGTTCCTCTAGCTGCTAACACATTAGTTATTGTATTTTTTCCAAATAAACTTTCCTAAATGGCTGCTATCCTGAAGCTTGACAAAAATAACTCTTCTCTAATGAGGGTTTGGGGGATTTTTTGTTTTGTTTTTTTGTCTGTTTGTTTGGTTTTTGGTTGGGTTTTGGTTTGGGGTTTTTTTGGGGGTTTTTTTGTTTGTTTAGGGGTTTTTTTGTTTTTGTTATTGTTTTGGGCTTGCTGTGCTTCTTTTATTTTTTAAAAATATGACTAATATATCCTAGTGGATCTTTTCTGTCTCTCTATGCCAGCATTTCTGCAATTTCTCTTTAACTTTATTACTTCAGACACCATCAATTTCATATCATGTTTGCATATGCTTATGAATTAATAAAGAATAAAAACATTAAAAATTGTCTATCAGATGCTATCTTACTGCATGCTTTCCTAAATGTTCCTCCATCATTTTAAGTCTTATTTTTAAAAAAAATGTAAAGTTATTAAAAAAAGGCAATTCCAGGATATGCCTTTAGTCTTATTAATTCAATGTGTAAAAGACTGCATCTCCTACACTATGTTTCTATTTCTGGAAAACACACCAGCTTAGATTTATTTTCTCATGCATAACGGTACTGAAAATATTTCCACTAGAGTGAAGGAAGAGGTGTTGAAGTAAAAGCTTCTAGCAAGAAAAAAAAGCAAAATGATTGTATCAAAAAATCAGTGGGGATGCTCATGTAATGTTTTGGAGAAGCAGCAATATGAAGCAGCAAGGTCATCTGGCTGAGGCAAAGCAGTAGCAAACATCAGCTGCAACCTTTGATGACCTGGGACACCTCACCTGCCTGACATATCATCCCCTCTGCTGGGCTCCTTTTACACCTGGCTCGCACAAGTCCCAGGTTATCGGTGTGAGTCTGAAAATGTGCATCTCTGTCCTGTCATTAAAAGCCAGATTTTCCTCGTAGCTTTAGTAGTTAAAAATCAATGAGTAATCTTAATGTGCAAAAGTTGCAGGTCTGTTGAATTATTAATAAGCAATACAACTGTAAATGCTTTTGTTCACCATTCTTCAGTGCACTTGCAAATGATTTCAAAACGAAAGGTGCTGAAGCATGAAGATTGTAGGCAGCCATTGCTTTTTGAAATCACAGTGCAGGGAATTGGTGGAATTCTTGCCTGCCTGGGTTATAATCAGACATTGTGAACTTTCCTTGAAAGCAGACTTCAAATTCACAGGGGTCCCCAGCCTTCAATCAAGAGAATGCTTGAAACGACCTCCATCTGCCATTTTAATGTATTCTTCCCAAAGACTTCCATAAATATTTAATATAAGAAACGCACTGTTTAAACACAATGAGTAGCTTGTGAAATTAAAACTGGCTGACGGATTACACGATATAATACACAGTAAACAATGGTAGAGAAACCATAGGCAGAGCCACACACTTCTCCTCTTCAACTAAATGAATCAGAAAGGAACGTGAAGGCAAATTTCATGACACCCTTATTAAAGATATAGCAAGCCTTGTACAACAGCCTTAATACAGAGCACGTCCCTAATCTCATATGTGCACAGGCACACAACAGACACTTGCCTGTCAGCTGGAGAGAAGACATAAACAGATTCTTTTTTTTTTTTTTTTTCCCCCTGAATCGCTTTTTGCAAGGCAGTAATAAGCCTTCCTCCCCAGCCTCTTCAAAGCCTGACAATGACAAAGCTGGGAAGACAAAGCTCTGTCCAAGATTTTAAGTTGAGGCTTAAAAGAGTGCATAATTAAACGACCCAATTTTGAAAAACACTAGACATCATATGACACTAAACCCACAGCAAATGCTTTGCAGGCTGCCTGACATATAGCCTCAACCAAATCACTGAGACAACTGCATTAGCAAATCTGTCAACAAAGCACATCCTGGCAGTTTTTTCACACATTTGCACTTTCTGGAAAAGCAGTTGTATGTAATTTACAAAATTCCCAAATTTAAACATTCGCAAGGAGCTCAGCAATGTATGCTGCCTGCTGTGTGTGCCTGCATTTGATATTTACATACAGATACATATACATATATATACAGGAAAAGACATGTATCTTTTTTTTACCCTACTACATTCACTCCTTATAATAGCTGAAACATCTAAATAGAAAAGCACAAATGCTAAAAATATTTGTATGTTTCCAATCCAAAATTACACCTCTTAAATATTTTGAAATATATCTGTGGTACATAACATCAGAATATACTCTTCCACTCCAACCTAGAGTGTTGCTTTACCAGTAAATAAGAAGTGAGTATTGTTTCTATAAGAAAAATGTCTCTTTTCTTGAAAATATCATACCCTTGGTAGAAAAAAAAAGAAAAAAACAAACCAACCCAGGACAAGTATGAAGACAATTCTTAATCCTACATGGAAATGTGTGTCTAGATAAGGTTTACCTCCGTATGAAGACCCAAATATGACAAAAATACAGGAATTCACTGAAGAAACCAACCTTAACATTATTTGTGTGTGAGAGGAATTCACTGAAGAAATCAATACTAACATTACTTGTTTGTGTGTATAAATATATATACACATGGACACATAAAAATGTGTTCATATGACATGTATATACATTAGTTGTTCTGCAGATTTCTCAAATCCAGCACCTCCTAATTCTGTGCAAGCACCAATAAAAACATACATACAGTAGTAAACCACTGTAATTACAGTCCTAATTTTTATAGTAACCTTTCATACCCATTTTAATAAATCAAAATTAATTTTAAAGCATACGAATTTTAGGCAAACAAATTGTTCTATCAGATGTAATTTTTTTATTAGTATTATTTTAATTTGTGCTTACCTGCAGTATCAGAAGAGGCTCCTTTTCTCATTTTAAACCTCAAAACTCTTTAAGCAAGTAACCAAATTTTATTTAAAAGAGAGGTTACAGATCAAATTGATACCTACCCATTGCCAAAGTCAAGCCCTCCCAACCCGACTGTCAAGATTTAAATACTTTAAACTGCAATTATTTATAAAATTTATACTTGATATAATTCTAAATCTCAGTACATTTATTTTTCTCAAAAATTCACAAAATTTCACAAAAATTTACTTTGCTCTCCCCCACTCTCTCTCTGGATACACCTCCTTCTAAAAAAGCTCACTTACTGAGATTATCACACCAATATATTTTCTGTATATATGCAAACCACAGTCTTGGAATCTAGGTAGAACATCCACTAAACAAGGTTTCTAATCACTCTTCATTCAAGGACACAAAACCGAACAAAAAAAGTCCTATTACACATCCTTTGAAAATTATTCCTGATTCTCTTACCAGATATCACTATATACAATCATGTACACAAATGTGTGATGACAAATATCTGTAGTAGCAAGCCGTCTCTGGGAGACAGAAGAATGTGTGACAGGGCCCAAGATGATAATCAAGATAGCACTTTAAATCCCCTAACAAGTTTCAGCTCAGCCTGAAGCAGCATTAGAGTCTAATAAAATACAGAGCAATATGAAATGATGGGAAACGTCTGGTTTTCCCAGTTTTACTCACATGCATATATTGATGGGTTGTTGGTCAAAAAAAAAAAAAAAGGAAAAAAAGAAAATGGAGGGAAATATAGTAATCTTTGGAAGAAGGAGAATAAAAACTAGTAACCCTGACCATGCAGAAAAACTGAGAGGAGGCAGAGTAAGAAGAATGCAAAAGTCACAGAATAACAGAGGTCATGAATCTGGTGTTTCCGAGTGGCTCAGAGCACTAAATCTGAATTTACTCTTGACCCCAGAGAGTAAAAATGTTCTCCAGTTGTTCAGACCCATCAAGCAGATCATAAAAATTAAGATCTATAGAGATGCTCCTACTTATAAGGGCAACTGCTCTTTATCATCTTTACTGCAATTAATTCAAAATATTTAAAGAAGTCCATGAACTAGGAAATTACTGCTTTCAAGAACAGATTACAACATTAGATAGCACTGGCTTAATTTGCATTGCTGACAAGAAAATCCAGAAAACTCATTAATTTTACAACAGATACAACTCCTTATTTCATTACCTTGTTAACACTTTTTTTCTGCTTTATGTCTTCTTTTTGGAAGAAGAGCCTTGCTTCTCTCTCATTTAAACCTAATGATCTGGTCCAACAAATCCACTTAGCTACATTCATTTGGAATGAGTCTCCTGCAAGCTGTAATAAGTAGGCTTCTAGCTACAACTACTAATGCACTGACACTCAAAAAACACACAAGTTTTTAATGTCAAAGAGTATCACTTATATCTTATTTCCTTTTCGAGTTATTTGTAAAACAGTAAATAACTTTAAGTGCCAGAAGCAATCAAATTATGGGGGTTTTAATAATGTTAAAGTGCCTAAATGCTTATTAACTTTTCCTTCCTTGCAAGCAAAATGTAAAAACATAATTTTGGAGAATTAAGAGCCATTGTATCACTTGAAAAAATTATCAGAGGACACAAACAGTGCTCCCAAATGACTGACCTGTATGAATGGAAATCTAGGTTTATTCTCTTGCTGGTAGAAATCTTTGAGGGAGACGAAAACTGACAGCAGAGGCACAAATTTTGGCACCCTCAGGGCTGGCATCACAGGCCACTTAAAAAAGGGGTGCTCAATAATTGCTGTTTTAAGTAAGTGGTGCCTGTAGACAGCAACCAACAGAAAATTAAAAGTGGTACTGAAGACCAAGAGAGTACAATACAATGAACACCAAAGGCAAAGGCATTTGTTGGTATTCTCAACATCGAAAATGCACTGTATCTACCTCAGAGCAACTGGAAAAACATATATTCTGAAAACTATTCTTTCCTGAATAATATAAGGTGTGTATGAAATTTTGCTGACTTATGAATCAAAGTCCATCTTTTCCCACCAGGTCAATATCCAGGACAGAAGTGTTTTATCTTAATTGTGTAACAGTAGAGATCCTCAACAGGCCTACAAATTCACAATACTTAGTACCTTAAAATGATGTATTTTGTAAAAGAAAGCGATGCTAATAAAATAAATTTTCCAAGAGACTTGGGAATAGTCATCAATAAAACCAATTGAAACACACTAACTTCAGAAAAATAATAAAATCTGTATTAATAAAAGTTAGCAATGAATAACTTGTTAGTTTCTCCCTGAAACATTTTAAACTAGTTCTGGGGAAACAGTCTCCCTTCCCCCACCCTTTTTAATTCTTGTTTTCAATTTACCACTCACTTGGAAAAGTGACCTTACTTTTACCCTGCATCCCCCTCTGGTGGTTTCCTTTTCTGTCTATTTAAATGCAATTGCAGTAAAGACATTCTTCTTGCCCTGTTCTAAAGCAAAACACAGTCTTAAATTTCAACTATTTTCATCTTTCTCCTTTCACTAGAGCTAAACTAACACAATTAAACTGAAGTTGTCTAACTCAACTCTCCTTCCCCCACTGTCCCTGCTGAGCCCTCTTTGCTGTTTCTCTGCCTCTTTTTCTCTGGCCTTTCTCATTCCTTCAGACATACCCAAGAAAATCCATCAGTTTTCTAAGAGAGGGAACTAGTAGGATTATAAAAACATACAGTCCATACTGCAAACATTAATGCAGTCTGAAGTATTTCCTTATGCATATCGGCATTACTGCAGTTGTCTTCTGATGAATTTGCATCACTGGGATTTACAAACTGCAATTGCCAGTATTCCCATGTTATGGATCAACAACAAAATGTGAAGGTTTTACTGACACACTAAGAAGAAGAGATGTGAATGAGCCAACATCAGCCCTCACATTTGTAAAGGATGTCAACCTGTTTGCTGACAGAATATAAAGCCACAGGCACAGGAGGAGATACACAAAATGTAAATCTCAACTAGCACTTAAAACCTGCTCCTACAAAAAAATAACACCAGCAAAGAGAGCATATAACTGTCAAATTTGCTACATTTCATGTTTCTTTATCTGGACTGTTTTGGGGTTTTGTCCTTGTAGAAGTTGTTTTTCCGTCACTATTTTTTATATGCACAATATTGCCAACAACATCTGATCCTTTTTGAACTTCAAAGGAATAAAGCCAAAGTTTCCAAGGACACAGGGCAACATTTTGAGAGGCTTTCTAGTACTTACCACTTTTTAACTATTAATGGTTTAAGGTGTTAAGTCGTTACCAATGGTTACGAAACTTTTATCCGATACCTCATTTTCCTTAACTTGGCTATATTAAAATAATTCACTTTTCCTAACACGTAAAAGAATTTCAAAAAGTGGAAAGTCACTTAAGATAAATGATTCCTCATGGAATCATGGCAGTAGGCAGCAGAAACCACAGCTGTAGCAAAAAAGAAATCCTTTAGAGTGATAGATGAGTAACTAACTACACAAGTTGTTTCAACTCAACAAGAAACATTCAGGAAAAATATTCACCAAGTGGAACATGAGAGCTTTCCTGGCATCAGAAAAATATGGTAAACAATGGACATAAAAATAAAACACATTGAAATGTTATGTAATGTTAGCACCATCCTCCCCTCACTTTTATGCTCCCGAGACACACGTCAGAGAAGCATCAATCATCAAGCAAGAGAAAAACATAAAACCTATCAAACTGTAGGGTGGTCTTTTCTCAGGAAAAATGTCAGAGCATTTCACTTTGATCTTTTTTTTTCTCTCTTTCAGAAACAGACCAGGAAAACTTCTCCACCCCATAAAAATAATAAAGCACAAAGCCACACTTTCCAGTCCAGTCCAGAAAATAATCTCCAATGAAAATTGTTTCTTTCCAGTGACACTAACAGACAAATTAACAGTAAAAATGCTGGATCACAAATATTATAATAATAATTTCATTTGAAAGAATAAATTTCTACTTTTAGCATTGGTCAACAAGGAAAAGGAAATAATGTTTTAATAATGACACTAATTATACGTCTAAATTTCAGTGTCTAAAAAACCTACAGACTTCATTTTGTCATGTCCAGAAGCCTGTAAATTGAATATAATCAACACTATAATTAAGATTTCAAAATAGCTTCTATTGTAAGAGTTTGCCTTTGGTAATTAATTACTTTCCAGGAAAAAAAAATCTTCTGGGATTAAGTGACCATTTCACTCAGGAAAAAAAACAACACACACACACTGTCTCTATATATAATTTAAATAAGTCTGTGTGTTCTACATAGAAAACAGTTTTCTCCTGAAAGTTTTTTTTCTAAGCTGAAAGCAGAATACAACACAGTAATTTTTTTAGCAGTGAGAGAATACAACTGCTACATTTTAGTAAGAAACTGGCCACAGTCTTCTAAAGAGAGACCACTCTGTTGAGCAGACACCTGGAATGTCAGCAGTCACTTCTGGAATGCACAACAGACCTTCAAAAATAACTGATCAGAAATACAAGTCAGAAGCACATTTTCAATAAAGTACATAGGCCTGGGACTGATGGGCAAAGTTTGAATCTCTTAACAAAAGTCAAGACTTTCCCTGAAGGTTTTTACACCAATTAGGTGATTAACAGAATTTCAGAGCAAGACATCAACCCCTTAAAAAAATGGTCCCGAATCCTTGTATGCCTACAGTGAACTGGGAGAGCAAACCTCAGCATGTAAGTCTATGTAACATCTGAATGTTAAGAAATAGCTAGAAGTCCAATTATTGTTTCTATATCTGTATCATATTGAAGGCATTGAAGTAAATGGGTAATAGATTGGGAGAGTAAAAATTGAGTTTGCAAGTTTGCTTCACGTAGAAGCCACTTTTCAAAAATCTCTCTTAGCTCTACTATTCCAGATCAAGTATTTACAGTACCTCATAAGACACTCTCCCTTTCAGAAAAACACAGCAGGAAATGAAATTAACTCTTGAATTTTCAAAAGTTTATTTTCCTAATATCAGAATGCAGACAGATATGCACAGAAATTGTTTGTTATATAAAAAGGCAAATGAAACATTTTTATCATAAGTTTCTTTCCTGTTCCAACCTCTGGCAAATAAAAACCCAAGTTAAGTAAGTAAACCGGGAAATGGTTAATGACTCAATACTGAATAAAATTTCACTATTTGAAATATATGGCCACTGAATTCCCAATATACTGTTATTAAATGCATTTTGAAACCGTATTTTGACAAGAATTAATCTTAACATAAATATTTGTCTTCTATATGAAAAAGATTTTTATTGTGTGACTATTAAAAGAGCCTGTCATTCCTGTGCAGTAACTGATCTATAAAGGTATTCAATCACCTAATCTTCAATGAAATTAAAAAGGAATTGCACACAAATAGCCATCTAAATGCCTTTACAGGACACATTCTTAAATATTTGCTTGTTACTAGACACACAGAGCTAGGCTGATTTCACTGAAGGTGCATAAATGGCATAAGCAAATAAAGGAGGCCTGAAAGGTAACTAAAAATGTTGGCGTGGTTACAAATCCAATGGCATATTTTTTCCTTGCCTATCCAAATCAAGATACAGACTGCTAACTTAAAGCTCAGCTGATGGTGAATCTGGACAAAACCATCCAGCTTTATTGGTTTCCCCCTCTTCCATTCAGACAGAGGAAATACAGGTCCACAAGGCTGAGGACAAATGCTCAGGTTTAGCAAGGAGGAAGGAATCCCCTATACAATCAATATATTGGCCTCACTGAGGTTTTTTTAGAGTCCTTTGAAACTGCTGACCCAAGCAAGAGCATATTCTGTTTGACAGCCCAGCTCTGATTAAAGGAATTAGGGGCAACATAAGCGACAGAAACAATATGAAAAGTAGCATGTCAGTACCTAGTGTTAGAGAAAGCTCTTACTGAATGAGATGAAAGTCTGATACAGTTTACAAATCCAAATATGGAAGGACTATAGAAAAATTATTTCAGAAAATCTAACAGCTCAGCAGATCTGTATGAAGAAGCCTCTTACACTTATCCCTCAAGCATTTTTAATTCTAATTGGGCAAATAATTATCAGCTTTACATAAGACACTTCACATGGAAGCAGAAAACTAAAGAAAAAATTTTACAGAAAAAAATTCAGTAATTCTCCTTCAGCTTGAAGGAGAAGCCCACAAAATTGCTCTGAGAGCTCTAGAGTCAGTAATACAATCTCATAAGCTCTTAAGTTCTTCAAACTTTAAAAAAAAACCCTACAGAATTTAGAAGGGGCAGGGAATCTACTCCTGACCCAAAGAATCCTCAGCAGACTCACAGCACCCCAGCAGAAACCCTCCAATTGCTACTCAAAAAGTTGCCTGGAAAGGAAAATTTAGAATGAAAAATGCTTGTGAAAATTCCAAATTTGAAGTCCAATAACAATAAGCTGTACAACTACCATGCATTATGTACCACTGCAAAAGTCCTAGAAGACTGCACAGAAAAATGGAAAGGAAGAGGTGGACTTATGAAACTGTTGCCTACTAAGCAGAATCTCATGCATATGAAAAAAACAAACCTGCAATAAGCAGTCACAGAGCCCTGTTTGAGCAGTTCACTGCCATAAAAGAGCAACAGATACAATATCACAAGTTCCACATACTCTTAACAAAATTCTAGTTACATCCCAAAAATCAGGATTTTACTATTTTGAACCAGGAGGGAATGCTGGAAGCACTAAATGCTGCAAGTATTTCCAATTCTAAGAGTTTACAAATTATCAATATATACCTTCTACAGAAAGGATACTGATCAAAACGCACAACAACAAAACCCAAAGAAACTCCTCTATCAATGAAGTATAAATGTAAATGCAATCAAAAGTGTATGTGCTCTGCCAGAACTCAGACAAATATCAGTTACCTCATCAGCTGCAATTTTCATTTGTGAGAAATTAGTCCAAGGCAGACTCAAGTTAATTCAATTTAGATTCCTCTGCAACAGGACAGTCTAAATCCTGTATCTGCCCATGCTACAGTGAAGTTCTAGCAGTTCTCACATGTAAAGCTAATATATTTATGAAGGACCAATACAAAGATAGTACTATGTAGATCAACACCTCAGTTATAGCTGTGAAAACCCCTTCTTATGGAAACAGAAATGCAAAATCAATACATTTAATATTAAAGCCTAACATGAATTTTATGAAGCTTAAAATCCTGGAAAATGGAAACAGCTATATATTACATATACTGTGCTTCTCTTCTTATTATTAGGTCTTATATTAAGTGTAATTAAATATTTCAAGGTAATAATGATACAATAGTGGTTTAATAACTACAGTAGAGTCACACACTCCTAAGAAGATCCTGCAGAATTGAGTGGTTTATACTGCAGCTTTTCATTGCTGTTTTTATTAAAATTATATTCGTATATTTGTATTGACAGGTTTGGGGGTTTTGGTGCAGCTAAAGATAGGTAAGGTTTTTTGTTTGTTTGTAACAACGTAAACATGGGACTGACAAGGACTTGTAACATCAGCCCAAAGGACACAATTAAACCTTTAAAACTAAAAGGCAGGTATGGACAGACAGTCTCTGGAGATTCAGATTAGTACACTGAAAAACTATTAGCCATTACAAAGACAATTCTATGACACAAAATAGATGATCAATATAAGTCCCACACACTTACTTCTGTAGTCTCTTGTTCAAAACCATTAGTTGCAAGTAAACACTATTAATAAACACCTTGTCATATCACAACTTGGGGACAGAATGACTGGACAGCCATTATTTTAGATCTAAATGCTTTCAAAATACTTTTAATATGGAGCTTACTGTACAAAATTTGAAAACTTCCATTTAGTGGTGAGACTTTTTAAGCAAGTCAAGCAGTGGTGTTTTTTGCTAAAGAAATACTAATTGAAATGTTACTGCAAACCACAACTGCTCTCACTACATTCATCAGTAACTCTGAAAAGTTACATGGCAAAGCAGCTTTCCATTGGCCTATCAATGCCACTGGAATTAATAGGCCTGTACTGTAACACCAGCAATGGCAGCAAATATTAACACAGCGAAAGCCTGTCAATACCAGCAGAAAACAACCCCAAACAACTTCCAGTGAAACTACATCCTTAAATTCAAGGTTCAAGGATAGAAAAAAAGAGAAACAAAGCAGGACAAAAAAGCAACAACCATCAAAAAATATGCTAATAGCTCTGTAGCACCCTGAACCACAACAATTTAAATATTAGCATGCTATAAAACGAACGAGTACATTTTCTGCTATCTGACCTACACCAGTTATTCACAACTTAACTCTATGAGCAGCAAAACCTATTTACATGTCTGCTAAGACAAATAGGAAAAGAATTGCTTTCCCATATATTTTCCAGCAGTTATAAAATTCAACTATAGAGTCAACTATACTTTCTACCACAGAGCTTATTTACTTCTTCAGGTTTTAGGACATATGGATACAATGGAACTCTGGTATATATTCAAATAATTCCCTGTGGTTTATGATGGACAGTGTGCATGATCCATGGGTAGATTTATAAATTTTAAAGTTTGGATAAAATAAATTTGCACCTACAAATGGATTGTTTTAGATGCTAAGCCCTTCAGCTACCCCTAACAAACACCTCGCAATGAGTTCTAGCATTTGCACAGGGAGATTATCACAGTAGGCTCCTTGACACAGCAGAGCTCACAGTGATAAAAAACAAAACGCGCCTTCCCCTTCTCCCTGGGGGTTTGCTGGATTCTGAACCATTAGCGAATACAACTCCATTATGTGGGAAGGAAGTGGGAAATGGTTGTGCTCTGCAGGTGTTCAAAAATACATTTTCAGTAAGGGAGCAGATGCTTGAAAAGAAACAATTCAAGTAAGCACATGGCACCATAATCAGTCTTACTACTGTATTTGAAAGCAACTGTCTTCCTCTCAAATATACAAGTTACTTGCTTTTGGCATCACATGTATTTATTGCACCTGCAAGTGCTTGAATATATTACACTTCTACATTTCAATGTACAGTTCTTTTAAAGCAACAGGACACAACAGATTACAAAAAATGATGAACAAGTCACGAGCCTGGTCACAATAAACCTTGACAATTCACGTGGCACAGGGAGTTGCTGAAAATGCATTTTAATTTTAAAACTTTAATATTATTAATGTATACAGACTGAAGTGTAATAAAATACCATTACCTTCATTTTAGATGATTTGCTACCTTATATTGCCAGACAATTGCTTGTTATTATACTCTGAATATGTGAAACATCCATTGTTACAGAACATTTTGGTTCAATTCATTTTGAGGAATCAATAAAGCTAGACAGATCCAAAGTGCATTTCTTCACAACTAAGTGTCAGGAAAATCAAGGTCTTTCCTTTCAAATGTAAACCCAACAAAAACTGGATCATTCAAAAAGTATTGAATAAAACAGATACCCCTTAAGCAGAAACTCTGAAACAAAAACGTAACTTTGTGGCTGAATTTTCTTGCTAGCTGCACTAATCAGTGCACTTTTCTTTTACTCAGAAACAGGACCAAAAGGTTACAGAACAGCACTATGCATGACTACTGCCTTTTAATTAAGTTTCAGTTTCTTCTGAATACCAGAACTTGAGGACTTCTGAATAAGGCACTTAGAACCTGTGACCAAAGCCTCAACTAGTGTTAAAGGCATCTAAAGGGTATCTAAAGTATTGATTTATGATTAAATGATCTAGCACTGAGCCACTAGTTCCAGTCAATGCACTAAGAACTGAACAGCTCAGGAGGCTGAACTATCCTGTCTGTTCCCAGGTGGCCTTTGCTGGTGAAGAGAGAAGGGTATGACCAGGCCACAAATAGTCTGCCTCTTGTCATACTGAATTCACACTGAAGGGAAGATATCAGTCTATAACTGCTATTCTCATACTTAATGTGGATATCCAATCTTTTTTTTCTTTGCTTTGTTTTGCTTTTTAAAAATATTTAATGACTTTCCTAAATAGCATTTTTTAACTACCTTAAAATCCATTTAATATTTTACTCTTTGTAATTTAAGCATTTTCTGTGCCTGCATATATGTAGCTCCCTCACATTAAAAACTCCTCTTTTTTATTTCCCTCAGATAGTACACCCTATCTAGGCATGCAGCTGCCTTTATGCTAATAAAAGTCAATTTTAACTTGAACCAGTTCCTCCTTCCTTTTTCACTTAGACTGGCAACATAACCCCAAACGAGAAGTTTAACTTCCTTATTCCTCCCTTTCTAGTATGGTTTTTTTTCAGGTCCTCTAGGGACTATCTCCACCATGACTGTCCCCTAGAGTAAAATTCAATGTAAGAGCAGCTGCTTCTTTTATCTATTTGAATTCCTGCAACATCGTAAACCATTTTTACTCTACACTGATTGTTCAAATCCATTTCTAACAGGCCTACAAATGGCACTACCAGCTTTGAGAGTAACTACAGCACTCTTTTCCAACATGTTAGGCTATTAAATAGATATTGTGCTACCAAATCAAATTTTCACTAAATTCCAACCATATTTCAGCAGTGTCAACATTTTAATAGGTCCGTATTCTTATTTCAAGAATTTTATTTCAAAATTCAGGATAACTGTTGCATTTTCCACATTACTGTTCTGATCTATGTTCTTTACTTGCATCTATCTGCCACTAGCATTTACTCTACCCAGAATGATAGCCTCCCTCAGATGTTACTCATATTCTGAAGCAGACAGTAACAAACACACCAGATAAGTTTAATAATCCAGGCCATTCACTGCCCACTGCTTTAAAATTCTCTGTTAGCAGTGCTTTCAGAAGGAAGCTCAAGAAAGGCACAGTTTGCTTTGTCTTAAATTTATTCTCACTATAGCTAATTACAGCTACAGCTCATTTAACATATGAATGATGCACAAAAACCTACAAAGTCCCAACGCTGAAGAAATTAAAATTATAAATTTCCTTATGCTGAAGCATAATGAATTGTCCTGTGGTTTACCAGCTGTCTACATTGGACTCTTCCCTAAACAGTACTATTGAGATATAAATACTGCATACACAACTATGCATTAAGAAAGAAGTTGTAAAAAGAGGGTGCCTTTTAAAAGTAAACATTTCCTGTGCCATGATACTGACCTACGGTGGTATTTCCTATGCTTAGTACACATAGTGCAGTGATATACTTTTTCCACTGTAACTGTTTATCATTAATGTACTTCTGTTTCATAAGGGAAGGGTAACAGCAAGAAGGTCTCTCGTTCAGTATTGATAACAAAGCAATCGCGGTCCTTTATAGAAACAATAAAGCAGTATTGTTTTCTACGCTATTCTCTTTCCCCTTCCACCTATTGCTACACTGCCACAAGCCACACAAAGAAGTTAATGTTTTCTAAGTTAAACAACTGGCTGTCTGCTTATCTGGAAACTTCACTGTGGTGGTGCAACTTCCAGCTACCTGTGGGCGAGCACAGTGCCCGCCAAGCGCGCGGGCTCCAGCTTCGAGTCCCATCGCGTGCCTCCGAGTGAGCATTCCCAGCCCGAGTAGGCACTGCCAGCCCCCTTCTACCCCACTGCCTGCTAGCTCTGTGAGCTGTGCCTCAAAACAGCCAATAAAACCAGGCTGCACAAGGAGGAGGGAGGGGGAGAAAAGCAGATATTTGGGGCAGGGCCAGGCCCACCTACCGGATAATCCCGGTTTACATCCGACAGCTGTTTATACTTACCTGGTGTGCGGCAGGTGCGGGACAAAAGGGTCACACAGCCCTGCAGCACCTGCCACCTCCGCCCCTGCTGAGGCCACCAGGCAGCAGCCTGCACCTCCAGCACCTCCTGGCAGCAGCTCCTGGGCAGCGTGGCCCATCACCCTGCCCGGGGCTCCCTGGGGAAGCAGCCTGTGACACCCTGAAGGACATTGCTCAGCTCCACCGGCTCCTGCTGCCCAGTTTGGGATGGGCACAATCCCCTCTCAGCAGAGGGCTTCCTCCACCACAGCCATGGGCCAGGGCAGCTCCCCTCGCCCTTCACCAGACACCAGCGTGCAGGAACCGCCAGCCCATCATGGCCTTCTCAGTGCCTCGTCCAAAATGCACTCGGAGAATCGCTCTGGCTGAGGGGAGGAAAAGCCAGCTGCTGGTGCTCAAACATTTCCTTTGGCTCGATCTTAAAAACCACAGAAGGTTTTTCGCTTTACTATGCCCAAATTGCACAGTGAGCACAATTTTTGGAACAAGTTCTCAAGGAAAAATAATAATAATTTAGGTGCAACAGACAGAGGGCTGGAGATGTCACCACTCCTCGTTCCAAGCCAGCTGTTTAATCATCACTGTGTTGTGCCCATTTTGGTGCCCCTCTAATGCACTGTCTGTCACATAGAGTTCTTGCTACATGAAGTATTACTGGCAATGGTATGTTACAGCCAACAATACTTTTAAACATTTTCCAGCCAGTCACAGTCAAGAGTCCTTGTTGAACAGAGCTGAAAGATTCTCTTCCTCTTTCACAGGTAAACCAGAAATGCGGAGGATGTGTCAAACCTGAGAAATTAATGATCAGGCCTAAACATCATTACAAAGGTGCAGGACTGAGGCAACGTAGGAAAGAGAGGGGAAAAGAAAACAAAAACAAAACCAACAACAAAAACCCAAACCAGACATAATGGTCAAGGGTGCTACTTTTATCCAGTTCCATGGCATGATGTTTTCATGGATGTCATTTAATAAACTAAGTTATTTCACATACAGCTCTGAACAATTTTGTTTGCCTCAAAGTCTATGAGTTTATTTCTTGGGCAGGGAACTGAACAAAGCCTTCTGCTTTTCTACAGGGGAATTACAGAGCAAGTATCTGCAGATTAAGAATGAGAAAACAAGGTCCTTTGATTCTGTATCTCTCACTTCCATCACCAGAGGGAATGAATAGCGGGGAAAAAAAATAAAAAAAGAAACAAAAAAGCTGATGCATTTAAAGCAAAAAAATCAGTCTTCACCCTTAACACTATGAGCTCTACAAACGTGGGAGCAGTAACTTCTTATACCCGGGGGTTGAGCAGCACACATTGTCTGAAAAACATTTGTTCAAAGTGGTAAAGAGAGATGGTATACCCAGCCCAGACTGCAGTGCATTTGACCGAATTCCCAGATATATTAATTATAAAATGCACCCACTTCAACTAGTCCTTGGAACAAATGACACAAGTACATCATTCCATAATTGATTCATCCAGAGGGACCAAA